>VXAB01009304.1:0-10547 GCA_013399175.1 Odontophorus gujanensis | reverse complement strand
CGCGGGCGGGCGGGGGAGGGGGTGTGGAGGATGGGAAGAGTTCCGTGTCAATGAACCGTCCGTCGGTGCATCCCGGTGTGTTCTGGATCATTAATGGCCCTTTCACCGTCGGAGCGTGGGGTAAATGACAGATGCCAGCTGGCCGTGCAATGTGACTGCCTTCACCGGCCGGTTTCGCTCCCCTGGGGGGGGGGTTCACGGGATGGGATGGGCTCTCATCCCGCGACACCGGTCCCCGCAGTCCCCAGCCACGCAGGGCAGCACGAGCAGCGTGGGGACAGGAGGGGATGCGGCCCGGTGCAGCCTGGCTGATGTCCTCCTGTTTGTCCCATTAGTGCTGTCATTAAAAACCAGTTAGTCTCCTACGGAGAGCAAAGGCAGGCCGGGCAGCCGCGCCGAGGGGCACAGCCCGACCCGCGTCCCCCAGCGCGCTGCTGCGAGCCCTCCCCTCCCGCTTGTGTACTGGGGCTAATTGGTGCAGGGTGCCCATCTTTGCACCTTGTTAGCATGGCAATTAGCTCTCTTTACCTTCCTGATTGCCCATGTGCGCGTTCGACTCCAATCCATCTTTCCAGCGGAGTTATAAATGCGGTGCTGGGGAGGCAGGGGGGAGTCGAGCCGGGGCTGGGACGGCAGAGCCATGCTGGGCACAGTGCTGCTGCTGCTGCTGGCGCTGGCACGGCCCGTGTCCCCAGACAACCGCCGAGCCGAGGCGCTCAAAAAGCTGCTGGAAGTTTTCGGCATGGAGGACCCCCCGCCCCCCCCGGCCCACGTTAAACAGCCGCCGCAGTACATGGTGGATCTGTTCAACACGGTGGCCAACGCCGACGGCGTCACCAAGAACCCCGACGTCCTGGAGGGCAACACGGTCCGCAGCTTCCTGGATAGAAGTAAGNGAGAAGATGCGGTTCCTCTTTGTCCTCTCCAGCGTGGCCAAGAACGAGAAGATCCTGACGGCGGAGCTGCACCTCTTCCGCCTGTGGCCGAGAGCCACTGAGGGGCCCAGGAGGCATCACTTCTGCCAGGTGAGGTGGGGGGGAGCCCAATAGGACCACTTCTGCCGAGGGGGGGACAGGATGGAGTGCAGATAGGGTCAGGGATGTGCCCAGCTGTGCCCGGTGATGCCGCTGCTGCTTTCTTCCCATCTTCATCCTTTGTCGTTGTTGCTGTTGACCCCCCCAGGCTGTGGCTGCTCACTGCCCTTTGCCTCCGTCCCCAGGTCAGTGTGTATCAAATCCTGGACAAGTCTGAGCCGGACTCCCCCGAAGGACGGAAGCTGCTGGCAACCAGGCTGCTCTCGCTGCAGGGCTCGGGCTGGGAGGTCTTTGCCATCACACAAGCTGTGAGTGCTCTTACACTGACATGGATGGCACGGAGGGAAAAAAAAGGCCATTCTGTAACCCATTTAAACCCATTTCGCCCTGCTCTGAGCTGGCAGTGCCTGCCCAAGGTTGGGTGTACAACCTGTGGGGAGGGCTGGCAGTGTGGGTGGGTGCACCATTGGGGTGCTGCTGCTGCTGCTGCCCCTCCACCCACCCTGCTGCCTGCTGGTGACGCAGGGCCACTCCCACAGTGCCCGCCCTGTCCCATGGTGGTGACTCTGCTTTTGCTTCCCCAGGTTCGTGATTGGACCCAAGATGAGAGTAGCAACCGGGGTTTGCTGGTGACAGTCCACAGCCTGGATGGGACTGCGCTCGAATCCCCTGCTGTGCAGTTTGCATCCAGTGGGGACCACCACGAGAGCAAGAAGCCCATGCTGGTCCTGTTCACAGATGATGGACGCCGAGGAGCATCCCTGCCCGTGGCCAGGCTCCCAGGTGGTGCCCACGCAGCATGGTGCCGTGTCCAGGTACATGTCTGCAGGCTCCAGCTCTGGCTTAGCTGATGACCACCATGGGACTGCAGGGCTGTCACCTCCCAGTGGCTCTGCCTTTCCTGGTGACTGCATGGAGAGATGGCCAGCGCCGTTGCTCCGCTTTCTCTCTCCCTTCAGGCTCATGCAATCACTGATGGAGCCATGTTTTTGTTTCTGGCAGCCTTGCAGCCTCAGGACCTTCCTGCCAAGCTGACCGGCCCACGCAGCACACGCTCACTGGACCGCCTGCAGCCCTGCCAGAGGCACCCCCTGTCCGTGGACTTTGAGGAGATCGGCTGGTCCGGATGGATCATCTCACCTCGGGGCTACAACGCCTACCACTGCAAAGGAGCCTGCCCCTTCCCCCTGGGTGAGAACATGCGGCCGACCAACCATGCCACCGTGCAGTCCATCATCAATGCCCTGAAGCTGAGCGAAGGTGTCAGCAGCCCCTGCTGCGTGCCTGACAAGCTCTACTCCATCAACCTCCTCTACTTCGATGACGATGAGAACGTGGTCCTCAAGCAGTACGATGACATGGTGGCTGGGAGCTGCGGCTGCCACTGAGGCAGAGATCCCCCCCATGCAGAGCAGCTCTGCAGGGGTCTCTTTTCAGCACCACCGTGGGCTTTTGCAGGAGAGCAATGCCAAGGGGTGCCCAGCTCTGCTCGGTGTGACCGTGGTGGTGCTGGGAAGGCTCAGGGTTGGACTCGGGTCTGACCTGGGAGCAGCTGTACCATATGTATATAGTGAGAGCACTAATATATGACTGAAACCACCTGCCCGGTGTCCTGTAAATGTCTGTACATTTCTGTGTTTTGTAAAGCAAGCTCAGAGGAACTATTAAACGTGCTGTTCTCAGTAGGGTTCACTCTGTGACAGTGCTGACCATGGGGTGGGTGCTGCAGGGGGTGCATGCAGTGGGTGAAGGGCGTGCTGCTGCTCCAAGCACCGTGAGGGGGTGACTGCATGGTCCCATACATGTGCCCTGCCTCAAGGGGACAGCAAAGCACCAGCTTGGACACAGCAGTGTGCAGGAGCTGTTGAACAGGAGGAATATTTAACTCCCTGCTGTCACAACGGATGCTGCACTGCGTGTAATGCCTGGCCAATAACCCGAGACAAAGCACCGTGTGGGGCTGGTTTATTTAATGCTGCTCCTGGGGCTGCTCCCCAGCCCGGCAGCCCCGTGCTGGGGCTCAGTGGTGGCAGGGGGGCTCGGGTCGGCAGCACTCTGACAGCTTCCGCAGGACGCGCTCCTTCAGGCGGAGCCGCCTGGAGAGCTTCAGCGAGAGGCTGCTCTCGTTCTCGTGCTCCTTCAGCTTGGCATAGTAGTCCGAAAACTTGTTGTAGAGGATGGAAATGGGCATGCCATTGAGGATGATGCCAAAGGAGATGCAGCCGAATGCCACTATCCGGCCAAGCACTGTGTCGGGCACTGTGTCTCCATAGCCCACGGTGGAGAGGCTGACCTGGGGGGGAAGGGAGAGGACAAAGCACTGCGTGTGTGACCTTGCTGCTGTCCTGTGTGTGTCTGACAGCCATCACCCACCCATGCTCCAGCTCCACTATGGGGCAATGCACTGACACAGCAAAGCCACACGGGGTGGGGCTGCTTCACCCCAGGGCTCGGGCAGGTGGTGAGGTTTGAGTGTGGGTTTGCTTGGGAAAAGGAGTGTGTGGGGCTGGGACAAGGGAAGGGCTAGCACCCCTTGGCTCTCCCCCATCCCACAGCCACGCTGCAGCCCTCCGCCCGCGCCTTACCGCTGCCCACCACCACGCGTAGGGGATGCTGGTGAAGTTGGTGCCCGGCACGTCGTGCTCCACCGAGTGCATGAGAGCAGAGAAAGTGAAGACCCCCATGGCGATGAAGAGGAAGAGGCAGCAGACCTGCTGGTAGCACTGTCGCATGGTGAAGCCGAAGGCGCGGAGCCCGGTGCTGTGCCGTGCCAGCTTGAGGATGCGGAAGATCCGCATGAGCTTGATGAGCTTGAGCACTTTGCCCAGCTTGCTCACATTCTCCACTTTGTGCAGCTCCTCGTGGTAGAGCGTCTCTCCTTCGTCCAGGTTTTCAAAGAGGATCTGGATGTAGAAGGGCAGGATGGCCACCAGGTCGATGGCATTGAGCGCTGCCCGCAGGAAGTTCTTGAGGCTGGAGGAGGAGATGAGCCGCATGAGGTACTCGGAGGTGAAGAAGATGGCACAGATCATCTCCGTCTGCTCCATCCACTTCTTCCCTGTCTTGTGCTTCATCTCCTCCACCGTGCTCAGCGTCATGCCCACGATGGAGATGAGCACAAAGAAGCTTGACATGACAGCGATGATTTTGGCCGGGATGGAGGAGTAAGGGTTCTCAATGAGGTTCCAGATCGCCTCGCGGAACTTCCCCAAGCACTTGCCTTCAAACTGCTGTGCTGAGTCCACGGGCTCCAGCTCTGCCTCCAGCTCCTTCTGGATCTTCAGGTACTCGCTGAGCTCGTCCTGCTTCTCCTCCAGCAGGATCCGGCAGCAGCGCTGGGAGTACTTCAGGTGGATCCCCCAGTACTCGATTTCCTCCACGAAGTTACTGGGGCACATCTCGTCCATTATCCACAGCACCCCGCTGCAGTAGAAGTGGAAGATGTAGTGGAAGATGGAAGGATCTCTGTCAAAGAAGTACTCGTTCTTCTGCACGGAGTAGTCATCGCAGAGCTGCAGTTTCTTCGTAAGGTCTGTGCAGGTGGCCAGCTTCCCCAGCCTGGTGATGGGATACCGGGCCACCACCCTGCAGGCGATATGGAACAACTTGCCACCCACATTAATGTTGAGGAAGTACTTGTTCCTTCGAACGGGAACCTCACTTTCCTCCCGGCTCCTGTCTGCCACGTTCTGCATGGAGCTCCATTGCTTTACCAGGCTGTCCTGTGCAAACGGGATGTGCACCTCCTCCTCCTCCGGCGTGCGGCAGCAGCTCCACCGTGCCCCAGTTTTCAGGCTGGCAGAGAGACTCGCGCGCCTCTTCCCCAGCTGCCCCATGGTGCTCCAGCTACGGGCTGTGGGGCAGCAGCTGCGGCTTCATGGGTGCACTGCTCCAGACACTGCTGGGACAGGTGCCCCGAGCTGCTGCCCACGGGCAGTGGCCGTGTGGTGGCACCTGCCAGGTCCCCAAAGCCGATTGCTGAGCAGATTGCAGCGCAGGAGGCAGCTAAGTGTCCGCTCCTTAAGACGCTAATGAGATTGAAGCACTGACCCTTTATATAAGGAACTAATTCCAGCTCTGCACTATTCCTTTACTCTGTTTTTATCAGTTGCTTGTGCTTGGTGCACATTACCGTTTCCCAGCAGGACACCCAGGGTGCTGGGCAGGAGCACAAGGTCGGTACCAGCTTTGTACAACCACAGCAGATGCAGCTCTTGGCCCCAGTTGTTCGTAAGGCACATGAGTGCTAATGCACCTGCCCCTTCCCATCACACAGAGAAGGGATGTGCTGTTACCTGCCAGCTCAGCCCTCAGAACCCCACAGTGCCAAATGCAGTGGAGCACAAAGCTGCCATGAGGCTGAAAAGCAGCTCTGGCTCCACAGCAATCGAAGACGCTGAGCCTAGGGATCAGGACAACAGAAACGTTTCTGGCACAGAGCAGTGGAAGGGAAATTGCTGCTACAGATGCACTCCAAGTTTTTGTCCGAGACCCATAAACATGGGCTTGCTTTCAAGCCTGAAACACTCAAGGGTCGGTGAGCAAAGCGTGAGCCTGCAATGGGAAGAAGCTGCCCCTCCCAGGTTCACGTTCCAACCTCACTGCCAACTGCAGAGCAAGCTCAGCCCAGTGGAGCAGGACAGCACAGCTTGGCTCAGCAGCTCAAGCTAAGAGGATGATCTGAGACAGGCTGCTGACAGCTGACCTCTGCCATATGGCCCCGACACCATCAGCAACAGCAGCCAAGCTCAGTCCTCTCCTGTCAGGACTGCTGCTGCACCCCCTGCTCCATTGGGCATCCCACCTCTGTCATTTGCTCTAACAAAGAAGGAATAAGCTCAGTTTTTTTCCTCTACCTTACTATCAGGCTAAGAGCTCCATCTGTCATTAATTCAGGTGCAGCATCTCAGTGCAAGTGCCCTCTGCACACCTCCCACCCACCTGCTCCACTCACCCCACTCCCCATGTTTCATTTTCCCCAGTACAGCCACTGCATACTGGAATCCTCCAGCTCCTGCTGTCCCTTTCTGCCCATGCAGACTTTGCACACCTGCATAAACTCAAGGAAAGAAAAAAGAAAAACAGCAAAACAAATGCAAAAAAGAGGCGGACTCAAAGTCATTACAATCTCACATTCTTTATTCATCCATATCACTCCCCAGCAGCTACCTCTACTTGTCCCTGTGGAAACAGAGGCAAGGTCACGCATAAAGCCTCCTGGCGCTACAAATACCAGCGCTGCAACGTGCCCAGCACTCCACACCTCACACAGGACTGATCCCATGGGTTACAGCTGCACGCTTACACACTGCACGAGAGCAGAATGCTCCCACCCTGAGGCTGATGGGCAGTGTTTGCTCTGCCCACCAGCACAGAGCAGCTTTGTGTCCTGAGCACTTGGCAAAGGAGCACAGGGAACAGAGGTCAGTGCTGAATTAGAGGCACTGGTCAGTAATCTGCTGCCCTGCTTTCAGCTGGGACAGGATGGATGTTCTTGGTGTACGATGCAATGTTTTGCCTTCAGGGGAAAAAGAAACACTGCCAACATGCTGTGCTTCAGCTGGGCATTGGTCAGCAGGTAGAGAGCAACTGCACTGTGCATCACTTGTTTTGTAAATAATATATATAATTTTTCCCCTTTTCTGACATATTAGATAGCTTCTATCTCAACCCACTTCATGATTTTTTACAGTTCTCTCCCCCATCCCACTGGGAAGGAAGGGCTGTGTGGTGCTGAGCTGCTGCCGGGTCACAGCACAGCACAACTCCAACACTGTCAGTTCCACAAAGCACACAGCACTGAGCCGTGCAGAAAAAACAGCAAAGCAGAGCTAACAACACAGAGCTAACAGCATCTGACCTGAGGAACTCGTTATCTCAAGCTGAAAGCAAGAGACAACCAGCACTCAAAACCTTCAGCAAAAGGAGGCTCAAGGAGTGCACATCTGATGAGCATGGGTTCAGCAAGCTCCTGCTGAGAGGAATGACAGAGCAGCACCTGGCACTGCACCTATAACTTCGTGGAGAATTAAACCTTTAGGTCGAAGGCCACAGTGATGAGAAGCAGCATTAACAATCCTTGTAAGCAAAAACAATGAAGGCACATCTATGAGGGGTGATTTCACAGCACTGGAGAAGGTCCTGTCCTATTTCTAGTGCCACAGTTTCATGATCATTTCTAATGGGAGCATTCTAGCATAACAGCAAACCAAATTCGAGAGCTTATGTCCAAATTCAGTCAGTTTCTGCAGTCAGGAGGGAGAGCAGTCTAGTCCCATCTTACCAGCTCACAGTGAAAGGTCCCTGTTACAGGAAAGAAGAGCACATGGTTGCTGACAGTCCTTTTGCTATGAAATATGGTTCTACTTCACCCTGTGAGAAGCCTAGGAAATCAACCTGCACCAGGACAGTGGTGTTTAGCATGAGTGCTCAGAGCCCTTGGCAGCAAAGGCAGCACACGTGATCACTGAAAGCCAGTGCCTTCTCAGTGTAGGATGTGCAGTGATCCCTGCAGTCAAACAAGAGCTCCCATATCTGGTAGCAAGGAAGGAAGGGGAGAGCTCTGCTGCTTCAGGGCAAACTGAAACCCCATGTGTGTGGCTGAGCAGCAGCAGGGAGAGCAGGGAAAAGCTACCCAGGGGAAAAGGTCTAGTGCTAGAAACACAGGGCAAGAAGCATTGCTCCCTCATACACACACGGCACATGGGGGGGGGTGAAGAACTTACCTCTCAGGAGAGTAAGTCTGCCTGGCTCTTGTCAGGCACCAACTGCACCCTGGATGCATATTTGAGACTGAAGATGTCAGACTTGCTTTTTGCTTTGGACTTGCCCCATGCAGCGATACCACCCACAGCCATCAGGCAGCTCAGGAGCACTAAAGAGAAAAGCACATAAGCAGAGAACCACCCACTGCACCTGGCCAGCATATCTGCACCAGGCTCTGCTGCTTGACAGCATTAGTCAACAGAGATCAGCAGCCTGAAGAGGAACGGACAAAGAGCAAGAAGTGTTAGAGGCAGACTGCATGGAGCAGGACACTTTTCCAAAGGGAAGGGACACTCCACCCACACCCAGGAATGACCAAGCCATGGTGCATGGCCTCCCCTAAGCCTCCAAGCCCACAGAACATAGCTACTGAAAACCAGCCTGGAATCAGCTTCACCAGGAGAGTCAGACACAGCCATCATGACTCAATCGGATCAGGATCGTTGGGGTTCTGAAATTCCCTCTGACTAATTAAGGTGAACACTGCCAAACAAGCAGTTAAATGTTGATTTATATATATATATATATATATATATATATACACTCTGCTATGACACCTAGCACAAAACGCAGAGTTACATATCTATATACTACTGGGGATAAGGTGTGATGATATGCCTCGTGTTATGTTCTAATATAGCTCGAAAAGGGAGAGAAACGATATCAGGGAAGAGGAAAAAGGGATTGGATTGGGGAAGGGGAAGATGGGAAGGAAAATCCAGACCACCACCCTCAGCTCCAGCATAGTCTCTGGTCTAGTAATATTTGTGTGGTGGGTACACATTGAGTCACAGTAATTTTTATTTATTGCAAAAAAGAGTGTTTGCAGACATACGAGTGGTTTGCACCCGAGGTGGGACTTGACTTGCATTTGTGCCTGCGTGGAAGGGCAGCATCAGCTCTTTCCTCCAACTGAGACAGAGGACACAGAGACCCAGCCCCTCATCACACTGCTCATGTAGGTACCTCTTGCAATGGGGGAACTCATCCAAACTTGTGCCTCTGAGCCTCACGTACCTGCAACAATCAGCATCCACATGCGGCCTTGATTCCTGCATGGCAGAGAGCACCCGGGAGCAGGGACAGCTGAAGCCTCTGCAATGGAAAATGCTAGAAGTCCACCAGGCTTCCCAGCCACCGTGCAGAGCAGCCTCCAGACCAAACCTGAGCAGGTTCCCAGTCACCCTCAGAAGTGCCAGCAAGGCACTCAGCTGAAGCAAAGCCTTATCTGCTGTTACTACGATTAGCCCACACCATCAGTGAGAGCTTGGAAACTTTCCTCACCCCTCTCAGACAGGGAGGACTGTTGTGGCAGGAGGAGACAAAGCCAAGAAATACACCAACCAAGCAGGAAAGCACATTAAAAGTGGATCCTGAAGCAAGGTGGCTGCATCCAAACTGCCTGCAAGAAGTGCTTGGGAAGAAGGCTAAGGCAGAAAGCACATTGGGAACCACGAGAACTACTCAGCAGTAAAACCCCACGTGCTCCAGCACTTAGGAACATTCCTCAGCGTTGTGGTTACCACCTGAGCAGTGAGGAGCTCCAGGCACAGCCACAAAACAGCTCACCTCCGAGCAGAGGGAGCACAGAGCCCAAGGAGCAGGGCTGCAGGCAGCGTGCAGGGGAAGCAGGCACTTCAAAGCACATCCTGAGGAAGCCCTGCAGCGCCTGAACGCTGTGCAGAAGGAAGCAGAGGTGGGGCTGCACAGCATTTCCTCTGCTCGGATCAGTGAGTACAGCCCAGGGTGAGGTGTGATGGATGAGGCTGCTTCAGAAGGACTGAAAACTGCACAAGAGGAAGGCTCCGGGCCTGTTAGCCAGCTCCAGCTCTTTTCTTTATAACATTACAAGATTGCTTTGCCTCACCCTGGGCTTTATGACAGGTGGTGGGAAGGGAACACTAGAGGTGCCCCAGTCCAACCCTCCCACGGCAGCTCCCTGTAGCAGGAGCACGCAAAGCACCCCGTGGGATGCGGGCATCCCCAGAGGAGACAGCCCCGCCGCTCCGGGCAGCTCTGCACCCGCAGCACAGAACTCCCCACGGGCCGCAGGGTGCCCTCAGTGCCCGACCCACCCCTCCTCCCGACCCCGCACCGCAGGTACCGATTAGATCGCCCTCGGCCGCCTCCAGCCGAGCACCCCGGAGCTCTCACCCGTCTCCCCCAGGAGACCGCCGCCAGCCCCGGCCGGGGGCCTGGCCGTGCCTGTGCCGTACGCGGTGGGCGTCGCGGGGCTCTCGCTCGTGCCACAGCCCCTCTCGTCCCATTCATCGCTGCAGTCGGGGTGACCGTCGCAGAGCCACTCCAGCGGGTAACAGTCGGTTTGGGGATCGTACGGCTCCGAACAGCGGAACTGCTCGGGCGGACATCGCTGCAGGGAACCTGCGGGGCGGGGCGGAGCTGAGCGCGGCGGGGAACCCCGCTGCCCGCGCCTGGGGTGCCCCTGAGCCAATGAGAGCGGGAGAGCCGCGGGCGGGGCCGGCCAGTGAGAGCGAAGGGCGCGCGCGGGAACCCAACGGGGAGAGAGAACGGCGGGGCCCGCGGAGCGCCATCACTCACCGTTACCGGGGGTGGGGGTGGGCAACTGCCGGGTCGCGCGCAGCAGCACGAGCACCGCCAGCAGCCGCGCCATGCCGGGCACGCGCGCGCCCCCGCGCGCCTATATAGCGGGTCGCGCGCGACCAGGGCGCGTGCGCGCCGCTCCGCCCTTCGGCCAATGGGGCGGCCTCGAGCTGGAGAGCGACCTTC
>VXAB01009302.1:0-26338 GCA_013399175.1 Odontophorus gujanensis | reverse complement strand
CTATGTTGGATTTCCTGGCATCACAATGATAAATATTGCTGTAGTTTTTTTCTGTTTATTTGTTTTGATACATTTTCATCAAATAGTCCCTCTGCAAGCCTGTTGGAACACCATCTCTACCTTGCCTCTGTATTTGAAGAGCGATCTGGTTATTTACATAAGTTCCAGCTAGACACAGTTTCAGTTTTATCTCCCTAAGATTTGCAGTCACGAAGTCCCAGGCTTTAAAACACAAAGGGAACACAATAGTCATTCAGTGTGAAAAGCACAGTCAAGGGCACAGTGCTACACAGAGAAAGGCTCCAGAGCACTATCACTGTCACTGCACAAAATACATTTTTGCCCAGAATGTGCTTTACCTAGAACAATTACTGGCAAGTTAAGATGAACTGGAGATTTCTTATGGAACTATGGGTTCTGCATCTAGATACAGACAGCAGTCACACACAGGACCTGCTTTCCCAAAGCGTCCACTCTCATCACTCTGATTGACCTGAAGTGTGGGTTTGCATTAAGTTAGGTGGGCTGTACTCTGAAAAACAAATAAGGACAAATGGGATAGATGTCTCAGCTCTCACCAGCACTTAGAAGTCTAGAGAATGAATCAGATAAAGGCTGGTCAGGCTACTTCTTACTATACTCCATGGCTTAGAATTGTTTGTGTTGGAAGGGACCCTTAAAGGTCATATAGTCCAACTCCCCCACAGTGAACAGGAACATCTGTAGCTAGATCAGGCTGCTCAGAGCCCTGTCCAGCCTGACTTTGAATATCTCTAGCAACAGGGCATCCATCACACCTCTGAGCAACCCATTCCAGAACCTCACTACCCTTATTGTAAAAAAACTTTTTTCTTATATCTGATCTAAATCTCCATCTCCCCTTGTTCTGCCACAACAAACCCCACTGAAGAGTCTGTCCTTTCTTACAGTCTCCCTTTAGTTACTGAAAGGCTGCTATCAGTTCTTCCTGGAACCTAACTAGTAGGCTGTATAGTTGAAGGGTGTAGTCATGATGAGAACATGAAACATAAGAGCATGAAAACAATCATATCACAGTTGTTATTATTTTTTGTCCTCACAAATAGCTTTGAAATTTTCTTTTGAAATGTTAAAGTACTATCAGCGTATCTATTCAATATCCATATATAATTCTGTTGGGAGAAAAAGAACGGACTCTGGCATTTTATGAAAGTGTAACAGAGACAGTTTATTGGAAAAAACACAACTCTTAAATAATACAAAGTGTACTTCTGATTGGTTGCAGGTGTGAGTCACAAGTAATGCCTCCATAATCGATTGGCTAGTAAGGGGTTAGCACACAGCAATCACACACCGAAGTTTCTTCTCTGGTTTGTTTGTAGCAAGCAGTTTCTTTACCTCACCCTAAATTGTAACTTTTTGCTCTTCTGCTAGCACAGCTCTTCCCCTTGTCAAGGGGTCATGTGATCGTGCACCACAGCACATAGGCCTTAGGCCTTAGCCTAGGTTCATATAATCGTGTTCTCCACTAACCAAGAACGACTCTATAATTCCCCCTTTTTCTGTTTGAACTAAAAAGACTGCGGAAACAGCCTTATGAAGCCTTCTGCACACAGCTAAGAATGCATGGGATAGTTGTGAGTGCAATTAGGATTGCAATCATGATTACCATTCCATGTATTAGTAAATTTTTCAGCCATCCTGTAATGCCTAGGCTTGCTAGCCACTGCCCTAAAGGGGAATTTTCCACGACTAACTTTTGAGATAACTTTTTCAAATCTTGTATGGAGTTATGAATAGATTGTGAATGATCTGTTAGATTCATACAACACATACCATCAAGGTCTTCACAGCCATGACTGTGTGCAAGAAGCAAAAAATCTGTAGCAGCACGATTTTGTAACGTGGCATCTCTCACAGAATCTACATTTAATAGCAGTCCGCTCAGAATCAGAGAAGTAGCATTTGTTTGTTTAGCTAGCCAACATCCAAGTTTATTAAGCATGATCAATGCTTCATCTGATGCAACTGGAGCTAAAAAGGATGCTGCTGTTACTCTTCCGTGGCTCCAAAATTCTACATTATCCTTGCAGTCTGATTTAAGTGCATGCACAACTCTTTTCTGGTGTCTGTGATTTCTCCTGTGTTCACAGATCATAGTAAGACTGGGTGTTAATAAGGTTAGTTTCCCTGAACTACATGAACCTCCTCTAATTTGCGAAGGAATGCCAGGCCATGCCCTGTCCCTGCAAATGAGGAAAACACCTACTGGTAAACTAAGTGGGTGGTTAGTAGATCTCAAAATGTTAAGTGAAGTGTAATTGCACCATGCAGAAGCACTCCTATAAGCAGCTAAGATAGAATTAACACTCTGAGTTACCGATTGATCCTTTCAACTATAGTTAAAATACATAAAATAGGCAATTTAAACTGATCCCAATAATTCAAGTTCCTGTGACTTGAGGTTACGCTGTTGCAAGTAGGATTCCCACTCATCCCATCAATCAATTACATCACTCACGTTCGATGACGTCTGAGGAGCGAACCTCAGGAATGAGCTTGGCATGGGCCATTTATCAAGTGTCTGTCCGACCAGAAATGTTGAGAATAGGTTCTCTGGTGACATAGTCAACAAGCAGATGGTCTCTTGTCCCATCGCACTGGCCAAGATAACCCACACATTCTGTTTTGGCTGTGCAGGTACCCAAAAGGCCATCACGGTGGCGCAGGTGCAAGCGAGGATGATGAGCAATACAGATGTGGCTTCACCCATTTTGTTGGTACTCATCTCAGTCCAGTACCTGCAGAAACACAAGCATAACCTTGACCCCAAGTCAGTAACATAAAAGGACCTGACCACTGACCTGTCATTGCATCCCATATCAATACTTTCAGTTCATTTTTAACTTCTACAAGACTTCCTGTCATACCCTTGACATGCTGTACCATCGGAGGAAGGCTCTCACTGTCCACAAGTCGCATGTAATTAAGTACATATAATGCCTTATTCAGACAATCATGTAGACTTACTGCCTCCCCCTTTTTCTGTTTAAGAAGCTGTTCTTTTAACACTCTGCGCACTTGTTCTACTAATGCTTGACCTGAAGGTGAATGGTCTATACCTGTAGAATGAGCAACACCCCAAAGAGCCAGGAGAGTTTGTGTTACCTTACTGACATAGCCATGTCCATTATCAGTTTTGATGAACCCAGGAACGCTGAGTACTGCAAAAGCAGACTGAAGATGACACTGAACATGGTGGCCTGTTTTACCAGTTTGCCCTGTAGCCCATATAGCGTGCGAAAATGTATCAATACAAACATATACATGCTTCACATTCCCAAATTCTGGCACATGAGTAACATCCATTTGGCATATTTGTAAGGAGCGTAAACCCCGTGAGTTAATGGCTTGGGCAGGCACAAGGCCTTGGCAATCCAGACAAGACTGGACAAAACCTCCTGCCTCCACTAGGGGTAGGTCGAACTGTTTTGCAAGAACTTTTGCCAATTGTTGAAAGAAATCATGAGATATTCAGGCTTGAGTGAACTTATCCGGTGGGGNCCTAGGCTTGCTAGCCACTGCCCTAAAGGGGAATTTTCCACGACTAACTTTTGAGATAACTTTTTCAAATCTTGTATGGAGTTATGAATAGATTGTGAATGATCTGTTAGATTCATACAACACATACCATCAAGGTCTTCACAGCCATGACTGTGTGCAAGAAGCAAAAAATCTGTAGCAGCACGATTTTGTAACGTGGCATCTCTCACAGAATCTACATTTAATAGCAGTCCGCTCAGAATCAGAGAAGTAGCATTTGTTTGTTTAGCTAGCCAACATCCAAGTTTATTAAGCATGATCAATGCTTCATCTGATGCAACTGGAGCTAAAAAGGATGCTGCTGTTACTCTTCCGTGGCTCCAAAATTCTACATTATCCTTGCAGTCTGATTTAAGTGCATGCACAACTCTTTTCTGGTGTCTGTGATTTCTCCTGTGTTCACAGATCATAGTAAGACTGGGTGTTAATAAGGTTAGTTTCCCTGAACTACATGAACCTCCTCTAATTTGCGAAGGAATGCCAGGCCATGCCCTGTCCCTGCAAATGAGGAAAACACCTACTGGTAAACTAAGTGGGTGGTTAGTAGATCTCAAAATGTTAAGTGAAGTGTAATTGCACCATGCAGAAGCACTCCTATAAGCAGCTAAGATAGAATTAACACTCTGAGTTACCGATTGATCCTTTCAACTATAGTTAAAATACATAAAATAGGCAATTTAAACTGATCCCAATAATTCAAGTTCCTGTGACTTGAGGTTACGCTGTTGCAAGTAGGATTCCCACTCATCCCATCAATCAATTACATCACTCACGTTCGATGACGTCTGAGGAGCGAACCTCAGGAATGAGCTTGGCATGGGCCATTTATCAAGTGTCTGTCCGACCAGAAATGTTGAGAATAGGTTCTCTGGTGACATAGTCAACAAGCAGATGGTCTCTTGTCCCATCGCACTGGCCAAGATAACCCACACATTCTGTTTTGGCTGTGCAGGTACCCAAAAGGCCATCACGGTGGCGCAGGTGCAAGCGAGGATGATGAGCAATACAGATGTGGCTTCACCCATTTTGTTGGTACTCATCTCAGTCCAGTACCTGCAGAAACACAAGCATAACCTTGACCCCAAGTCAGTAACATAAAAGGACCTGACCACTGACCTGTCATTGCATCCCATATCAATACTTTCAGTTCATTTTTAACTTCTACAAGACTTCCTGTCATACCCTTGACATGCTGTACCATCGGAGGAAGGCTCTCACTGTCCACAAGTCGCATGTAATTAAGTACATATAATGCCTTATTCAGACAATCATGTAGTCTTACTGCCTCCCCCTTTTTCTGTTTAAGAAGCTGTTCTTTTAACACTCTGCGCACTTGTTCTACTAATGCTTGACCTGAAGGTGAATGGTCTATACCTGTAGAATGAGCAACACCCCAAAGAGCCAGGAGAGTTTGTGTTACCTTACTGACATAGCCAGGTCCATTATCAGTTTTGATGAACCCAGGAACGCTGAGTACTGCAAAAGCAGACTGAAGATGACACTGAACATGGTGGCCTGTTTTACCAGTTTGCCCTGTAGCCCATATAGCGTGCGAAAATGTATCAATACAAACATATACATGCTTCACATTCCCAAATTCTGGCACATGAGTAACATCCATTTGGCATATTTGTAAGGAGCGTAAACCCCGTGAGTTAATGGCTTGGGCAGGCACAAGGCCTTGGCAATCCAGACAAGACTGGACAAAACCTCCTGCCTCCACTAGGGGTAGGTCGAACTGTTTTGCAAGAACTTTTGCCAATTGTTGAAAGAAATCATGAGATATTCAGGCTTGAGTGAACTTATCCGGTGGGGGCCCTGACCAAATAGGTGTAACAAGCTTATCAGTGTGGTTATTGCCCTCCACTAGAAACCCTGTAAGACTAGAATGGCTGCAGATGTGGCAAATGAAATAATCATGTGTTCTCTGTTCAAGTATGAACCACAAAATGAAAAATAATGCATACACTTCCTGCTGTTTACATTCTTTAAGCACCAATCATTCCAGCCGTCTAACCACCCCCACTACATACAGAGAATCTGTCACAATATTCACAGGAACATTAAACCATCATTTAAAAAACTACAGGAACCACTTGTAATCCAATTTGTTGCACTGATCCCGTGCCACTTAACACTCGCTTGTGTCATAAACCATCATGTTACCACACAAGACCTGCCTTTTTGGCTCGACCCCCCGCATCTGTAAACACAGTCAGTCCACTGACAGGAGTCTCTCTGCTTTTCGTAGTTTGCTTCAACAGAGTAGTCGACAGAAATGAAGACATGCGATGAGTTGTATAATGAGAGGAAATCTCGCCATAAAATTCAGATAATTCCAGAGCCAGGAGAGGGTCCCACTCTGCTACAACCCATTGCATCAGTATTGTGTATGGATAGTCTCTGTGATTTACTACTGCCACTTGTCCGCTCTGCAGCAAGCCTGGGATGTAGCAATTTTTGAGCTGATATATGCAAGTGCTTTTTTGGCAGCATGAGTCAATTTTCTGCATTCAGCAACATCAGCATTGCACATTAACAAGTGAAACAAAGGACATGTCCTCATTTGTTATGCCACAGATATTTCTGATCCAGTTAATACCTCCTTACCAATTGCTGTACATCGCTCAGGGTCTGAATTTGATCTTTCATTTGCAACTTCAGTGGTGTTACCACAGCCTGGATAATTTTCCATCCCAGGTATTTCCATGGTGGGTCTTTTTGCACCTTTCTAGGTGCAATTTGTAGTCCCTTTTCTGTGAGCACTTGTTCCATTTCCTGAATTATTTTTTCATTATCTAAATGCTGACCTGCTACCAAGGTATTGTCCATATAACGGTAAATTAAACAGTATACCCAACGTGCTCGGAGAGGAGACAGAGCTGCAGCTACAAACAATTGACACACTGTAGGAGAGTTTTTCATACCTCGAGGCAGCACAGTCCAGTGATACGGTCGACTTGGCTCAACTTTGTTGATAGATGGTACTGAGAAAAGCAAAGTGAGACGTGTCTGCTGGATGCAATGAGATTGTGAAAAAACAGTCTTTAAGATCAATTATTAAGATATCTCAATCTTGTGGAATCATTGTAGGTGAAGGTAACCCTGGCTGTAGTGCCCCCATGCCCTTCATAACTTCATTTACCCTGTGGAGGTCATGTAATAAACACCACTTTCCATTGTTCTTAGGTATTACAAATACTGGAATGTTCCAGGGACTAGTTGTTGGCACAATATGCCCCTTGTGTAGTTGTTCTTGAACTAGTGTGTTAAGAATGATGACCTTTTCCTCTGTTAGCAACCACTGATCCACCCACACTGGCTTATCTGTTTTCCACGTGAGTTTTAAGGTTGTCCTTTCATGAATGGCCACCCAAAAAAGGCTGATACTGATGCCGATCATTCACAGTATAGCCAGTACTGATAAACACACCCCATTGGGATAGTACATCTCCCCCCAACAGATTCAATGGTACCTTAGCTATGTGTGGTCGTACTGAGCAATGGACTCCATCTGGTCTGTCGCAGGTTAAAAGTGCTTTACTGTGTGAGACAGAAGGTGATGGACCTCAACTCCCAATATTCCAGAGGTGGCTGCCAACAAAGGCTAGTCCTCTGGCCATTCTGCTTTTGCTGTAATAGTCTCACCAGCCCGTGTCTACAAGAAAGGATCCCGTCTCAGGGTTGAAAAATTTTACTTTCAGGGATGGTTTATGGAGATTAATGTCCATTATCCAGTACAGTTCAGGGACACCTGTGGAGCCAAAACTCCCTTGGTGTTGTGACTGACTACTCAGTTGTGGAACAGCAGACCAAAACGGAATAAGTTGTGCAATTCTGCTACTTTGTGGAGTGCTTACAGGCAGCTTTGGTGCCCGCAACATGATTTCTATTTGCCTTTCAAAGTCTGAATCTATTACACCAGGTAGTACAAAAACACCCATTATAGTAGTAGAGGAACAACCAATCAATAATGCACTTAAGCCATGTCCCAAAGGTCCCTTCATTGTAGATGGAATGCACTGTACAGACGTTTCCCTTAATGTAACTTCTACTTCTGTTCTGAGGTCTACTGCAGCACCTTTCCCTCCCGCAAAAACAATCTATGGGAGAGACAAGGGTCAAGATTTTCTTCTGCCTCTTCACCCTGCCTTTGTTCTTCACCCCTCCTTTCTCCTCCAGGGAGAGAATTCAGAAAATCCTTGGGATGTTCAGACCAACATGTTTCTATTACTATGTTTCCTGAATGTATTCCACATTTTATTTAAGGTTAAATAGTTATTTAAGAATATCACCTGGGTAGCTGACCTGAGGTAGGATATGAGTGGCAGGGAGTGTGAGAGGGAGGATATTAGCAAGCACCTAGAACTCCACTGGACACCAATGTTTTGGAACTTCATCCTTGAACAAGTGCGGAATCCTGAAAAACTAGTAGAATGTTTGCACGGTAGCTGGTAATGATGACCTGGAAAGATGGTATGGCCATGTGTCTCAGCTGCAGAAAAATTGATTCAGCAGCTTGAGAGAATGTTTGCTTCCCAGCCAGTAGGGATCAGTGTCTCAGCTACTAGAAGAAATCTCTGCTCAAGAGAGATGATGATATAGTGGGTACACATCATGTGCCACCCAGTGGTTTTACCTGGGTGACCTTGGAGAGGAAATGAGGAAACTGGATGGAAAATCTATTTTGACCCTAGAGGCACAGGTACATGAGTTGAAAGGAAAAATGACAGGGGATTCTGCCATGAAAATTACTGCTTTGGTTTCAGCTATTGGTATGGGAAGTCAAAGTGATCCTAATTGGGAAGGAGTGGATATAGCTAAGGAGTGATGAGCAGAAGTTGCTCATGCCTTGATAGTCCCATACAGCCAGTGGAAAAGTCTAATGTGGAGCAAAGGAGAGTGAGAGAGGGAAGTAAGGTAAATAACTATGCTGAGGCACACGGAAAACAGAGGTGACGTTGCAACAAATCTGTCTTCACAGAAGACAAATCATGACTGACAGATGGAATGGGCTACCCAAGGAGCCAGTGAAGTCACTGATCGTGGAGGTGTTCAAGGAACATTTAGATGTGCTGAGGGACATGGTTTAGTGAGAGCTATTGGTGATAGGTGAACAGTTGGGCTGGATTATCTTATTTTCCAACCTTGCTGATTCTGTGATTCTATGATTTGGTGGCCTTCTACAATGGAGTTACAGCACTGGTGGATGAGGGAAGAGGAACTGACATCATCTACCTGGATTTGTGCAAAACGCTTGATACTGTTCCACACAACATCCTTGTCTCCAAATTAAAGAGCCATGACTTTTGTAGGTGGACTGCTCAGTGGATAAACAACTGGCTATCTTGCTGCAGTGAAAGAGTTGTAGTCAATAGCTTGAGATCCAGGTGGAGACCAGTGGTAAGTGGTATCTCTTAAGGGTCTGTATTGGGATTGATGTTATTTAACATGCTTGTCATTGGCATGGATAGTGGCATTGAGTACACACTCAGAAAGTCTGCTGACAGCACCAGGCTGTGTGGTGCAACCAATATGCTGGAGGGAAGGTATCTGTCTAAAGGGACTTTAAGAGGCTTGAGAGGTGGACCTGTACAAATGTCATGGAGTTCAGTAAGACCAACTGCAAGGTCCTGCATCTGGGCCGGGGCAGTCTCAGACATGAATACAGGCTGGGTGACAAGTGGATAGAAAGCAGCCCTGTGAAGAAGGGCTTGGAGTTCTGGTGGATGTAAAGCTTGGCATGAACCAGCAGTGAGCACATGCAGCCCAGAAGGCCAACTGTATGCAGGGCTTCATAAAAAAGCTTGATTAGCAGGTTGATGGAGATGATCACACTCCCAAGGCTCCACCTGCAATACTCTTCAGATCTGTGGCCTAAGGACATGGATACATTACACTGAATCCAGTGGAGGCCCACAAAGATGATTAGAGAACTGAATAACCTCTCCTATAAAGACGGGCTGAGAGGATTAGGGCTACTTAGTCTGGAGAAGAGAGAGCTCTGGGGAGACTTGCTAGGGTTCTCCAAGGCAGATGAGGAAGGATTCTTTATCAGGGAACGTAGTGATGGCACAAAGGATAATAGTTTCAAGCTAAAAGAGGGTAGATTTGGATTAGATACTAGGAAAAAAAAGTGTCACTTTGAGGGTGAAAAGGCACAGGAACAGGTTGCCCAGACAAATTGTAGATGCTTCATCCCTGGAGATGTTCAAGGTCAGGTTGAATGGGTCTTTGGGCAATTCTAGTGGATGGTATCTCTGTCTGTCCTTCCTTAATCTGATGCACTTCTACAGTGAAAAGACTGACTTGGTGGAGAACAGTGGGTGTTTTATACCTTGACTTCAGCAAGGTATTTGGATCCCATACTATCCTCAATTCATGAACTGTGGATTACATAAGTGAACAGTGAAGTGAATAGAAAGCAGGCTAAACTGTCAGACTTAAAAGGATTGTTAACAGGCTCACAAAATCCAACTGGAGGCCAGTCTCTAGTGGTGTCCCCTAGAGGTTCATGAAGATGATCAGAGGGCTGGAGCTCCTTTCCTACTAAGAAAGGCTGATGGAGCTGGGCTTGTTGATCCTGGAGAAGACTTTAGGTGACCTCATCATAGCCTTCCAGTACTAAAAGGGAGCTTATTAACAGGAGGGAGACCAACATCTGCAGATAGTGATTAGACAAGGAGGATTGCTTTTAAACTAAAACATGAGAGATTTATATTAGATATTACGAGGGAATTCTTTATTCAGAGACTGGTAAGGTGCTGGAACAAGTTGCTTATAAGATTTGAATACCTCATCCTTAGAGATGTTCAAGACAATTATATTACATGATTCTATAAGTAGTTGACCTTTAGGGGAAATGTAGAGAAAAAGTTATGGTCAGCTTAGAGACCTTAGCTCCGGATAGAATTCTGAGACTAATAAACACTCATACAGGAGTAGGGAGCAAAGACACTGAGAGCAGATTGTGAGACCCATAGCTGAGCTCCCTTCTGTTTTGCCCAACTGTTAGGCTCTGTTCCCCTAGCCACTTGCTTTCCTTATATGAGATAATGGGCTTTCCTCTGTATTCTCTCTGCTTTTTATTCAGGATCTTCCAAATCTTTTAGATCTCAGAGGTGAACATCAGTAAATTCATCACAACCTGTTACATATTACTGTTGCACAATGGAATGAGAGTTATGATGGAATTTTATAGTTATTAAAGAGAATTCTTGCAAATCTCCACCTGAAATTTCTAGGAGAAAATGTCCCTCTGGGATGTTGTTTCCCTAAGAGCAATCTTGAATTCCTGATTCCTCAGACAATAGATGATCGGGTTGACTAAAGTTTTTAAGACAGTGCGTATCACAGAAACCAGTTTGTTGGAGCTGAAGGAATCAATAGGCTGGGGCCTGGCGTGGGAGGCTGTGTAGAACACTGTAACCACTAAAAGATGAGATGCACGGGTAGAGAAGGCCTTGTGATGGTCCTGGGCTGTGGGAATGCCCAAGACAGCAGAGATGATGCACACATATGAGACCACAATTACAATGAGTGGTACCAGAAGGATGAGTAGGGCTAGTAAGAAATCAATGAGCTCAGCTAGCGATGTGTTGGTGCAGGCTAGCTTCAGTAAGGGGGAGACATCACAGAAGAAGCGGTTGATGATGTTGGGCCCACAGTAGGTCTGATGTGAAATGAAATAAACCTTCCCTGCATGAATCAGGAAGCCACTCACCCAGGAGCCAATAGACAGATGGGCACAAAGAGTGCAATTCATGATTACTGGGTAGTGCAAGGGCTTACAGACAGCCACATGGCGATCATAGGCAATGACAGCCAAGAGAGTACACTCTGTGCAGGCCAGAGCCAGGAAGAAGAATAGCTGGGCCATGCAGCCCGTGAAGGAGATGCCTTGGCTCTTAATCACCAAGCTCACAAGCACTTTGGGCACTGTGACAGAGATGTACCAGATCTCCAGAATGGAAAGAGTGACGAGAAAAACAAACATTGGCTTGTGAAGCTGGATATTTGTCCAGACAAGCACAACAATTATTACATATTCTGTCACTGTCAGCACGTAAACTGGGAACAGTATCAAAAAGAGCAGAAGCTGGATCTCTGGTTTACCTGGAAAACCAACCAAAATGAATCCAGTCATGTAGGTCTGGTTATCTGAGGGCATGCTGGTAATCCTACACAAATTGCTGTGAATTTTGCAGGAGAAGCAGATGTAGCAGCAATTTGAACATTCACTCATGCTAGTTTATATGCACAGACTGGGAGCTGGAAGCCTTTGTTTATAGTAAGAGCTGACTGGATTTAAAATAAAAATAAATATATATATATTAGTTGCAATTAGATTTTCATTGTGAAGGTCAAACAAAAGCGAAACAAAAAATCGCAGCCACCAATGTTAACAATACAGAAGCTTTGTAAACTAACATTAAGAATTACAGGAATCTTGACCAGCCAATAATGTGTACATACATAGAGGGGATTTCCCAAAGCAGATAGGATTTTTCAAGGACACTTTCTGGAAATACAATTAGGATCATGATCAAACAACTGTCCATTATGTTACTGATCTAGGTTTCAAGTGTCTCGTGAAACAACACCACTACATCAGCGCCTACATACCATATATGGGAAGGAGTACAATATGTATGTATGTGCTTTTGCTTTACATGAATTTTTTACCCAGCCTCTACAGTTCTCCTCATCCACAGTTCCACCAGTTATTGTTGCATCACCATTCAGGACACTGAACTTTAGTGCCTCTGAGCTTTTAAGGACAGATTTAACTGAACGTTAAGGTTAGTCATCCTCATGCAAATTATCAGGGCATCTTCACGGAATGTTTCATGTGAATTGCTTTAATGTAGCTTTTAAATGTAGTCGCCTATCTTCTATTGCTAGTCTTTAAGATTGAGACAGGACCTGTCTCTGCTCGAGTTAGGGCAGTTAGATCTCCTCATGAGTGATAATGAATATGGTCCTTGGCCTCTAAACTGTGATTCATCTGGCCCTGGCTACATTTCTAGTTAGGAATGAATTAAACGTTTCTGGACCACGTTGTCTATATGGCTTACACTTACACTACTTTATATGTAATTATACAACTGTAATTGGAATATAGACACCTAGCATTACATATAGTTACTGCACTGTGGGGACTCATGGCAACATTGAGGCATCTATACAAAGTGAGTGCAATTTTAGTTGCCAAAGATATCTTAGTCACTTGCTTGGAGTTAACAGATATGACACAAGTCCTGCAGAAGATCTGTGGCTTTCCAGAGCAGAGCTGAAGGCCTTCCAGAGTACTTCAGGAGGCCTGAAATAGCACTAGTTGACTGTGTTAAAGGACTTGAATTATTAGTCCATTGTTACACATAATTAGTAGGTGAAATAGCAGAGATTGCCTAAAACTGTGCTGTTCTTGCTGCCTGGGGAGTTGATTATGCCACCCAGCTTTCAGAGGGTGTAGGTTTCTCAAATACTCTGTACAGATATCTTGGATAACCTGCAAAACATCACTGGGCATTTATTTTTAATAATTGTGTTTGAGAAACTAAGATTAGCTACAGTTAATTAGACCTATCTTCTGGATAGTTTATGGAAGATGACAGAATTTCCATACTGATATAAAACTAACATGAATGCACAAAGTCACTGTTTCATATGCAGATAGCTTATTAAAACTTACACACACATTGTATACTATTTGTAGTTAACTCTGAGGCTAATTTGTTTTACAAATGTGCTATGAGATTATAGACACACACACTTATGTGTTTACCTACTCATTCATCTCTGCTTATACCAATACATTAACATAGTGTAGCTGATAATGATCTTTCTTTCTATAATTGTTTTAGGATATGTGTCTCTATTGTCAGACTTGGCCAGACTGAGAAGGATATGCTGGAACAGAAATGTAAAAAAGTCTACTGACATGATTTCCCTTGTGAGAATATTATCTTTTTCCCGTTATTTCTTAATTGTTAATTTTAATATTCTGCTGTTCCTTTGTAGCTCTATCTCCCTATCTGCATCCTCAGCTCTAAAGAGGAAAAACAAAAAGCAAAAACGTTTTATAATAATTTATAATTTATATTGAAATGTGTATGTGTGGGTGAATCTGTTTTAGAATTAAGTATTTCTGTATGAAATTTTTGAAACAGTGACATTTGTTTATTTCTCCATTAAAGACAGTGGCAGAGGTTTACTTCGGCTGGCTGTCTAATGCCTACCAAGGTTGTCTCTCACTTCTCCTCAGCAGGGTGGGACAAAATATGATGAAAAAGCTCATATGTCAAGATGATGACCAGCAGATCTCTTAGTTGCTATCATCAATTACTGGCAAAAGAGACTTGGCTTGAGAAGGTTCATTTATTGCCAATTAACAAGAAAGAGGAGAATAGTGAGAAACAAATATAAAGTAATAAACACCTTCTCCCCACATTTCACCTTTGCTCAGCCTTACACCTTTGTTTCCAACTCTTCTACCTCCTGATCAAGCTCAGCAGTTAGTATGGGGGATGGGGGTTTGCCACCAGTTGGTAACACATTCTCTCTGCTGCTCTTTTCTCACATTCCTCCTCGGCACCCATGCGATGCTGTCCTTCCCAAACTGCTCCAGCGTGGGACTCTTCTACAGGTTTCAGACCTTCAGGATCTGACTGCTCCAGCTTGAGTCACAGTTCCTCCTAGATGAATTGCTTCGGTGTGGGATATCCACAGGCTGTAGTTTCCTTCAAGGTTTATCCACTATCCACCCATTCCAGTGGACTCCTCCATGGGTTGCAGCAAGAATATCTGCTTTGACGTGGTCCTCCACTGCAGAGGCATTTCTGCTCCAGAACCTGAATCATCTCCTCCCCCTCCTCCTTCACTAACTTTGGTGTCTGCAAAGTTGTTCTCTCTCGCATTTTTTTCTCTCTTCTTTCTCACAGCTTCAGCACATAGGAGCTTTTGCCCTTTATAAATTGTGCTTTCACGGAGATGCTGCCAGCATCACTGATGGGCTCAGGCGTGTCCAGGAATGCATCCATTTTGGATCCAGATGGAACTGGCTATTTTCAACATAGGAGAAGCTCCTAGTCTCTTTGCACAGAGGCCATCCTTGGAGTCCTCCACTTTCAAAACCTTGCCACACAAATCTAATACAAATTCACTTAGAGAAAACGAGATTGTCAGAAAATGACAAGCAATTCTCTTCAAATTAGCTCCATTTGGGATCTGAAGATCTGTTTCTGTCCATTAATTGGGCCAAATATTTTGCCTATTGTATTAAAAACAGGATGATGTCCCTAAGTAATAAAACTTCTTATGCAGGAGAAATATCAGAGGGTTTTGATAACAGTCTGCTCACAGGCAGGGAAAATCTCATGTCTGCTTCATTTTAAGGTGCATTAACTTTACTCATAATATGAGGAGCCTAACCAACTTATATATAAAGTACAGATTTCAATTGATATATGGGTATATATAGGATTTCCTCTATATAGTGTGAACCACCTGAGGTAGACTTTAAAATAGTTTAGGTGAATTATATTCAAAGAGTAGTTGACTTCAGAAACACTGGCAATGGAGATAAATTATGGAAAGCTGTGCTGATAATATTTATTTTTATTTTTTAGCTATCATTAAGTGAAATCAATCTCATCATTCTCAGATTTGAGGAATAAGGAAGATTATAAATAAAAAGCTGTTTCAATAATAAACATGCATTAATATAAACACAAAGCAAAAAGCACTACTTTTGTGAAAGTATAATGACAGATTTATTGGTCCATTTTTTATTTCTTGATACTTGTTCTGAACAGCTGATGAAAAGAAAAAGAAGAATCAAGGGAAAATGTATCAAAGTATGAAAATGGAAATGTGCAGGAAAAAAAAGTCATAATAAAAATATGTTAGAATAGTTTTATACTGAAGTTAAAGGTCAAGAACTGTGCAAGGTTGAGAGAGCACTTTTTCTTCTTCTGTTTCATGGGAAAGATGAACTACTCACTCTTTAAGGACAAATTTCAGTTACATACACTTTGTTCCTCATTCTCTAACATAACAGGTAAAAAAAAATCCATCCACCTGTAGCCAGTGACACCATTTTCATTTTTTTCAGCTAAATGAAAGTTTCAGCACAAAAACCTTTACTTTCAGAACTCCTAAAATTCTGAGGAAATCAGTTCCACACAGAGCCTGTGCTAAGAGGAAAACATTTTTTTATATGTGTGATTATGTTCTGGGTCAACACTAGTAGGCAGCTAAGCACCATAGCCACTCACTCCCTCACAGCTTCCTCCCAACTTGGATGTGGGAAAAAGAAAGGAAAAGTGAAAAAAAAAATTGTGGGTTGGGATAAAACTGTTTTAACAACTAAAGAAGAGGCAGAAGAAGACTGTAAGAAAACAAAGCCAAACAAATCATGCAAATGCAGTCACTCACCACATGCCATGGGAAGACTTATGTCCAACCAGTTCCTGGGCAAAAGATAACTAACCTACCTAAATCACCAATTTTCCCTTTATAATGCTGAACGTGACATTATATGGAAAGTATTATTTCTTTGGTTAGATTAAGTCATATGCCTTCATGCTGTTTAACAGCAGCTAAAACTAGTGTGCTTTCTGCATTGTTTGGATTCTAGATCTAAAACAAAGCACCATACCAAGTTGCTATGAAGAAAATTAATTCCATCTCAGCCAGACCCAGGTAGGTATTAGGATTTGGCTTTGGTAGGCACAGGTAGATAGAATTTGGCTCCCCTAGTATCCCCTTTAGTTATCCTCTATAATCCCCTTTTTCTGCTCTGTGTTGAATGGGTGCATTACAGTAAGTTTAACTACATCCTAGAATCCATGAATTATATTTAGTGATTACCCCTTGACTAGAAAGAAAGCTACTGTGAATAGTACTAAAGAAGCAAGCTGGGTTTCTGAACATACGCAATGCAGTAATTTTTACATGTCCTAGAGTATCTGCCACGTAGGTAGAAGACCTGTATTAAAACATACTCTTCCCTAGTAGGAGCAGGAGGCCAATTGCGATGCACAGTGGCACCTGAAATATCAATATACATACAGGCACACAAACCCTGCCCTTATCTTATGTAGAATCATATAATAAATTATACTGTATGAGACCTTATAAGATCTGAAGTATAATCTCTCACTGAAAGCAGATTCCATCTATGAATGTTAAGTTGATTGTGGTGAACGCTTCTCTTGATTTACTGTCTAGGTTGTCTTTTATACAGTCCAGGATATTGTTGATAATATTGAGCTGATCTGCCGCTAGGGCACTCTAATGACTGATGTTCACCTTGTTGTCTTAAAAACCTCCCAGGGGTCTTCTCCCCAGCTGCTTAGTCCCCAGTTAGAGTTGTTGCCAGGGGTTATGCCTTGCCAGGTAGGTAAGCACTCCATCAACTCTTCCAGGTCCTTGAAAGATGTTGAACAGGACAGGTGTCCAAATAGACCTCTGCTGTATTATGTGTGTGTATTTCACACATTTTGAGCATCCAGCAGAGTACAAACCATTAACCACAATCCTCTGGCACTCAGTCTGTCTGTACATCCAGAATGTGAAGTCCTAATGCAGGTACAGTACACTGAAAGTTGAGTTACTTAAGTTCAGTTAAGTAACATCTGCTGCTTCACCCATAAATCCAGTGAATGCATCTCAGAAATAGGTTGGTCAGGAGTGACTTTGGTAAAATTATGCTGACTACTTGCAGTTGCCTTATTTTTCACATGAACATAACTGTTCTAGGAAAATTTGCTCCATGGTATTCCCAGGGACTGAAGTAACAAGGTTGAATGATCTTCAGTTTATCAGTTCTTTTTTTGAAGATGTTTACATTGCACCCAAGATATGCTGCAGCGAGGGAATGCGTTCTGTTTTCCTTTGTCTATTTGTTTTTCACCTCATCTGATTGTCACAGTTCCACACGCTTGCTATAGAACCGGAAAGGTTATACTGAAGTAACTATGTATTTAAATGATTGTGATTTAATCAGGCAGGCAGCTGCTACATAGCCGTTCTCTCACTCCCTCCATGGTGAGATCAGGGAGAAAGTTGGAAAAAAAAATGAAGTAAATCTCATGGATTCAGATAGTCACAATTCAATAGAACAGAAAAAAGGCAAAATAATAATAGTAATAATGATAAAAGAATGTACAAAATGATAGATGCACAGTGCAATTGCTCACCACTTGCTGACTGATGCCCAGCCAGTCTCTAAGCAGCAGCAGTCCCACAGCCAACTCCCCCCAGTTTTATGGTTTCACATGAAATCATACAGTATGTAATATCCCTTTGGTCACTTTGGGTCAGCTGTTTTTGTTCGACCCCTTCACAGCCTCCTCACTGACAGGGCAGTCTGAGAAGATGAGAAGACCTTGACTGAGTATAAGCAGTGCTCTGCAATTGCTAGAACATTAGTGCCTTATCAACATTATTACTAAATCTAAACACAGCAACATACCAAATCCTAGGAAGAAAACTAATTATCCCAGCAGAAATCAGGACACTTAGCCACAAGTAATCGTGCTAGCAAAATTAAAACATCTTGGAAAGTATTTGATCTGACCACAGACTACATCTAGGCTCAGATACAGTTCTCTAAGATAACAGAATTCGAACATCTAAATACGAATGTTTACATGTGCAATAGGTATCTACGCTTCTGTTACTCTTAGTGGAAATCTGTCTGGATGCAATTGCTCCATAAATAAGTATATCAAAGATATCTTACATCATGCTAGACAGTAGTATGATGCTAATAGAGGGGTGAAGAAGGGTAAAGGGAGGGGCATTCAGAGTGATGACAGTTGTCTTTCCAGAAAAGCATTTTGCATAATGAGTACTGCCTGCATGGATTTGGCAGAACTCTGCCTGCTGATGTGAAGTAGCGAATGAATGCCTTGATTTGCTTTGATAGAAAACTGTCTTTACCTCAATCCATGATTTCTTGCACTTTCACCTTTCTGATTCTCTCCCGTATCCCACGTGGGAACAGTGAGTGAGTGGTCATGTAGTACTTAACTGCCTGCCAGGATTAAACCACAACAGCCCTTTCTGACCCCATCATAGAGCATGAAGGGTTCAAGATTATGACAGACTTGATTGGAATGTGAAATGTTTTAGACTTTGCAGATGTTATAGTTGTTTAGCTGCTAATTGGCAGGACCCATCCTTGCCAAGAGGCGTGCTTGTCTGGCAGAATATTTGAACCTGGTGCCTGCAAGCGCTAGCCCTGAAGGGCAGCAAGGTGTTATCCATTAACTCACAGCCAAGAAGAGGGTGCACGTGTCTTCTGTGACTCCTTCTAGCAGCCTGCTCAGCTGTGAGCCCTTGATCACCTCCTTCAAAACCATCTCCAAGGTCCACGGCATGCAGAGCAACACCTCCCACATGTCCAGGCGCTGCTACAAGCCCAAAGGCATTGTAAACGGGGCTACCTTAGCCACAGTTAAACCCAGCAGGCCCTCGTTGCTTGGAGAGCCCTAGAGAGCAGGAAGGCACCTGGAAGAAGCCCTCCAGGCTGGGAGGGACAGCACCTGTCACTTGGTGGAGAGGACTTCAGCAGGCTCTTAACTTCTTCTGTGGGCATCTGGCTGGTCAGAAGGAGGAGCAGAGTCAGGCAGTGCCGCACTGCCTTTGCAGTGGTGCTCTTCAAGTTTTTGCTTGCATGGTAGTGATGGTAGTGATGATCTGGGTTTTCTAAAGGGGACGGAGGTGAGAACAGACCGCAGTCATTTCCACAGATGCCGATGAAAACACTGCCTGACCATCGCTAAACGCAGCTTCAGGACCCCAAAAGTCCTCGGCTTAGGGGGAGGAACAGTATCTGAAGGAGCTCAAGGATGGGTCTATGGACAAAAGGTGCTTACGTCTGGTACCCAGAAGGTGTGCTCTTCCATGGCCACAGCCACCACACGGCAGGTCACCTCCTTGTCATAGATACTGGAGTCAACCATGGCTTCAAGGGCTGTGAGAAGGACATCCATCCTCTCAGCAGCCATGAGGTATCCTCTAAACGCCTGTGGGTTGGAAGCAGGGGAGGAAAGACATGTCACACCAAACGTCCCAATGGTGCTGCTTGGCCTAGCAGTGAGAGCACCTCTGCAGAGAGACACTGGGCAGCAGAGCCTGCAGGAAAGCTGGATGCATCAGGTTCTGTCATTTCAGCAAATGGTGAAAAATGTATTAAAGTAGAAATGGCAGAGGATACCCTTGGGGAGGGGTCCCATGTTAAGGAGACTGAGGGACAGGGATTATACAGATAAAGGTGAGGGTTGCTGGGAACACGAGGGAGCTCAGGAATGATGAAGCTGCTCTGAGGAACAGAGGAGCTTGGGGAACCTGCAGACCCTGTGGCAGGCTCCACCAAGCAGACAAACAGGAGAAATAAGCAGGCATAGCAGAAGATGTCTGTATGCAGAGGGATGCTGCCCACACCATCTTCTCTCACCTTGTTCTGCTTTGACATAGGCGCAATATTGCACATCTTGAGTTGGGTGTCTGGTGGCATCTTCTCAGTTGAAAAAGCAGAGGAAGCGTAGAAAATTTACCCTGATTCCCCTCCACTCTGCAGTCTGCTGTTCAAGTGTCTTAGAAGGAAAAATTAGCTAACCTTACTAATGCATATTCCACAAATTCAACATCTACATCCCATGTCTGAAGTTACTTGGGGTGAACCTTTGTTCATTTGGATCCAGTCAAAAAAGTCACATCTGTAGGAAGTCTTCAATTTTGCATGGTTATTTGCAAAAATGTGGAAAACTCTGCTATATTCTCAGCTCAGCTGATGGATAAATCATTCATAACAGCTGTTTTGAGATGTCTTCTCCCTCACCTTCTGCATTACAACAGGATTACACACAAGATCTGTCATCTTCCTGTTTAAGGATCAGTTTCCTGGATAAATTCCCATAAGACAAATCATTTAAGATCTTTCTTGCCTCCCTATGTTTTCAAGAAAAGATTCCCACAACATGTTTCAAGCTATTTTAAGGGTATTGGAAGCAATGAATGTTAAAGAGCAGCATTTACAGGATACAGCTCGCTTCAATCTGACCAGAACAGAAACATGGAACTTTCATAAGAATGAGATTATTCATAAGCGTAAGGTTTTAATCCAAACTAAAAGCAACTAAAGAACCCTTAACTTTAATTGTAAATGATTACTTTTGATAACTCAAGTCAAACATCATCTCAGAGAAATTCAGCACAAATTTCAATGAATATTTCTACTGCATGCGTTAACAGCTGAGAACACGTACATAGGAAAAGATCAGACTTAAACCAGGTCTGAAGCTGAAGGCTGTCCTTGGGAAGTGTTACAGGTGTGTGATGCTTGAATCACCAGCTGGATACTCCAGAAACACACTCCATTTGGGTTCTTTCCTTCCTGAATTCACATCTTTTCGAAACAGAAATAGGAAGTTAAAAAAAAAAAAGGGGGAAGCTTCTCAAGACTTCAGTAGAGAAATTTATGCATACCTACTGTGCACTGTTACATGGATCCCCAGATATAACCTGCTCCAGGAGGAGAAGCTGACTACAGGGGGAAATACGAAACTTTACTTAACAGGGGACTGCACAAGCAAACATCCAGTAACTGAAAAACAACCTCCAGCTACAAGACAGTGGTATGCTCACAGGCTTCAGAGCAAAGTGATTCAATCCCCTCTCAGGTCCAAAAGTAAGAATCATGATGCATGTTCTGGAAAAGCATCATTGATCTGAACACTGTGAAAAAGTCATGTTTACATGACTACAGATAGCCTGAACACAAAAGCCTTCCATGCAAGAGAAATAGGGTTTTTAAAAAAAACATGATCTCCTGGGTCAGAGCCATTCAGAAAGTGCTCAATTACACCTGTCTGATCTGCAAAATTTGGAGCTTCTCTGAAAGGTGGATTACCTGTTCAGAGAATAAAATACATGTCAATACCAAAACATGATTTTTCTTTTGTTTACTCTTGAAAGCAGGGATTTCCTCTAAAGATACCCTGCAGACCTGATTTACTCTATCAGAGCATAGTCTCCAAAACTGAAGTTTTGATAGCTGGAAGCAGGACTGTTTTCATAAATACATGAACACAGTTGCTCCTTTATTTTCCTAATAGAATCAGAGAATTGTTTGAATTGGAAGGAACCTTTAAAGGTCACGTAGTCCAACTCCCCTGCAAGAAACAGAGACATCTACAGCTAGACCAGGTGCTCAGAGACCCAGTTCAAGCCTGACCTTGAAGGTCTCCAGGTTTCCTTATAGCCAGTCTAAATCCCCCCTCTTAGTTTGAAACCATTTCCCCTTGTTCTGTCAGAACAGACCCTGCTACAGTACACGTCTCTTTCTTTCTTACAGCCCCCACTTCAGACACCAAAAGGCTGCTACCAGGTCTCCCCGAAGCCTTCTCTTCCCCATGCTGAACAGCCCCAGCTCTTTCAGCCTTTTGGTGTCTGAAGTGGGGGCCTTTAACACCACCTTACAGAGGAACTGTTTAAAATCCTGCTTACCTTCCTTCTAAAAGTTTGTTTGCTATCTATGAGCTTTAACTTTCTGTCAAGAATCTTCAAAGCAGCCACCCAGTTAAGGGTTAAATTAATTACTTTTATTTAATTAATTAATTAAATACACCTCCTTATGAGCAAGGTATACAAACATAAATTATCGGAGAAACAGGGATGAATCGAAAAAAAAACTGAAGCACACATTCACATTACCTCATGCGTCCTACACCAGATGACTCAAATACCACAGCTGCTATGGCCTTTGCATAATGAGACTGTGTCTGCATGAGGATCAGGTTTTTGCTAAGAGATCTGAGACTTACAAATATAGAAGTCTTCTTTCTAATTTGAAGGAAAGGGCTGAGGTGGTGGAGGCTCTGTTAAGCTACATTTCCGCCCTGTCTCAAGTGTAGTCGAAGTACGGACTTCATGCACGTCTAGGTGAGAAGAAAACCTTCCCATTCAGATCTGGAATTAAAGAAAGTCCAAGCTGCAACAAACAAGCTACAACATAAAAAAGTCCAAGCTTCTGAGTTCAAGGACATTCTCTAAAGCCGGACTTAAGGCTAACATTTCATCTTCTTGCCTCAGCATTTAATATCTCCAAGCTATTTTCAAACACCTCTTTGTTACCTCCCAGAAAGTTTGAATACAGGTAGTAAAACAGTAGCCAAGCAGAGCTGAGAAAGAGGGCCTTAAACATACAGTTCGGGCATGAATGTCCAGCAGTTCCAGCAGCAAGGCAAACACACACCTGAGATGACGGAGAGACTACTGGGAATGCTCCTTTGTGGGTAGGATTTAAGTCACATGAGGCACAACGCTGTGTTTCTGAGAAGGGCCACTCTAACAGTAAGCAGTCTGAGAAAGTACTGAAAACTATCAAGAGCGTAGAACTACTGTTATTTTAGAAGTACAATCAAAGAAGAATAGTGTATGTAGCTGGGGGAGTAGCTTAGCCCATATAGTATTGGAGTGTCCACAAGTAGTTTTCATGGTTATAACAGAGTACATCCTATTCTTCATTTTGGTAATTACTTAGAAACTTAAGAATTGACAGTAATGCTAGGGAGGGACAAACTGGGAGTTTTGATATTGATAATAACTCATTTCAAGGGAAACCTTGGTCAATTGATAACTTGGAAAAAGAATGACCCGCAGAGGGGTTCAGGGGGATACCCTGCTTAAATTTGGGTGAATGTGACAAGAAAGGAAGTACCTCAGACTGTCACATTCAATGCCTGTCAGGTGATGGCCTGTGGAAGTTTAACTAGAATCATAGAATCATAGAATCATAGGGGTTGGAAGGGACCTCAAGAGATCATCGAGTCCAACTCCCCTGCCAAAGCAGGTTCCCTACACCAGCTCGCACAGGTAGGCATCCAGGCGGGTCTTGAATATCTCCTGAGAAGGAGATTCCATAACCCCCCTGGGCAGCCTGTGCCAGCGCTCCGTCATCCTCACCATAAAGAAGTTCTTGTGCAGATTCGTGTGGAATCTCCTGTGCTGCAGTTTCTGTCCGTTCCCCCTTGTCCTGTCTCCACACACTTCTGAAAAGAGTTAACAACTGAGTAATGAAAATAATTCTCTCTGTCCTTAACTGGGTATGAATAAAGCATTACCTTGTAAAGGCTGGAATAATGCATGGTGCACAACTGCATATCGAGGTTAGTCATATACACCTAGGGTATTTGATGCCTTTTGGGGCACATACACTGAAAGATCAAATTAGTATTTTTAAGGGAGTTGTTCAATCAAGTTGCCAGTCCTAACAATGTAATCCAGTGACTGTAATGATTAACAAGGCCAGTAATGTTATCAACACTGCTTTTGGCCTTGGAATAGACATACGTGGAAAAGATCCAACAGCCAGAATCCAGATAGTTGTATGGAATTTACTCTCAGATAACACTCAGAATGTCCAGGACAGCAAAAACTTAGGAAAGCAGTGGAAGATCTTCCTAAAAACCCTGCAATCGTAAGAGTTAAAGAGATAAAGGATCTTAGACAAACATTTGAAATTGAAACAAGATATGGGGATGTTAATGCTTGGGTAGAGTGGATTAAGTATACTGTCCAGAGTCTCAACCATAGCTATTGCTATGCCTGTGTATCAGGACAGGCCTGTTGCTGAGGTGGACCCCCAAGGGATGCAATGCATGATTGCCCCCATACCAAGAGAAAACCACCTGGGGAAATAGAGCCTGCAAATCTCTCTCTCTCTTGTTCCCTCCAGTACCTGATACAGATGTCAAGATTCCTCCTGCATTCTCCATGGCCGTTGGTAACCACAGAGATCACCTCTCACGGCAGGGTGCAAAGGCTACCAGGCCTATAGGGAATTCTTCCTTGTGCAGTGATATCCTGAATGCTACAGAGAATTCAGCAGCGAGCTATTCGAGGTTAGAAATCCCCAGAGTGGTTCTTTGCGGGTACTGGGGAGGGAAGATCTTACGGACCATCCTCCCATCTAATTGGGCAGGCACCTGTGCACTTGTTCGCTTAGCTGTACCATTCACCTTGGCATTTGAAAAAGGAATGTCCCAAACATCTGGAAGAAACAAAAGGAGCTTAGGGGTATAATTTGATGGTGCAATATATATAGATTCAATCAGGGTACCTAGAGATGTTGCTGATGACTTTAAGGCTAGAAATCAAATTGTTGCACGTTTTGAGTCACTGTTTTGGTGGGTGACTATTAACAATAATGTTGAATTAACTACATCTATTATAATCAACAGAAATTTATAAATTATACAAAAAGTGCAATGAAGGGAATTACAGAACAATTAGATGCCATGAATAGGAGGGCCTGGGAAAACAGAATTGCCCTAGACATGATGCCAGCTGAAAAGTGTGTGTGTAATGTTAGGTACCCATTGTTACACCTTCATCCCCAATAGCACAACTCCAGATGGCAAAATAACTGAAGTGTTACAAGGGCTTATCACCCTTGCCGATAAATTGGCAGAAAATTCAGGAATAGATACCTCTGTCACTGGATGGTTGGAGTCTTGGTTTGGTAAATGGAAAGGGACGATAGTATCTATATATACTTCCTTAATTGCAGTAGCAGGAGCTCTGGCAGCCATTGGGTGCTGTTATCCCCTGTGGGAGGGGACTGGTACAGTGACTGATTGAGACAGCACTATTGAAGCAAATACCAGTGGAGCCACCACCATACTCGAAGAAGATGACGATATTAGAGGAGTTGAGGAATAAAGAGAGGGAAGAAAAAGAAGAGTTCTATAAGAAAATGCCTTAAAATTAATATTTAAAAGAAAGAATTGCAGGAATCAACAATGTATAAAAACAAAAAAAGGGTGGAGAATTGTGGGAATAGAATGTTGTTTCTGCAGGAAAACACGATAGGAATTTAGTTAATGGTCTCTGTGGCCATCTAGCATCACAGAAATTGGAAATAAAGATTGTAAATTGATTAGCAATATACAGGTATAGCTAGTAACAATTTATGTTTAGCCAGTATGAATGTATATGTAATATTTTGTAGTATAACATGTCCAAGAAAATGAGGGCAGGTTGGAAATTGCCTGTCTGAAGAGGCATCAGGAAGACCTGACACCCTCTGGTGCTCTTTGTTTAACAAAAGAAATGTCCCTTGGACAGAAGGGAAGAGGCCTTGGAAAAAATCACCATGTAAATACGATGAGTTCTGAGACACCTTGGAAACAACAGGATGGTGACTGGCTGGTGGCAAGGTAGAATAAGAACCACAATTTACAAATGTAAACCTTTGCTGGCACAAGGTAGAATACAAATTAACAAGTGTCAGCATGTAATTAACGAATGTAAATCTGGTCAGATTGTGAACCTGGAATACCCAGCCAATGGGAAAATAGGGCACGGGGTAAGTTTGGGGCAAAAAGTATAAAAGCTGTAACGGTGTACCCATAGATGTGCTCATGTTGGCAGAATGCCAGCCATTGGAATCATGAATTAAAGATTTCTTCTCCAGAGATCCTGTCTCCTAAAAGTTATCTCAGACGTTGCTGACAAATATTACCATCGTCAATGAGGGAGAGGGAAGTGTTGTCAGACTGGGGAACTGACATGGAGTGGATGTATAGAGTGTATTCTAGCGTGAATCACAGTCCACTGAATGTGAGCGGCCCTCGATGGGGTTACTGGGGTGGTAGGACAGGGAACCCTAGGGGTCAGAAAAAGGGTTTGGTGTGTGTATGTGGGGGGGAACAGAGGAACCTGGAGCTGAAAACGGGAGATT
>VXAB01009301.1:85345-113392 GCA_013399175.1 Odontophorus gujanensis | reverse complement strand
TCATAAAACCATGACAACATGGAAAAACACAGCACCAAAAAGGAACAAGCATGTTTTCCTGAAGTTAATAATATAAAAGAGTACATGCAACCTCATGTTTAAATTTGATATCCTTATTTATCAGACTTTATCTATTCTCTTCATAATCTCCCTGTTCCATAGTGCTGGTTGTTTTTTTTTGTTTGTTTGTTTATTTTTTGAGTTCTGAATAGTAAATTTTTCCTAAATTTCAGGTGAGTTGTGTGTATATGCACATGAAAAGAGCAGGTTAGGTCCCTTAAGGGAGACAGAGTCTTTTTTTCAGTCATTTGCTTGTGTTAGATGAATAGCTGGCAAATAGTGGAATAGGTACAAAAACTGTTGCACACTCTGGTGAAGATTATTATATTATGACAATTGAGCCATCCCATCAGAGAATTCAGAACTAGTTCTGCATCTACCTTTTTGATGTTCTCCTCATGTTGCATAAAATGAAGCGAGGCAAGTAAGATATGACTTCAGTAAGAAAATCATGGTATGGTCTGTGTATACTGTGTAAGCAAGCAGACAGGAAATCAGGGCAAGATATCCGTAATAAATGAAAGTGAATGACCACTGAACCTGCTGCAATTTGCTGGTTTGCTCACCAGCTTGGTCTCAGTGGCACAGGGAGCAGTCAATTCCTGAATGTGCAATCAGATCTGTAGGAGACTATTCTTTGGGTTAATCCTGGTCTTCGACAAGGTATTGCCAGGTATTTGTTCAGCTCTTTCTAAAGCTGCAGGAGAAATACAATGTAATAGTTGCAGTAATGTACTTTAGGATATTGTACTATGATTGTTATCTCTATAATGCTTAAGTGGTGGCTATGAAAATAAAGATTGTTCATTTTGGAGACAATTCTTGTTCCTTTAGGGCCAATTTAGAAGAAATTTCAGTGGCAAAATGCCAGATTAGTATTTCATGTAACACAAGCAAGACTGTGACCTGTTTATATCTGTTATCTGACTGTTGATGCAGTAACCATAGCCCAATACTGAATCCCTTCCTTAGAGGTTAAAACTGAGAAGTGCATGGTCCTTTAAAGAAAATCCATACTTGAGCTGTTTTCTACTGATATCGTGTAGTTTACTGAGGTGCTATTCAACAACCGTGTTCTAGTTTTCTGTGCTTTTAGTGTTTGTTTGTTTTTTTCTTTTTTCTTTTTGGTTCTGTTCTGTACCTTATTGACTCTCCATGGGCTGTTCAGCCAGGAGAAGAGAAGGTACCGAGGGGACTGTATAGCAACCTTCCAGTACCTGATAGGGGCCTACAGGAAAGCTGGGGATGTACTTTTAATAAGGACAGGTAGTGACAGAATGAGGGGAAATTGCTTTAAGCTGGAAGAGGGTAGATTTAGACTAGATATCAGGAAGAAAGTCTTTACTGTGAGGGTGGTGAGACAGTGGAACAGCTTGCACAGTGAGGCTGTAGATGCCCCTTCCCTGGAGGCATTCAAGACCAGGCTGGATGGGGCTTTGAGCAACCTGGTCTAGAGCGAGTTGTCCCTGCCTATTGTGGGGGTTAGGACCTAGATGGTCTTAAAGGTTCCTTCCAATTAAAACAATTCTATGATTCCATATATTTAAACAGTGCCCAGAAAGCGAGTATAATAACGTTGTAGCTTATGTTGTCTAATAAACTATATATCAGTGTTAAAAAAAAAAAAAACAACAACAAAAATAACTGTTTGCAGTTAGTTCACTTTCCTAATTTACTTCTGTTACATCATTGTCAATAAAACTCAAACGTGTTCTGCTTTCTCTAATGATGGCAAAGCTATATTGACTTCAGTAAGTTATACAATTTTGGCTGCTTAGTCTTCCAGTAAGGTTTCTTGGTTACTACATAAGCAAGTATGATTTCTTCCTTAGATACTGTCTAGATTTGGATTAAAGATAGCATCTGATAGAGTGGGTTTGGTGGTTGGGCTTTTTTTATTCTTTTTTTTTTTTTCTCAGTAGGTTGTACTGTTCTGAATACATTCTAAAATGACCGAATAAAGACTCAGTGCTTGTTAAAACAGAGATTTTTTTCTTGATTAGATTTATTTTAATGCTTGTTGGTTGATATGAACTCATCACTTGCATGCTTTTTAATTTTAGTCCCAAAGAAAACATGGCTCTGCAGAACAAAGATTGCCATCCATTTGCCATGTCTGTGTCTTAATTTTGTTTCTTAAGTGAGATTGATTTTACTGAATTTTGTGGATAGAACATGTGTTGTGTAAAGAGATTGCCTTTCTCTATTAGCATTGTTTTTGCTCAGAATAGTAACATCATTGCCTATTGCTGATACCTCTGGATCTTGTCATGCAATTTCCAGATTAGAATAACTTGATTTTCAGAATATACTTTAATAGTCGTTTATCAGAATCTCCTGAAGTAAGTTGTTTGAAGCAGAACTTCATTATCTGTGTGCACTGGCTAATGGAACAACAAACATAACATGGGCTTACAGCCTTCAGAGCCTTGGAAGGTGTTCAGTGTCTGGGAAGGCAACACTCTGCTTGTGTCAGTAAGCAGAATGAGGCCTGAGCTGGCTTCATGCGATCACATGAGCTCACTATAACTTTGATATAGTGTAAAGTAAAGATCTAGATCCCAGCAGGTGTGTAATCCCAGCCTGGTGCTGTATATGAATTAAAAAATTCCAAAGGATCTTTTTGACCTCTTATCTTTTCAAAGATCCTTATCTGCAAGAATTTGTCTTCTTGCGTTTGTCTCCTGGGATTCTTTTCTCTGAAATATACCTATTCTCCATACTCTAAACTTTGACCTTCTGAGCAACAGTGATGTCTGAAGAGACAAAAAGCAGTAGTACAAAAGGAGATCATAAAACATGTTGTGTACGTAAAGGAAAATAAGAAATGATCTTAACTTTTTTTGGGTAGAAAAGAGTTGGTCTAAGCACTCTGCCTTAATTACATTATACCTGTGTATCTGGAATTTACTGCTTATGAGCTCCTTACTACAGAGAGTAATAGAGGGCAGATAGACCAATGCAGTTGTTGAACAAACGACTGTTTTCATTTGGCTAGCTAGAAGTTGAAATTTCAACCTGTTTCTGTATAAATATGATTGGAAAAGAGGTCTAACCCATGAACATAACCATACTCGCATGAATATCATATGAATAACTTCATTAGTTGTAATATGGGTAATTTGCAAGTCAGAGGGCTTAGAGATTTGAGCTGAATCCTGGTTTTAACTTGAAAGATTCATCTTTGAAGACTTAGAATCAAATGCCGGTAAAGTTAATTAAAAAGTGAATCCCTACATGAAAGTATAAAAGCAATTTTAACTTAAATTTCCAAATGTAAATGATGTCATATCCAAAACCTTTGACTTTTTTATCTCTTTTACATAATTTTATAAATAACGTATTTCTAAAAAATGTTAATGATAATTTCTGTGATACATATTTTATGGAGTATATTTTGTTAGGTTTCAGAGAGATGCCGTTTGATTTTCCACGTTTCATACTTAAGGTGGATTTCAGTGTTAAAATACGTGTGCATTTGTTATGCTTGTAGGGAATATGGAATTATTCTTTCCATATTTTAAAAGACTGTAGAAGGTTTGTAAAAATGTGGGAAGGCTGATCTGCAGTTTGAAAAAACCTGAAGAGAGAAAAATTAAATCAATGACTCAACGATGTTTTGAAAATGAGCAATCTTTACTTGTCTTTTGCTGAAGAAATAATATTGGTTTTATTTCGACTGGAAAGAGCTATCTGAAAGAAAATGATTAGTTAAGCATCCAGAGTAATAGTTTTAAAATGCTAATATGCTATAAATTTATTCCAATTCTGAGAGTTATTAAAATACATTTGTATCAACAAAGTTAGTTTATGTATGCTTCATGACTTAGAAAAATGGGTACAACATGTACGCAAAGCTAATATTTTCAGAATAATCTATAGCAAAAAAATATTTCACTGGGGTATTCTAAAGCAGATCCAATGATGAATGCTCAAGTTTTATGACTATTTAATCACTGTGCAGAAGTAAATCTAGACTACTTCAGCAACTCAATTCTAATATGATCAGTAAGTGCAATATATACACAATTAGGATTGTAAATATTGCTGATACAGAAGTTATACTTGTTTATTTAGCAAGAAGATGAAATTATTTTTAAGGGTCTTATTAAATGTGTTTTGAAATTTTATACATTTAGTGAAAGCTTCAAGGTTATTTTAGCTGTGTTAGCGTAGTAATGTTGCAAAAGGGAGAACAAAATCACTTTTATTCTCATGCATCTGCTCTCTGATCTGTATGCTCTGAATGTTTCCATTCTGTCTTCACTATCTCCTTTACAAGCTCATTGAATTTTATTAGTTATCACTGCAAGCCAAACAAAATAAAATGAGTTGCACAGCTGCGGTGGTATGAGTCTGAAGTGCATCATCCTTACTTTCAGTAATATGTGCAGTGGAAAAAAAAAAAAAAAAAGGATGGATTGGTTATAGATCTGAGGAACTTTGCCAGGGCTGCTAAACAAATGATTTCCTCAAAACTGAACATTTTTTTTCAACTGGGAATCTTAGAAACTGGAAGAAAAAGAAAAAATAAACCAAAACACTAAACCATCAACTCAGAAAACAAGCAAAGAGAAAACAAAATCAACCCCAAAACAGAAAAGATGGTATTTTTCCCACACAGATAATGAGCATTCTTTGCCCTCTAAAGTTAGTAGGAAGGGCAGGTTCCCACTGTCTGTCAAAAAACTGAGCAGTATACAGAAAGCTTATTGATATTTCAGTTTCCTGGCTGAACAGAAGAGAAGTATATCTTAATGCATTTATGTTGACCCTCTCTAATTATGACAGAAAGAGCTGTGGCTGACAGTTGATACTGGATATCAAAATAACACCATTTATTTTTGTGGACATAGCAACATATAATTTAAGGTCAAGAATGAGTCCTCTTGTGCTCTGCAGCTAAGTAATTCCAGAGCACTGCAGCAGGTGTGATGACTGGGGTGAAGGTACATCATCTATCCATCAGGGTTACACCTGCTGAATTACTGCTTGTAATCGTGTTTGGTGTAGGCAACTACTGAGATTTATGTTTACATTTCTTCTTAAGAAAAGAATCCCTTCCATTTAAGATAATTCTGCGTGTTTGCTTAGTAAATAATTTTTCTGTGTTTTCTGCTCATGGGTTTACAAAACCATGCCTCAAAATTTCAAGCTGGTTTGCTGTGGGATTTGTAGCAGCGATGCTGGCTAATTTAAGAAGTGGCATTCATCAAGTAGCATTGCATGCAGTGGTATGTATTCTGAGAATGGAATGACTTTTAAGAGCTCAAAAGACCGTGTATGTATACACATCTCTTAGTTTCAACTCAGATGAAATTGTTTTCTTTAGAGTGTCTGTTATGATGGTGTGTTTTGGTTCTAGGAGAAAACCAGTGTAGGTAACACACCAGTGTTTACAGTTCCCGCTGAGCAGTGTTGTATATAGACAAGGGCATTTGCAGGAAGGGCCCAAAGCCCTGGGAGGGGACAGAATTAGGACAGATGACTTAAACTGGACAAAGAGGTATTCCATACCATATCACATCATGTTGAAGGAGTTTTGTGAGGGTGAGAGTTCATCTCACTCTCTTCTGCTGGTCAGGGGGCTAGCAGAGCATCTGTTGAGGTAGTGAGCAGTAGCTTGAGCATCACTTGTTATGTGTGTACACATGTATATATTTGTCATAATTATTATCATTTTCTTTTTCTCTGTTTTACTAAATAGATTTATCTCAAACCATAAATTCTGTTATTTTTTTTTTCTGATTCTCTCCTTCATCACACTTGGGGGCAATGCGCTAACAACTCTATGGTGCTGGGCCACCTGCCAGCCTAAACCACAACAACATATGCAGCACATTTGTACTGAGTTGCATACCAGTCTTATTACACCAGGGGTGTCACAAAAGCAGAGCGCAGCTAAAGCTTCAGGCTTTGCAAATGTCTTCATTAAAGAAAGTCATGGAACTGATAACTTGCCTGTAAGCACAGTTGCCTATTGTTATATAGCCAGGAATGACTGACTAGTTTGTGTAGACTCAAAAAACAAACAAACAAAAAAACATTGGATACTCTTTTTGTAGAGCCATTACAGATTACAGATAATGCAAGACTGTTTAGAACAGACAGAAGTGATGAGCTGTTCAGAATCATAAGCCATATTTTGCCTCTGTTCTAAAAAAGTTTTGTAAACATAGACTTTATCTGTCAGAAAGAGACTGTGAAGTCTTTGAAGCTTAAAATTCATGATTTTAATGTTTCATACCTGGTCAGTATTAAGAAATACTTAGTTTTAAAAGTATGTTAGTTTTATTTGTAAAGTTAAACTTTTTTTTTTTCTTAGCTACTGCTTTTCATGTAATGCAAAAGTATTGCTATTCAAAAATCCCTTGCTGGATTATGACAGCCTAACATACAAAAATGTACACTGATATTGCCCTGGTTGTGATTCCACCAACAGGCCTCTTTCCTTGTCTCACACACTAAAACAGATGCATTTGTTTTAATCTGATAAAATAAAATTGAAAATTGGGAAAATACTTTTAGGGGCATACACGGTAAAGAGCATTAGCAAGCAAAAGATTGGAAATTGGTCCCTGTGGCATACTTGTTTCAACACTGTTTCTTCACATTTTTGACAAAGAAGAACTGAAGACATTTTTTGAGCACACCTTTAGAATTTTTGCATTAGTGTTCCCAGAGGGCTACTAAAGATCAAATCGAACATACTCAATTATGAGACTCTTTATAAAGAAAAGAATTACTAACAGTGTATTATTTGGTCTTTAATATGCAAGGTAATTAAATTGGTATTTCTTTTTGCAGTACTTTTCTTCAAATTTGAGCAGCTGTTTGTTTACTTCTTCTTCTCTCCGTTGATGTTTTCTGACAGTTTTTGAAACCAGAAGAGAACACTGAAAAAACTGTATCTGCCAGACAAATCTTTTCAGTAATTTGTTATGGATTATTTTGTTCTTGCATGTATTTATATCTCATCTGCCTAGTATTGACTTCAATGAAACAAGCAAATGCGGTAATAAACAAAAGAGTCACTTCAAAATAACATCTAAATATTTTATCTCTGCTCTTAGTGAAACATGAGAATTCAAATTATATTTTCCTGATTTGATTGTCATTTTTGTCTGTTCTTGCTTGATATGGCTGTTTATCCTTCAAGAGAACCTGCCAACAGTTTTAAAAACACTTTTCTCCCACCTGTCAAATTTTAATACTGCAAAAGCTTTCAGTTGCATGAATCAATATTTGTTTGTGTTTATTAGACAAAGAAATTACTCCACTATACAAAAAAGTTGTTTTATTCACTTTCTTGGAAAAGTAAGATAAATCTTTTTCTTGCTTATATGGATATATAAATAAAAACTATAAGTATACAGATATAATGTGATTGTCTCAATGGAAAAAGCCATTTCTACACTTTGCTTTCATTTTAATTCTGACTTTTACTCTGTTAAGTAAGTTATTGTAGATATTAGGATGAGGGTTAATGGCCTTAAGTGGTATCAGTGGAGGTTTGAGTTGGATACTAGAACCAATTTCTTCTAAGAAAGTGCAGTAGGTAGTGCATAGGAGCGGGCTGGATAGTGGAGCCACCGTCACTGAAGGCATTCAAGAAACGTGTGGATGGATGTGCCCCTGTGTAACATAGTTTAGTGGATGTAGTTGTGATGTGTTAATGGTTGGACTAGATAATCTTAGTGATCTTTTCCAAGCATAATGATTCTCTGATTCTAGTTGGATTCCTCAGTGACTTTCTAATACAGTTGTCAGACCTGTTAGCTAAATCCTTTCTCTCTCTGTTGCTAATGCAACAGAATGGAATGACAATAAATGGGTTAAAACTGGGAACAGCCCATACTTCCCTGCTTCTTACAAGCTCTCCAGGAAAAGGAAGTGAGACAACATACAGGTGCTGCTGACTTGATGTTATACAACCTGTTGTACTCAGCTCTGGAGAGGCTGCACCTTCAGTACAGTTTTGGGCTTCTCACTACAAGAAAGACATCTAGGCCCTGGAGCATGTCCAGAGAAGCGCAACAAAGCTGGTGAGGGGTCTAAGCACAAGTCTTACAGGGACCAGCTGAGGGAACTGAGATTGTTTAGTTTTGAGAAGAGGAGGTTCAGAGGAGATCTTACAGCTCTCTACAACTACATGAAAGGAGGTTGTGCCAAGGTGGGGATAGGCCTCTTTTCCTGTGTAACAAGTGACAGGACCTCAAGTTGCGCTGTCAGGATTCAGGTTGGATGTTAGGAAAAACTTCTCTGGAAGAGTGGTCAGGCACTGGAATGGCCTGCCCAGGGTAGTGGTGGAGTCACCATCCCTGGAGATGTTTAAGAAATGTTTAGATATTGTTCTAAGGGACATGGGTTAGTTGGGAAATATTGGTGTAGGTGAACTTAGGGATTCACATTTTCATGCCTCCTTCATAAGCATACAACATGGGTATATCTTTTTTGATAGAAAATGAGATTTTCTTGAAACTATCAGAGAGCAAAAAGGCAAAGCTTTCAGGGAAGGTAGTAAAAAATGACCTGAAGACTTCCACTTTGACCAACCTTTTGCAGTAGGCAGGGATGTAGAACATAGCAAAGATCTTGTGTTTCTCTAGAAATATTAACAGTAGGAACTCACATTACTCTTGAGAGCTCTTTATAAAGAATTCTGATTTACAGTGGAAATCACTCTTCGTGGTTCATTATAGAATCTTAAACTAGGTAATAGCTAAAATCAGAAAACATTGTAATTTTTTGTACAAATATTAACATGTCTAGAATTCCTGTTTATATTTATGATCGTTTGTATACCAAATAAGCAGGTACTTCTTATTCAGCCTATTAATGTGTGTGTTTGAATTCACTAAGATCATCTCTTTGAAGTTGAGACTGAGTGTTATTGAGGTATAAATAAACCACTTTGTGGGTCATGTAAGAGCCACAGTACAAATAGGTTGTAGAAATGTAAATACAGCTATAATTTTTACTTCTCTAGATTAAACCCAAAGGATAAAATTAGCATTTATTTCAGTTAACACTGAGTAACGAATGATGAAATATCATTAAGTCACTGTCAGAAATAATGCTCGTTTCTCATCTTTGAAAAATAATTCCAAACTCAAATAATTAAGCTCTGTACAAGAAATAACTCCTAGTTTAGATTCAAATTAATCTAAGAAAGACCTTATCTCAGTTAATGAACAAAACATCTTTATGGATACTACGTTTGGTTTTCTGTTTGTTCTGTTTTGTTGTTTTTTGTTTGTTTGTTTGTTTTAATGCAGTGGTGCATATATGATAAACGTTTTTGGCTTTTAGAGAACACAAGAATGAAGCATTATTGCTTCCACTCATGTTATTATGAAGTCTATTAATTTTAGTAGAATTCCTTGTTTTAGGCTATGTATCCTTTTTAGTTTTCCTTCAAGCTTAATATTGCTTGACTAAATTAATGTTTGGATGTATAAATTAACAGTCTAATATCCAAGAGCAGCAAGCCATATTGAAATTAGCCATATTAAGCACCTAACAGTCACAGAAAATCAGAAATCCATACTTGAATGTCTGGGAAAATTCGATCTTTTTTATTAGTAATAGCAGCAATAAGTGGCACCTGGGAGAATTGCCCTCAAACCCGCTCCAAAAGTGATTCACAGAAATTCTTTACAATATTCAGGGTGTTACTTAAAATATAAAGGCAGTATCCATCCATCTCTCAAATTTTGTTCCCACTCAATCATTTTGTTTCCTTTTCCTTCAGTAGATTAAGAAGTTATTTCTGAGTTTTGTATTTCACAGTGTATGAAGTTTTATAAAATTATGAGTTAGTCTTTTTACAATGCCTCAAATTCCCTTTAAACTTATAATCTACAAATTTGTACCTTTTTTAAATTCAGTCCTTTCCTCTTTGTTTTGAGGTACAATTGTGAGAGAAGACTTTTAAGTCTCCGTTTGAAATAAATTAAACCATCACTCAATAACAAACATTCATTGTTCTTACTAGAAAATCAGGTTTAGAGTGTAATTTGTAATTAAACTAATATTTAACTTGCTGTCAAAGCTAAATTTAAATAACAACCTTATTAGAAATGGTGACAGGCAAGCACAGGTACCGTTGTTTAATCTACTTTTCTAAATGCTACTGTGCTTGTGTGAAAGTCTCAGAAGCTGCATTCAATGTTATGAACAGCAGAATTCTATTTGGGCAGAAAAAAGTATGGCAACTGTTCAGTTAAGGGTAGAAAAAATTAAGGAAGATGAAAATCAGTACCAGTAGGTTTTGCTAAGACCACCAATTGACTTCAGTTTAGTTTTCTGGGGAAATAATAGATGCCAATCTGTCTCAATAAGGACTGTGAGGCTCTTTAGGCTCTTTGAGTGTCACTGAAAGCAAAGGGCTTGAGTTCTTTTTACAGTGAAAGTCAGCTTAAAAGTAATTTGTGTTCACAGAATTGTAGGGGTTGAAAGATTCTAACCCCCTGCAAAAGCAGGCTCTCTACAGCAGGCTGCATAGGTGTTACTAAATGATGTTTTACCCCAGTGATCCAGGCAACTGGAAGGTGCTTGATAGTAGCAGGTACAAAGGGATTCCTTCTGAGCTGTAAGGACTGCACAAGCACATTGAATAGTAACTAACTGTATTTAAACATATTCTAACTTAGTGCTAGTAACTGAGCAAAAACTGACGCTAATATATCCTGTTGTGCAGGACTCCCTAGCTACTAACACAGTCCTCTAGAACAGCTACCTAAATAACCTGGTGTGTGACTCAAATGCAACATTAAGTTGCAGTGCAAGCTGTGCAGGCACCCATACTGAGGCACAAAGACTTCCTTTGCTTTAAGAAACATTGCAAAAATAACAGAAAATTTTGTAGATGCAGGAAACGGATTCCTGAAAACAGACAGAAAATTTAACTTTTCCTAATGTAAAAATGTATTAAGTTTCTGAATCATATCCATGGCCTCCCCACCTCATCCCCAATAAGCCTGAAATTGAGAGGCTTTCCATTAGCTCTTTCTGAGAGCTAAGAGAGAGTGCAGCCAGTTGCACAGGACTCTGTCTTAGGTTCCTTAAGTGCTATAAACTGTTCGGCGAAAGAATTAGTTGTGTAAGGATGAATAACTGACACTTTTTTTTTTGCCACATAGCATTGTTGGTTACAGGATAATGACTAAGTTGAAAATTAATTCTAGCTAATATCTATAGTCATCTCTTAGTTAGAATTGATTATTGGGAGTAGTTTCATAGTTCAGCTTGCATGTTTAATGTGAGTTGTATTACAATAAAGCTACTTCCCTTAGACATTCATGTTGATATTTGATGATTCAGTTTACAATTTCAGAGTCCCCAGACACAGTCAACTCTGCAGGTAACTGAAGCTCCGAGGATGTGAAATGCTCACCATCGTCTCATTCTTAATTAATACTTAGATTCTGTGTGCACTAACCCCTGTTGAGTCAACACTAAAAGTTCACAATAGATGTTTAATGCATTTTTCCACTTAATTGATTCCTGTCTGAAACTCCTACTCATAGTAAAATTATATAAGCTGGATCTTCACTGTATGTTCTACTTACTGTAAGGTAAGGCTTTACATTTTTCAGATGCTGTCAATCATGTTATTAGAACTATTTTTAAATGACCAGCTTAACTGAAGGAGGTAGACACTTTCAAATACAAAAGCCAAGTAAATGTCCTCAGGAGTTGTAGCTGTTCCCTGTTACCATAGCTCATAGAAGGAGGAAGAAAAATTATTTCCTCTGGCAGTAAAGACCTATACATTTTAATCCATGTGTGTTTTCATTCTGGTTTGATACCTTTCTTTACAAAGGTATTTTGGACGACTCTCTTTTCTGTAACAATCAGCTTCTAGTTACCCTGAGGTGCCATGGGACTGCACTGTGTGAGTGCACTTGGTCATGTAGTGGTCTCATGGAACACGTGCAGAAACAGACACCAGGCAACCTGTGCCGATACAGAATGATACGGAACTGTCCAGGGGTGGGGCCCAGGGCATGGTCTGCATGGAATAAAGCAGCAAAAGTGGGCTGACTAACGCAGAAGTGACTCTTCTGTAATTTCTGTATTAGGCTCAACAGTGCTCTAGAAGCCAGAAAAATTTATTTGCTCAGTCATGGTATTCAGACTGAATTGGTCTCCTGTATGTTCTGATTAATGTCCGTAAAGTCTTTGGTTCATGGCACAGAAACCTGACTTGTTAATTAAAGCTTTGCCATAAGCCACCTTGTAGGCGTTGTTTCTGTGCTGACCATATGTGATCAGAGCAGAAATGACTTTGTACAGGGTTCCCAAGAAAGCTGACGTCTTGATCCTCAGCTTTCTCTGTTAAGTACTGAGCTTATCTCAGTGCTGTGTGCACTGAAAGAAACAGTTAAACCTGTTCACACAAAACTGATATACTGATTCTCTTTTTGGTTCTAACTGTGAGCCAGGCACATTTAACCTATGGCCCTCAGGCCACGTGTGGCTCAGCACAGTTCACACTGCAGCCTCTCCGTCCTATGCAGGTTGCTTTCTTTTGCATCTCACTGGACACTGCAAGCCAGGCTTTGCAGTCAATTGGGAAAACCCTGACACAGGAAGGAAAACAGTTATATTAGACTGTGCTCCCTCAGGACTTTAAAACAGCCTGATGATACTTGGGAATCAGCTTGCTAAGAATCTGGAGGGATGGCAGCACTGACATCTGGAAACTACACTGCTCCAGTATGTAGGTGATCTTTTTGGTGCTCAGACAGGGAGGAAATAATATAATCAACAGTGTCTTCTGAATTTTTTGAGCTCTGCTGGATATGGAGTATCCAAGAAAAAAACACGGATAGCTTGTCAGCCTGTAATTTTACCTAGGTTTTACTATCACTCACAGCCTGAGGGCTGAGCTAAAGGAGGTGATACACTGAATACCAGTGCTGAAGCTAGAATAGGGACTGCAAGTTTTCTCAGGTATGGCAGGATGCTGTAGATTATGGGTACCAAATGACGGACTGATTGTGAAACCTTCATATCATGGGTGTCCATTTTGGCTTGTCTGAGCCACATGGAAGAGGAATTGCCTTGGGCCACAAGTTGTACAAAGACTGAGTTTGGGACCAAAAATAGTGGTTCAGGTGCTTGATGTGTTACTGGAGTCCTATTCCAGCAGCACCCCCAAAGCAGAACCACCCCTGAGACCTGCTGACACTGTCTAAATCCAGGAGGAAAGTCCTGGCCCACCCTACAGCCAGCAGCAACCTCTGAGTTGCCTGTGCATACCCTCAAGGCCAGAAAAACCCCAAAAAACGGGCTGCCCCTGCCAGAGCTGCTGCAGCCTGTGGAGATTAGAGACTTTGCACCTCACTGGATTCAAGTCTACAACCCAGCTATGCCTGGATTGGGCCACAGGAAGAAAGATATGCGTTAGATGCTGGAGAGAAGTCAGTCCTGTGCTTCCAACCCCTAATGCTTCCCAGGTATGGAAAGGCAGACAGGAATGAAACCAACAAATGTGCATGGGATCTCCAAGTTTTAGCATGATGGCCTCTGTAACTGCTGCTTAATATACATATCTTTATCTCAATGTAAACATGAATGGATTGTTCTCTGGTCTTTTCCAGGCTAGCTGGACTGGCCACTGCTCTCAGGCATTCTGCAACTGTGAGCTAGCCCTAGTGCTGCCTGGCTGGTGGTGCTGGTGGCGCTGCTCTCAGGTGACGCAGAAGCTCAGGATGGCCCCAGTCCCTGCTGCCTGGTGTTGCTGGAGGCTGCAAGGTGAATCAGAAAGGTCAGCAAGGCATACCTCCAGCCATAGAACAGAACTAGTTTCCATCTCTCCTTGGCCAGAGAGGCTTTGGCAGCAAGACCCACTGCCAAGCCTTGCCTGGCCCCAACCCAGCAGCTCATAGCTGTCTGCCCCTTACCAGTGCCCACACTGGCATAAGCATTGCACTCCCAGGTGTCTGAGCTGTTGCTCAAGTAGGAGTAGCGCCAGGAGTACCTTCTCCAGCTGCCAGGACCTGGGGAGACAAATGCGTTGTGGATGTGAGGACAAAGTGAGCCAAGCTAGACAGTGTCCAGCACATCTCTGGTACTCAATCCTTGCTCGCCCACAGGGAGGCTGAGATCCCAGGCAGAGCCTCAGCAGGCTACTGAGATAAATCACCCCTCGCCCTCTGAATGCTCCCTGTCTCAGGCGTAAAGTCTTTCTCCCAGTGATGCATAAGCAATGCTGTCTTCTCTGCCAGAGAGGAGCCCCCACTGCCCCTGAACTAAGGCTGACCCAAGGCTCTTCCACCACGACCCCATTTCCAGCTTCACCATGAAGCTGAGGCCAACACTAACAGACAGCAAAAGTTTGGTTACTTATGTGAATTAACTATATTGTGTATTTTATGCGCAGCTCAACACAGTTCTTCACTCAGTGCAGCAAAGCAAAGGGTTGTACACCCAATGTTTGTACCTACAAAAGGAATACAGCTGTAAGTCTCACCTGTGTGTCTAGTCATTCGTGATGTGTTGTTAGAAAGCAGAGGAAGATTTGTGTGTAAGCAGTAAATAACCACAAAATTCAGTGCTTAAACAGTTTTTGAAAGACTCTGGCAGGCAGTGCCAATAAGGAAATGCCACATTGAAATGCAGTTTTCATTACATAGTTCATAGATTTTTAAATGCTTGTAACTTCCTCAAGTGCTTTTTAGAAGACTGAAATTATTCAGGGCTCTGTTTCAACTTGAGGTCATTAATTTTTAAGGGTTTGGGTTTTTTTTGTTTTTATTTTTGTTTTTAATTTAAATGATCTTTATATTAAATTATAGGAGAGATGCTTTTTTATTTTGTTTTAATTGTAGTGCTAAAAACATAAAGCATTTGTTTAAAATTTCCCTGTTTCATAGACTGTTTAGACCCTTGAACAGTAATCATCACATAAAACTGATCCAATAACTCTGGGCTTTTCCTTGTAAAACACTGTACTTTATGAGATATTAACTCAGTAACCATTACATTGATTTGTATGTGAAGACTGCTGAAATGCTTTTGTGCAAAGCAGGCAAACCGAAAATACCAGTATAAAATTGAAGAGTTGTGATTCTATTAAGTTCGACCTATCTCATTCAGAAGTAATTGTAAAAGAAGTTATACTCAAGCACTTAGACTTGCAATGGATACAGATTAAATTTACTTACAGATGCTGTGTTATTTCAGTTTCCTAAAAATGCATGCTAGAAAAGCAAAGCTATGTTTATAGATAAAGTGATATTCATTTAATATTTTGAAAATAGTTTCTTCTAGACAGTTGAAAATTTGCTGTGTAAAAGTGCCTCATCCTAACTACAGAACATCTTACTAATTTTTTTTTCTGAATGAAAAATGTCATCAGCACGTACCTCTTTCAAGGACTTTTTTGGGTTAAATCTAGAAACATTTGGGTTAAATCACATTTTGGGTTAAATTTGGAAAAGTTGGGCTCTTCCTTTGCTCAGTTTTACTTTTTTAACAATATATATATATTTATTTGGAGAATACTGTATGTATCATAACTTTTTGTTACCTTCAAAAAAAAATAGCATATTTTTTTGCTAAAGAATAAAGTAAAACCACAACAAACAGTTGCATATAGAATTTTTCTCCCAATTCAGATACAAGTGGTCTTTTCCTTAGGGATCATTAGGAATGAGGTGAAAGTTAAATGAGGGCCAAAAGTTTTATGCTGTGTATGCATTATTCAGGATTAAAACTTCGCTTAGTGTAGGAGATTATTTTTTTTTATGTTAAGCAAGCTGGTTGATTCAGTCATTATTTCAGTGCAGAGTTGTAATGAAAACAGTTGAAAGCAAACTATGGAGAAGGGGAGTAGTCCTGTTTCACAGATGGGTAACTTTGACATCAGATTTATGAATGGTTGAGTTTCACTGAACTTGGTTTGCAAGGACAGTAGATAGCACTGGCCGAATTTAAGTATACATTAACCACATATCTTTTCAGTTAGTATTAGATTTAATAGAAGTATTTATTTTTGTTATCCTTGATCACATAATGCAGATGTCAGCCTGGAGTTGTTGAGTTAATAAGGAGAACACAATCACCAAGGGCTTCTCTGCACTGCTGTGGGTGTGGCTGAAGCTGGAAAGTTTCAGCCTAATTGCATAATGGATGGGCGAACAAAGTCAGTTTTTATTTCAGTCTTAAGAGCTTAGAGAGCTGTAGGGAAAAGTAATTGTAAGATATAACTCTTAAGTTTAAGCTGATTAACTTCTCTACTCTGGTAACCCTTGTAAATGAGATCTGAGGCTGAGAAGACATCAGGTGCCTCAACGTGTTTGCTATCATTAAATCCACTGTGCCATTCACCTATGTTCCTACATTTCCCTTGTTCTACTCTTTGCTGATAACATAGTCTTAGAAAGTCTTTTTGTTGTACACAGTGTTGTTTGCAAGTTTTATCTTGAGTTGAGTTTCAGGTTTTCCCAAGACCATCCATCCCTATGTGCTGAAACAATATTTTCAAACTCCTTTGTAGATTTTCTTTGCTTCCATCTCCTGACAGAGGAGGAAATTTAATTCCACAAATATTTAGCCTTGGCTATGTGAATACTCACTGTGTGTGTGTGTGAAAGCTGGCAAGCTGGATGTAAACAGGAAGCAGCAGCTGCTTGTGTTTTTGCATATTTTCTTTCATCAGTTTCTGCATCATAGGTGCAATGTGAAAAATCAGCATTAAATGCTTCAGTACATACAATAAGGTATTCACGTGAGATGTTTGCTTTCTGTCATCAATTACCCTGAGCATCACTGGAGTGACTGGAATTTGGCCAAGTTTGTTTGTAGATGGAGTACAACAATGTTTGACTAGTGCTTTTAGCACTACAATTGGCAACAGAATTATTCAGAATCATGGTTCTTTTTGGAACTTAGTGCTGATATGTGTCTTGGAGAAACATAGAGTATTCTGGGTGATTTTGTTTTGTTTTGTTTAGCTTTGTTTTGTTTGGGGGGTTGGGTTTTTCTTCATTATTCTGCTCTCAGAATTGCTGATAAGAGTTCCTATACATATGTTTTGTATTGATATACAGAGATGTTGAAGTATACAGGGGAAAATAATTTTTTTTTCAATATTTCTTCAATTAAAAAGCGCATCGTCCAGAATACTTCTGGTATTGAGAGTGTAACATAGAAAATATTTTACAAGGAAAGCTACATTAGCAACCTGGAAAAACTATGTAGAAAATGGCAAAGGATAGTTTTACTATTCAGAACAGCCACTCAGGTGTTTTATATATATAGTGCAATAACTGTGTCTTAAATATACTGACTACATTAAATAGAAAGAATGCTGAAAATACCAGATATCTGAATTCATAGTTGTTTTGTTTAATAACTTCCTGTACATAGCGTCTTTGACTGCCATTGCAGTAACTCTTTTCTTAAATAAACAGCTTTTATTTCTATTCTAAATATTTATAATGATAAATCCATGATGTTCAAATAATATATTGTGATATTCACTATAATTATAATCCACATGATGATGATTTTTTTTTAATGGTGTCTTACAACAGAGCCAATATGTTGTTTATTTTTTATGAAATACAGATGACAATAAGTGATGTTGAGTATTCTAGAATTCATAGTTCTGTGACAAATCTGTAGTAATGTGGTAATTTAGAAGAGTTATTTCATGAATCTAATCCAGCTCCTTGCATATGGTAAGATATATGTATTCCTTTTAGAGATACGTGAAGCTTCAGCTATTTCTGCCTCTTCTAAAATTAAGCCAGCCATACTGTGATGTGAAAATGCACACTTAGGGCACCCATGTAACCTTAACAGCCCTCTCACCAACTCCCACACAAGTATAACTGCATTATCATAGCTCCTTTTCAAATGCACAGCTCCATTTCACTGAAATTTTCACCACAGAATGTATTTCGACACAGAAATAATTCTATTTTAGTATGGCAAAGCTTATGTCTGACTTGGAAGTTGGGTATTACATAACTGTAAATGTTTCACTAAGTTTCTGTCATCCACAGATCATAAAAGGTATTCTGCTTTATGCTTTTAAGGACAGACTTTGAAATCTGACTGCTGTTCATAATCTACAGCCAGCAGGAGTAGGTCTTTGGGAGCACAGTTAGGGGCTGCTGGGTGGCGAAGCACCAGCTCTGTGTGCTCAGTCAAGCTGATCTCACAGGCTGTTATTTAAAAACTTAGCTTAAAACATTAAATGCACATTTATGCAGTAATCACCCAGTGTGTTTCCTAGAAGCTCTGGCGCCACATTCTTCCCTGACAGAGGTGTGATGGGGTGATACCTTCCAGCACTGTTTGGGGCAGGTGACCAGAGTGCTGCAGAAACAGAATAGACGTCATAAACTAAAGGCTTGAGCATTCATCCAGCTGTGCCTATTGAACGTTAGGTAGACATTATCCAAGTTAAAGAAGGTCCTGAAGTGTGATGATGTGGTCCATAATTGTTCCAAAGTGCCAAGTGTCACTCCTGAGCACCCAAGCAGATGTGTAATGATCCGCCTTTGTAAATTAAGACTGATAACCTAACCAATAGATCACTGTAGGTAAGGGATATTAAGTGAAACTAATTGTTTCTGTGTAGAGGTTAATTGGGAAATTGGACTTAAAAGCAAGTGTGTAGATCTGACCTTGGCATAGATATTCACTTAGAATTTACTTGTATCTATGTTAGAGCTGAAGTGCAAATGTCAATATTTTTAAGTGCATGTGTCAGTCTACCATAGAATTTCTTAAACTCATCTGATAATTGATCCATCTGAACTCTGTCATACTGTGTAGAAACTAAACCAGTTCATTCTCCGCTGTCAAGCAGTCTGCTGTTAGAGAGACAGAGGAAACTGTTTCTATTTTTGAAGCTCAAAAAGATGCCAGGTTTGTTTTCCTGGTGGACTTTAAAGTTTATTCATATTGATCGATAATCATTAGATTGTGAAAATGCAGAATGCAGGTCTAACCTGACAACATTGCTTGTTAAATTGCTGGAGGTACATAATAACATAATTATATCTGTCAGATTTTTAGCATATTTTATGGAATTAACAACCCACGTCCTACCTATCCCTGTGCACTGGGATTATCCATACAAAATTCTGTCCTGTCCTGCCTAAGGTGTACAACCATTTATACTGCAGGAAACATTACTCTTCAGTGGCATTATTTTTCATAATATAATATCCAGTCTCTGTATTGCTGATTGAAGTTCAAAAATACACTGGAAAGTATTATTGTAAAAACGTTCACATGACAGGTTATGGCAATATATGAAGTATAATGTTGGCCTGTAAATTTGGCACCTCTCTCTTAAAACACCCACATTCATATTTCAGATTTGGTTTTACATGTTTCTGCTAACACTTGTTGTTTGGTCTACATATAAGCGAGGCTTGGACAAGGAGTTATTTGCATTTGGTTTGTAAGTTTTCTTCATATGCTTCTGCCAAAGCAAAATATGTTATCCATAATAGTTAGAAATAGCTTGAATATTCAGAATAATATAACTACATGAATGATAGCAAAATGAAACATTCATATAGCTGTGAATGTTGCTTGTTGTAAACTGAAGGAAAACAGAATTTTCAAACTTGATTTTCCAAGGCCTGTAAAAAGCCATTGAAATATTTATGCAGTGAAGATGGTGTTGGTTTTGGTTATTGGACTCTATCGTAGTGTTGAAGTTACTGGGAGCTGCAAATGCTCTGTATTTTCAAATCAAGCTATATGCCTGGTGAATGAGTAAGGACCTGCAAGTCCAAATCAAGGTCTGAAGCTTCAAAAATTCTAGAAGAAAATACTCAGGCTTGGGTTTGGGTTTTCTGTATAAAAAAGCACACTGTATAAAAATGTGTAGCTACAGGCATGTTGGGATAAAATGTACTCTTCCAATCCCCCACTGACCTCTGTTCCTTTGAGGTTCACTGGCCATATCAGTGACCCTTGTAGTATATATCCTAGCACCTCTTACAGTTTCTGACTCCCTGCCCTGTAGCTGAGTCTGTTTGTAAAGGAAAGCAACTAATACTGAAAATAGTGAAAGAGGCTACAACAGTGCATAATACATTGCATTTTGTACTTTATGTATAGAAAGATGGTAAAAAATAAGCAAAATGTGGTTTATACAAAAATGACAAACAGCCAACCAAACAAAAAAAAGAAAATCAATCCAACAATGACGACAAAACCCAACAAACATGATGCAGGTGCGTTTTCTGGGGCAGTAATTACATAGAGATTCCATTTCATCATATCAGAGTATTTCTATAGCAACATACTGTGAACCACACCAGAAATAAACAACATTAAACAAGCAAACATCTTTGAAGGTATTCATAGAAGAATTAAATATCTTGTTAGAAAGATATAACACAAGAATTTATGTAGATGATGATTCAATTTATATCTTGATCCAATCATTTAGATCTGTCAGAAAAACCAATATTCTTACGTATTTTGAAGGGATGCAATGTAGGCACTCCTGGAGTATGCTAAATAAACGTTTCTGCTGCCTAACTCTGGATGACAGCTTGATTTTTGATCTTAGCAACTATGATTTGACCCTCTGTGAAGAGAAAGGATATAAAAAAATAGAGTGGCACTGAGTAACTGTTTGGAGTAAAGTGGAATTAAAGAATAAATGCTGCCTCTATAGCACTGATTGGCTGACTTCCTAATGTAGGGAAATAAGGTAAGGGGTAAGGAGAAGAGTTGTTGTCCTATATAGTTTTTACTCAACAGACAAGTCTTTTATTTTAATATGGCTTAATTAATCATTACTTATCTCCTTCAAGCAAAGAGGATTTAGTTTTGTGGTCCAAAAGGGGAACCCATGTTTTCAGCTGGAAAATTTAAATAACTCTTGTACCTGAGTAATTCTTTCAGATCTTGTGTTTAAAGGCTGAGACATCGATACTTCAGGATTCTGAGAGGCATAGTGCTGGTTCCCTTCCTTTGTTTGCAAATGACAAATTTCTTTCATAGAAAGAGCTTAAAACTAGAAGTTCTTTGATGTAAGCAATAGATACAACATGTGTAAAAATGATATATCCAATGGGCATGGTGCTAGATACTTTTTTAGGAGATTCTATCAAGAGAGACATTTCTTTGCATTTAAAGACCTAAAATAGTTTGATATTATCTGTTTTCCTGAACTGTTTAGAGATAACTTAATTGCAATTAAAACTCTAAGGTCATTTGATGGCTTTTTTGTTGTTGTTTTTTTAATTTAAAAGGACATGTGTTTAACAGACTCCAGAAATGAAATAATATACATATATCATTTTTTAATTTTCATTAGCCTTGTAATCCCATTGCTTTATGAATACATTTGCTTAGAAGCTACCTGCTCAATATTTTTCACTATTTCATCATCTTATAGTAGTAATGCTATACTTAAACTGCACTACAGTTTATATTATGTCATATTTTGACTTCCAAGTATCTTGTCATGTAAGGTTTGTTATCACTGAACATACACATTTTATTTTGCTGCCTAGGAAAATTCTTATTTTTAAATTATTTGTATATGTCTAATTAAAAATTACTTTGATCAGTTCCCTATAGTTCAGAAAAAGTGTTATTAAGTTAATTAAGTTAATAATAGAGAATTAAATTAAAACTATCATGCCTTGGATCTTAGTGACTTTTAAGTTTAAAATAAGCAACAATTGAATTTAATTCATTTGTCAGTCTGTCTTTAAGGACATGTTTAGTGGGAGTGGTCATTGAACAACTGCAGTGAAAACAAAATCAAAGCTGATTTTCACAAGAGAAAAAACTTGGGTTTTAAATATACCATGATTTGATTTTTTTTGTTTATTTTATACATGATTACTCTTGAATGAATAGGGTTAAAAGTAGATTTCATAATGAAATGTAATTCTTATGCTGAAAAGTACACTTTTATGCTTTTGTTGAGCTACGTTAGTTTCCCACTGATGTAATTTCAAAACATTGAATTCAATACATTGAAAAAAAACAAGAAGCTCATGAGAACCTGATTATTATTTTCATATCTTCATTGAAAGCTGTTCATTTTTTTCTCACATGAATTTTGATCTGTTCACAGCAAAGTGGTAATAGCAACCATTTTCTGTCCCTGCAAAGTTTCAGCTGCTTTCTGTTTAATAAATTGAGAATACCTAGTGTTGTCTGCAATGAACTGCAATTGCAATTGTTCCTGAGCAAGAGATGTGGAAGAGGCTTTTGGTCTGTCTTGTAGATTAGTTTCCTTACCAGTTACTAATCTGCACCTCAGATTAGTTTCCTTACCAGTTTTCTAATGATTCAGAATGTGTGTCAGGATGCTTTCGTAGGGATATTTTTGAAGCTGGACCGAAAAATTAATTTGCATTGCTTAGTACACATACATGAGACATGTTTTCTCAATACCCTAGGTTTGAAATGACTTGACTCTTTTAACTTTGAGAATTTGCAGAACAGTGACTTTCTTAATTCTCTTGTTTTAAGTTTATTAAAATAGAACTTCATTTCTTCTCACTGTCTTCCTAGCTTTTTCTTTTTCTTTTCCTGCAATGATGTAATCATAATGAATATTATTTTCCTGAGAAGCTTTTTAACTTAAGGAAGCATGCAAACAACTTCAATTTTTTTGGCTTCCCAAGCAGATTCAGAAAATATCTCAGTGATTTCAGCAGATTGATTCCTCTTCCTTTATGTTAATAACTTCTGATGATTAGGATTCTGATGGGTACGTAGTTTATGATAAAGTAACGTACTTTGCTGAACTTTAATTGCAGTATCAGCCACAGAAGAAAATAATAAGCCTTTTCCAACTGATGACTAGCAGTCTCAGGCCCAAGAGCATGGCATTACAAGTAGGAGGCAGACAGATTTCCCACCCAGGCTAAGGCATCTATACCTTTTATTAGGAAAAGGTTGGTGTAGCAGATGCTCCAGCATCGTGTGGCAGCATCCTATGTTTGTGGAGCCATCCTTCCTATAAACTGAGGCTGCGGCCTTCCATGTGGGTTGCTGGCACAGAAAATTGGTATGCTTTTTTCTCCCTTTTTTTTTCTATCAGTTTGAATCTCATGCAGCAGAGCTTAGTAGCTGCCAGTAGCTTATCTCTGCTCTCCTGCTACGCAATGTTTACAGAGTATAATTACACATCTGAACTAGGAAGAGGCCAATCTTCACTGTGCAAGCTCTGTATGTTACCAAATATTTCAGCAATTAATCCTGCTAAGAGTTTTTCTTTCTACTTTTGGAGTATGTGAGTATCCTAAGAGAATGTGTGAAGTTCTGTTGGAAGATACTAAAAGGTTTTTGGGGCAAAAACAGTATATTCACTACTTCCTGAAACTTCTTTAGTATAGGTTGCCCTCCTTGTGTACCAGCAAAAAGTATTGCATGCTAAAAGCAACTCTTTCAGCATATGTATTGGGCTGAGTGAATTATTACACTGACTCGCATTTCAGAATGTCTCACATTTACTTCTGCTGTGATTCAATTCAAATAGAGTGTCCAGAGCAGTTAATCATGAAAGGGCTCAAAGTTAGGGCAGAATGTAACAAGATTACATTGGTTACTTACCAGCCAAAATCAATAAAGGGGAATCTCATTATCACAAACTCTGTCCTTGTCAAATCAGTTGTGAAGTAAAAAGGCCAGTATCCTGAGGCACAGCATAATAAATAAAATAAACTTTTAAACTTGTTGCAGGAAGGAAATTCTACCTTCTTCACCTTTGAATAATTAATGTGAAGTGCATCTCCTTACAGTATGTGCCATTTACACTAATGAACCGATGTAAGCAACGTGTTAATTCTCAGAATCAAAATGTATGCATAATTACACCTTCACAATGGTTTTATTCTCACCTGATTATACTAAATTCATTAAAAAAGATGGATTAAAAAAAAAAAAACAACAAAGCACCCATGGCATAAAACAGCAACAAACTGTAGGACTCATATCTAGTTTTTGTTGACTTTTGGGGATGTAGTATCAGCTTCAGGGAAGTCTGAAGTACTCTCATCATTTCCACTGTATGGGAGAACATGCATTTGTTCTGAAAAAAAATGCACTCTCTTTCTTTGCTTGGAGTGTTTTTGAGAAAGATTAAATTTGTAACTACTGATAAATTAAGGTCACTTGAATAGGCAATATTTATCAAGTTACAAATATTGTAAATACCTTAAAACCTTACTTTGGTTTCTTAAAAATTCTTGCTTCTTCATGTAATTTAAACTATATGTTGCTTAAGCTGTATTTTTAAGATTGTCTGTTACAATCTTATTGTAAGATTTTATTTTATTTTTGTACAGAAGTTCAGTCTAAGCAAAGGAAATTCAACTGTTTAGTGATTGTCAGGGGATGAGAAACTGAACCTTGTAAACTTGGGTGTCTAAGATCACGAGGTAGACAGTAGCATGCATAGAAATTGAAGAGTTTTTGCTTGACTATGCAAACCTTATCTAAGATTTCTTACCTAAAATTAAGATTATACTCTGTTTTAGAGAGAGGAGAAATGAAGAAATTAAACAAAAAATAAATTGACATTTTTCTCTATTATTTTTGTGCTTAGTAGTATTTCCCACTTTGCCAGCTCTCCATGGCTCACTAAGAACTCATTTTAATGGGATTTCTTCGCAATCTCTCTTTCTGTCATGACTTCAGTAGTTATTCTTCACAGTAGCTTTATTTTTCTTCCAGAATTGTTTAAAGAGAATACCCCATTTTTACTGGATAGTTTTTGCACACAAATAATCTCTTTTACTTTGGATCAGGCTGGAAGGAAGCTGACAAGCTTCAAACAGAAGTTCAGAGGAATCTTCTGGTGGGCAGGACAGCTAAGTGGGTTATAGCTTCCCCTATTCAGTGTCACCCTGGCATTTTTTTTTCCTGATAGAAGAGGGCGTTTCTCCTGTGACCTAAAAAAAAAGACCTAAATACAAACAAAAGGAGCTCTAGTTACCCCATGTGTGGATGGTACTGCTGGCTTTCTATATTTTCCCAGTTATTCCCCAGGAGTAGTCAAATGAAACAATAAATGTAAAAGTTATTTTAATCACAATAATGTAAGTAAGATCCGTTGGACATAACTGAAATTTTACAATAGAGTAGCAAGCTGCAGTCCTTCTATTATGTAGTCCATATTAATGGCATTGTACTGAGGTATTATGGAACAAACTGCTCCATAATAAACAGACTGTTTATAATGTGGAAGGTAAATGACAATGTAAACATAAGAGTCAATCACTATTAACAAAATTTGGAGTTAATAAAGCAGCAAATATATATATTGAGAAATTCTACATGTCTGTCTACCTTACTTGTTCTGTAGCAGGTACAAATTTAGTATAACACTAGGAGCCTGGAAAAGTGTGGAGAAAAAAAAAACAAACCTTGAGAAGTCTGCTTAATCTGTTCTGTTTCAATTAGAACATTTAGTGTGAAGAAAAAGTGAACGAGCTTTTTAGGAGGCACTGTTTTTTGCTTCTTTTTTAAAAGGTATGCTGTAATTTTTACAATCAAATGATCTGATTTTAACCTTTTGAAATTTTATTCAAGAGAGATCACAGTATTATTTTACCAAAAATGTGAAGTATTATAGTTTTAATATGGTGTAAATTTTTTCCATGTCTATTGTAGTTAAAATCTGCCTAGATTTCTTAAAAACAATATATCTTTTAGTTTTCTCTGAGCTATTTCCTATTTTGCCATCTTTATCTTGTAACTTGCTTGTTTTTTACTTCTATTTCTCATAACCTTTGGTTCTCTTCTGTGATTTCATAAGTATCAACTAGTTTAGATCTTGGAGGTGTTTGGTAGAATATATTGTCTAATCTCTGTTTGTAGGTCTTTGTTTTCCTCCACCCTTCATCAGTGTTACTTCTGACAGGATCAGTTAATACTCCTTGAGGTTTGGCTTCCACGCCTAATAGTTATCACTGCTCTTATATATGTTTTGAGGACCTCAAGCTCAGTTTATCTTCCTGAATTTTCCATCATCAAGCTTCTTGGATATAAAGAACTTTTTTTACAACAAGGGTGGTAAGACACTTCAACTGATTGCCCAGAGAGGTAGTGGAAGCCCTGTCCTTGGAAACATTCAAGGTCAGGCTGGACGAGGCTCTGAGCAACCTGATGCAGGAGTAGGTGTCCCTGTTCATTGCAGGACTGGATGAGCTTTAAGGGTCCCTTCCAACTAAAAAGATTCTATTAATCTGTGATTCTGTGATTTTTTAATATCCTGAATTTTCCTGAGCACCAACTGCCAAAGTTGTTGAAGGTATTGTGATTCCTGCTTTTATGTTAGGCTCACATCATTTGCCACAAATAATTATCTTAGGTATTAATCATCTTCCTAAACACTTAAATAATATTTAACATGTAGTTGCCCCTTGCAAGTTTAAGTGCTTCAAATTAAATGCATGTTGAAATCATCTTGTCACTTGGCTTATATACTACAATGGGAATCATAAATAGGGACATTGTGAGAAGTTACTGAAGAGTTTTATGTGCCAAGCTTATTGCAAAAAAAACTGGCACAGAAGCAAGGTGAGAAATGAGGTGTGTTAATTTTAATAGATACAAGGAATGTGTGGCATGTAAGAACGTTAACACATTCAGGAGCTGAATACAATTGAGAATGATTAAGTAGACTGATAGAACAAAGTAACAAAAGTGCTTCAAAAGAGAGAAAATCATAGCTTTTCAGATCACCTCTGAGAAAAGTGTCAAATCAAAGTAGGAGGCAAAAAAATCTCAGGATCACAGATTTATTAAAATCTACCTAAATTATGTAGTTTTTAAAATTTTAATTCTCTGTGCTTTCTAGAGAACTTAAATGTCAGTGTTAGCAGAGAAATCCTTGAAAAAATGTCTCAAAGAAGGAAAAAAAAAAAAGGAAACCTTGTTCCAAGTCCCAAGTAGATAAAGTACCTTGAATCTGGTATAATTTATTAAGACTTTCAGAAATTCTGCATTAAAATGGCTGTCAAATCTTGATGTAATCTTAGTGGGGCTTCTAGAAACTGCTGCCAATTGATTTCCATAGGAAATATATATATATATGAATCAAGACTAGATGGTTTGTATATTCACAGTGCCAGATTAAAAGCAATAAATGTCTGGTTGTATCCTATTCAGCTGTGTGTCAATTCTTAGGGTTCTGCAGGAAGGATGGGAAGACATTTTTCCCCAACTATGACTCAGTGAAGAAAGAAATCAGTAGGGATAGGGTTTTTTTGTTTTTTTATTTGTTTTTTTTTTTGAAGTGTAACTGGAAATAAATTCAAGAGTCTGCAACTTTGTTACATGTCCAAATAACAAGAAAAAAGTGCTTTAATTGTCTTAGGATACAAATGTATTTCATGCCAGTGAAGTAGAAACTTGAAATCTAATAAACTTGTTCAATGACAATTTTAAAAGTGCCAGTTGTTTTATACAGTAGATTTGGATCAGTGCCATTAGCTAAGCCAACTCAAGTATGTCTACAGCAGCCCTTGTTTCCATTTTGCTATTCTGTGACCCTCGAATGGCTGGTCTGATCTACTTGTAAGGATTGTCTTGAGGAAAGCATGCCACAAAAGCTACAGACAGAAAAAGTGAGAGTTTATCCCCTAATTCTGTAGCAGCTTCAGGCAGAGGATGTCTGTCTCAGTTCTGTTGCTGGATTTCCTTGATCATACAGGAATTGTGACCCCAGGAAAGGCTGGAATGAATGATAAAGCAAAAGTTAGGGAAAGAGGAGGCTGGTGCCATGTATGAATGAAAAGCTGTTCTGCAAAGCTCAGTAAGATATATTTGACTCTTCTGAGCCTCTGTCAAAAATAGGAGCCGTTAGTCTCTTGCTCTGTTCCTAGTTTATATTCCCCAGGTACTACTTCTCCAAAGTATTGTAGATGCATTGCACTTCTGTGTCTCCTTGATTTAACCATCTATACTATCATTATGGGAAGAAGATCCAGCATTCTTCCTTTTCTTCCTTTTTTTTTTTTTTTT
>VXAB01009301.1:52801-85264 GCA_013399175.1 Odontophorus gujanensis | reverse complement strand
CCTTTTTTTTTTTTTTTCCCCTTTCCAAAAGATGATATCTTGACAAAAAAATGTGCTATTCTATTGGTTTGGTGGTCTAAGCTTGACAACAGATACAGATATCAGGGCAGTGGGCATTTTTGAGAATGTAGGTAGTTTTCTGCTCTATTAAATTTCCCTACAAGGACATCTCTGAAATTCTGGGTGGTGCAGGGGAAATTCAGTATCATCTCACTGCATTTGAATAGTAGTGTGGCTATGTAGGAGCATTCTGTGGGAAGCCATACTTTGCCTCAAAAAGATTGGTTTAGATTATTTTATAAACTTTCCTGTAAAAGCATAAGGAGGAGCTACACAGACACCCAGCAAGCTTTCTTAAATGCTGTGTTTATAACGTGTACATCATTTCCACTACATAGTGTGTAGATAATCCAAATGATGCATTAAGATGCAAGATGATTCACCAGCAGTGAGCTACAGATGGTCTATTACTGAATTACAAAGTAACATTGGGAAGGCAGGGACAATAATTATAGTATTTACCTGCACAGAGGCCAGCAAGCTGTTCTTCAAAGCTAGTTGTATGTGAGGGTGGCTTGATTGTTTTTGCAAAGTACACATTATTTTTTTTTGTTTACTTATGGGGGTGATCAAGAGACAATTTAGGAAAAGAAGCCCTTTTCAGGATGGATTAGCACAGACTCTGAGTTCAGCACGGTGACATAATTTCTACTTCTATACCAAGGATTCCAAATGAAGGCAACATATAAATAGTGCAGTCAAAATGAACAAAATGCACTAAAGATATTACTTAGCCATGTGTACAGTCTCAGCATAAAATGTTAGCAATTTTATACAGAAAACAAGTATGAAATATGCTTTGCTATGATTTAGCTCAGTATCTGAAAGACCAAATATATTTTTGCCTTTTCTTTAAAAAAATAAATATTTTTTATGCTGTTGGACTGCATTTATATCTCTAATCCAATTCCAGTATTGATAAGCATTTCACAAACACGTTTGTCATAAGAAAGATGAAATGAGGATGTAGAAATGTGTATTACGAGAGAAAGTACAATTATTTGTACTCAATTTATAACTGAGTAGAAAAATAAGTATTTTAGACAAAAGATAACATCTAAGCAATTAACCAAGAAGATAGTCTATCACACAATTTTAAATGTATTTTTATGACTTTATCTTATAATTTCAATCCTTCTTACCTCAAAGTTAAGTAGGAATGAATTACACGGACAGTCTGATTATCTATTTAAAAATGTCTGCAGGAGAATAGATTCCTCAAGGTGCTTTTCAAGACAGTGTTCTATGGTAGAAGACAGTAGAAAGCCTGATTTCTTGTGTGTTCTTATTTACTGCCTTTGCAGTTCTGTCTCAAATTCCCTCAAGTTTGCTTAAGTGACAAAATTTTGTAGTACTATTCACTGTTAAGAGGTGTGCCCAAATCTTTTCTCTTTAAGTAATTCATTGCATTTTGACACTCTTTTTGTAAATATCAGACAGTATGAGCGTCTTAGTATGCTTTCTATTCTTTGTTAGAAATGTCATTCAATCACACATTTGATTTCATAGTTTAAGCATGGATTTCATATTAAGCACATGCCCCAAATTCTGCTTTGTGCATAATGTGTTTAGTCAAGCAGATGCTTATAGGATGTGCTTACATATTTTATTTCATTGGAACCACAGTAACTAATAGCTACCCTGAATTAAAGCATTTGTTTTCATTTATTGTCTCAAAAAATCACAATCTAAGGCATGAAGACATGAAGAGGATGATCAGCTGGATGGTACGTTAGCTGAGGCTAATGCTTTTAAATGGAAGAAGCTAATTTAAAATGGTGGTAAATGACTAGTGTAAAATTTAATATATTTTCCTCTTTTTTTTTTTTTTTTTTCATAGTTGAAATGCTCCCCCCAAGCTACTGCAGATCGTTACAGTCTTTTTTCAAACTTTTTTTTGTCTTGAATTTCCACAGCATTAGGCTTGATTTTTCTGTTGAATTGCTTTAGGGAACCCAACATCAACACNAATTGTGGTAAATTTCTAGTGTAAAATTTAATATATTTTCCTTTTTTTTTTTTTTTTTTCATAGTTGAAATGCTCCCCCCAAGCTACTGCAGATCGTTACAGTCTTTTTTCAAACTTTTTTTTGTCTTGAATTTCCACAGCATTAGGCTTGATTTTTCTGTTGAATTGCTTTAGGGAACCCAACATCAACACGCATTTGCAGTATCCAAGTAAGATGATGCATTATGATAGCTTGTTATCAAAAGAAGGTCATTATTTTTTCTTTAACCCTTTACATAGGATTTCTATTCTATTCTAGCTAGATCTATTATGAATAAAGCCAGTAGCTCATTACAGTAAGAGGAAAAGTACTGTTGGCAAGGGATTAATGGTATGAACTTTCATGGATTATTTAGTATGTCTCTTTTTGTATTAGGATAATGCCATACAGTATTGTTTTTATTGTTCCTTTGAAGATGTAATACAATTTGTCATTTCACATTCTTAGTTTGGTTTGTTTCATAGCATTATTAGCAATTGAGCTAGAGGAAACCTGTGAGGTCATCTAGTTCATCCTTTGAGTCCAAAAGGCAGACGTAACTGTACAATTAAATTATTATTGTCATTAATTATAACCACTTTTGATCCCAAACTTGCCCTGCCTCAAGTATTTGATTAACTGAATGAAAGATATGCACTGCTTAAACAAGCAATGAGTTTGTGTCAATTCAAGAAAAAATCTTCTGGAACAGTTTTTGTCTCATCTGAGGTTTTAGTATGAGAGAGAACATAAAAATATAAAGGAAGGACTATTAGTATTGTTGGTGAAAGGATAAGGAAGGAGCTCCTCAGTTTTCATTTTGGCTGTATTTTTATGTAATCACGTTTCAAATGTTCTGTGAGAGTGCAAATGGGAGCCCTACAGACAATGTAGGATATTGTTCTTTTTGATATCGTAACTCATTGAAGGGACTTGAGGCTAACTGCATTCCCCCCTTTGTTTTCCTTCTTTCATTAATCACGTTTCGTTTCAGACATTCAGAGAGAGTGATACAAGATCTCATCCTTTACTGTATTTCAGCTATCTGTAGGTACATCAGTAGTGGCTCATCACTGCCATATCAGATTCCAGAAATCTTACAGCTTCTATGTATTAGTTTTATGCAAGATCAGTGCCTCTATGTTCATCTATGATCTTTGTTTCTTTGTCATCTGCTCTCTTCTGTGTTGAGTTCTTGGTGTTTACCATATCTAGGAACAAAGAAAATTTCAACTTGAAATGTTTTCTCTGTGAGGAACAACCCCTGAGACTTGTAATATATTACGAGACTAAGAAGAATGGGATCATTTTTGTTCAAAACTTTATGTTCTTTGATAATACATTTATATCATCTACCATGATTATACTTCGTAATCATGCACTACCCCTTCCAAGACAGTTCTAGTTGCCATTTGGCTTAAGCAGATTACTAATCAGTTTGCAGTTGAGGTTACACTTGTCATTTCTGTTATAAATAGTGGTCAGTAGTGTACGACATGATTTCTTCTGTGTTTTGACTTTTCTGTGATGTCGGGCCACATCGCTGGGGAGAGAGGACAACTTAATAAGGGCTAAACTAAAAGTAGAGCCAACTAATCTGTCTGTTGAAAAGAGCCCTTTTGACAAAAAATGTCTTTTCTTACACATCTTCCCAGTAGGAGAAGAGTTTCCATCTTATTTACTGACTCTTTCAGCTCTCAGGAGATATTACCCTTCCTACATATGAGTGGTTATGCTTCTTCCACCTTACCACGGTTCATCAGCATGCTAAGTGTCCTGCCCCTGTGTGCTTATTACTGTGCAGAGACCGAAGAGAGCAGTTCATGCAGTGATCGTGCCCCTCCCAACTCAAGATCCATTGACCTATTTTGACCTGTGCCTTTTTTGTCAGCCACTTGTCCCGCATAGAACCCGAGGATAAGCACGTAAGGATGACATGTAGGGGTGATGCTTCAGCAGACATAGATAATGTGGACTTCTCACATTCTCCCACATAGCAAGCCAAAGTATTTGAGTTGAAACCACATGCACTGCTCAGGAATGTGCTCCAAACAATCTTGAGGGTTCAGTGATACAATAATATATATAACCCTTTTTTTATAAATTGAAATCTGCCTTGGTGAACTCGAAGTATGATTACTGTCTCTGACTTTCATGAAACCTGGCTTAATATTTTTGCTTTAACAAAACATTTTTCTCATACTAGGCTGCAGTTGACAGCTAGCTGATGCTGACCCAAGCTAAGCTACTGCTCAAGGAACTTGCAGTCCTGAGAGAGGATAAGATTCATAAGTAGTATCATGTTGTTGGGATGTCAAGTCACACCCCTCATTATCCAAGAGTGGGAGGAGGTGTTGACCAATATGACAGAAGAGAGTTGAATGTAAAAAGGCATAACAAATAACAGTAGTGAAAAAGAAAGTTAACAAGGAGAAATTGTGGTAGAAGCAATTTTCAGACCATAGATGTGTCTGAGTGAAGAAGGAACAAAAGAGTTGAAGAAAGAGTTGAAGAAAGAATTGAGGTCCTGCTGTCATTTGCAGATAGGAAGATGCAAGATTTGTCATATCATGGAAGGAACCTCCTGATGTTTGTAGTGGTTTAATAACCTGCTAGTAGTACTAGCATTGTATGTGATGGTGGCAGCAGTATTCCAGTTTTGACCTCATTACAACTTCCTCATCGAAGTTGTAAACCACTCTTGTGGTAATGCAGTCTTCCAAAATGTAACTTGTTCACAGCTGTTCTCAGAACTGAGCGAGTGCATAGGAAAATGTGAAGCAAGTCAGACTTTGTCTGAGACTGCACTGTTGATCCAAATGGAATTGCTAATGCATTCATAACCTGTTAAAATAATAGAACAGAGTTGAATGGAGAAAGTACCTCTTGTAAACTTAAAAAAAAACAAACAAACAAACAAAACACCCTATAACCAAACACAAAACTTTCTCTGTTTAAGTTCTGTAGATAATATTTTTGTTGAATATCTACCTATGTGTTTGACTTCAACACCCTTGCATTGTTTTATTTCCTTTACTCTTACATTGACTGTATTGTTTCCAGCAAACTAAGCTGTTTAATGGGTTTAAACAGCTTTGAATTACATTTGAATCACAAGCTTAGATCACAATAAGCATGACTAAAAATCTACATTTACATAAATCTGTCATTATTTTTTTTTGTTTACAGTTGCTGTACAAACATGGAATATTTATTTTCAGGCTTAAAAGGCTACTTCATTTATTTTGACATCTTTTTTTCTGAAATTTTAATTTCTTTATTTGTTTAATAAGTTGCACATACGCTAGTCATCAAGAGAGAAAAATAGTGTTTTAAAATGAGGTAGTTCAAACTTGCCGCACTGTGACTGATTCTCACTCTTTGTAATCTTGACTTTTAATGTAATCAGATAATTCATTTATTATTGCAGTGCAACTAATGCTGCTCTAAAATAAGGACTGAAAAAAAGATGGAATTAAATGTACAGTCTAGCCTTCATAACTTTACTCTTTGCAGTCAGTGTAATTTGTTTGGCATTTCTTTCTTTGTACCAATTAATTACTTGTTTGCAGAGTGTTTTCAGATAAGTGCTAAACAAATGCTTAATATTAACATTAAAAGTATATTTATTTGTAATTCTCATAATTGACCTCTATTTTACTACAGTGGCATTTAATTAAATCCTTTTTCAGCCTATATTGATTTTCTTTCATCCCACACTGTTTTCCAACTTTTTTCATCTCAAATCCCTTCAGTTTATACGAATATAGATTAAGTCGCTGATATTTTAGCTTACTTGTTCTTTTCTCAGACTAGGCATAAAATTGGAAAATTTTACATGGTTTCAACTGTAAAAGTTGAGAATAATTAATTTTTTCCAGGACTGCACAACTTAAAGAGTAATGAGGTTAGTCAGTTGAAGTGAAATACACTGGAATTGTGATATTTATTACTATGTGTGAAAAGAGTGCACAAACTATCTCAAATTGGTTTATTCTCTTAAATATTAAAAGTGAAGTGAACTAATCCTAACAATTTTTACTCATTACACAGGGAATAAATGGTCCATTTGGTATTTTGTCCGCAACACACTACAGCAGAATGAAATTTCTAAGAAATATTTTTATTCCTTCCATCATTATTTACTTGTTTATTTTCACTGCAGTGTTCATTAAAATTTCAGCTTCGTAATATCTTCCATTATTTTCTGTTTTAATGCAGTTTCATAGGGTTCATTTCATAGTTCTGCAAGTGCTTTGCCATTCACCACAAAATTTCTAAAATCTGTTCCTCCTGATTTGTTTTCCATATTTGTGTTTCAGACCATTTGTTGTTTTCCAAAATCTGTTCAACATTTGGTATTTGTAACTCTATGTATTGCTTGTCAAGGTAATTAACTTGCATCTGTATTGGTTTGACTCTTAGTGGCAGATTCAGCTTGGAATAGGGATGTGTTTTCTATCAGCTATGTTTATTAAAATGAAGAGTCCCAATTATGCCATTCTTTTTCCAGTACTTAGTCTTCTGAATAATTCAGAACAGTAAAAACAAGGTTACCTACATGATGGGATAAATAAGAATTTCATGGGAGACTGCACAAAAAGAATGGCCTCCTGTGCATGAGGCTAAGAGCAAAAATGAGAGGCCTATCAGTATGGGGGAAATGCATATAAGAAATGCAAAGATTTGAATCATCATTGCGTGCATTACATTTTAAGGTTTCTTTTGTCCATAGTCTTCTTCCAGAGTTGTAAGTCAGAAAATTTCTACCAAAAAATCCCCACTCTGCAGCAATTGACAGCAAAATGAAAGAGTATGCTCAGAGCTCGCAGACTGTAAGTGTGAAGAAGTATGTTTTTGGACTCAGACTGATGATTCAAAGATCTCTTTTGCATCTGATCCATTTAATAGAGGTTAATAAATTGATTGCAACAAATTATTGGATTAGTAGTGATTGGATTGAAATGGAATAAAATCCAAGTGAGCAGGAATGATAGATATTTTTTCTAAACAGCTGTTTTCATGGCAATTAAAACAATTATAAGGCATATTATCCAGAAGAAAACACTTAACAATTTAAGGAAAACAATTTATTTTCAAGATAACTGGGAAATAATGTGGTTTAAAAAATAGTGGATAGAAATATCAGTAGCTAGAAAAATACGGTTTAAAGGCAGGTTAGAATACATATATATATATATGTGTATATTCATCTGTATATATATAAGCAAATAGATAAAAATGTCAAAATATTAAGAATAAATACAATTGGAATCTGAGAGATTTAGGAAACATTGGAGGTAGGACTAAGTAAGTAAAAACAATTAAAAAAGTGCTTTTTGAAATATAATAGAAGTTCATATTATGCAGTGTTTGCAGTAAAAATGTTACTTCCATTAAGAAGACTCGTAGTACTGTTAGTACTGTTTCACAGATAGGAAAATGGATAACTGCTATTTAATCAGGGATTTTAGAAGCAAAATGATTGTACATCTTGGTGTTGTTAAAGTCAAAATTAATTGATAAAAGGGACAGCAATGATAGAACAGATTTTCCTTGTTCACTTGGTATTTGCAGGTACTTTTAGGATGACTAATACAACTAAAAATGACAGTTGTTGGCAAACAGTCATCACTGGCAAATTTATTGACAAGTTAATCTGTATTATACTGGGACAAAGGAAAAGCGTTATGTTGTATTTAGAAATATATATAATAAAATATATCTTTGTATGTGTATATAATATGACTCCAGAAGATACTTAAATATTGTCAGCTCTGTTGTAAAAATGGTGGGGAATTATGACGCAAGAGGTACTCTCGTGTCTTGGAAACCAAACAAATTTCAGTTGGAGGCCAGTGGTTATTTGAGCAGCCCTTGTTTTCAGTACGACTTCTACAGAAATATATTAACTAGTTCTTGTTTGTCAGTAGTATAGGAAAGATGATGAGTATTTGGAGAATGATAGTGACTAAAGGTACAGAAAACTTTCTCTATGATGAGAGATTCAGGAAATGATCTATTTAGCTTATCAGGGAAATGTCTGAATAGAGGAATACCTAACCAGTAAAAAGACTTAAATCTTTAGACATCTAAAAGTGGAAGCTGTAAAAGTTCAAACTGTATTAATGAATGGTTAATGGTAAAGTTCATAGTTAAAGAAGTTAATGAAATTAAATTCAAATACATTTAGGAAAACAATTGTAAGCTATCACATATATACCATCAAGATTAATATGTGCATTTTCATAGATTCATAGATTCATAGATACAGTAGGTTGGAAAGGACCTACAAGATCATCTAGTCCAACCATCCTCCCATCACCATCCCTACCCACTAAGCTACTAAATCAAATCCCTTGTTACCTCATCTAAACGCTTCTTGAACAGCGCTAGGGATGGTGCCTCAACCACCTCCCTAGGCAGGCCATTCCAGTGCCTGACCACTCTTTCAGAGAAAAAAAATTATTTTTTAGATCAGAGAAACCTTAGAACTTCTTTTATACTGGAAGCCGAACTGTGTATAGTCACTTATTATTTTTTCTCCAGTGCAACAAATATGAGAAATAATATTCATCAAAACTCAAATGTCACTACTGAAAATCATTTAAGTACAAAATAATCCTTTATAATACAAAAGAATTACATTCGGTGATGTACAGCAGTGCAGTTTGTACTTGATGTAAGTAGTATTACACCAAGCTAGGGCAAAGATCCAACTAGCTTAGCATCCAGTCTTCAAAAATAGTCATGAGTCTTAAAAAAAAAAAATAATAGGAGATAAGCATCTGCTGACACTTCCCCAGAATGTTTTTTTTTTTTTCCTATATTGGAAGTGGTGCTTTTTTTTCCCCTCCTCTTAACCCCATGTACATTTTTATCTAGCATTGCCTACACAGCTTCAGTATGTCTTGTCAGAAGAACCATCATCTTATGTTGAAACATCTGCTTCTCTTCATTTGATGATTGCTAAAAAAAAAAAAAAATTGCTAGAAGAAATTTCTTATTTGCTCTTCTTCAGTAATGTTTTGTTTTAAAAGTCTATTTTTTTCTGTCCTACTTACTTGCTCTTAAAATGGTTGCTTATATTTCTAAGCATTCTGTTACTTATCTGGTGGTCTCTCATCGTTTATAATAAGAGGGAACCAGATTTGAATAGTGGTCATGGTGACCATGTGAGTTTCCTGATCAGTTATCAGTGGGAAAAAGACCTTTATTGTACGCTTTAAAATATTTCCTGAAAAGTTCTAATGAGCATTAGAGTTGCATTATAACCTACAGACTTTTCTTACAGGGTGAGATCCTTCCTTCTATGCAGAAAATGGACTCTTGGGATTGTAGTAATTTGTCACAGCTCAAAGCCCATAATCTTAGAAAGCATGTTTTGATTCATCCAATTCTGACAACAGACAATTTTGATAAGAAATATTTCATATAATTTCATTTTCAAAGTATATTTAAATCTCGATTATATTCTTACTCAGTGCCATGACATTACTGAAAGCACTGTAAAAATGGATGACCAAAGGAGTATAACTAAAAGCCAATACAGGCAAAAGTTATTTGGATGTTAGCAGAAAAAAGTTAAATATTCTAAGTGTAGGTTCTCCATGTCATTTATCTTCTTTTTCAACATGTGTCCAGCTGGAAGTAGTCAAGGGATCCCAGACAAGTATCTCTCCCTGCGTGTTCTCTTTAGGACAACAGGTGTTGTGCACTGCTTGGCCATTAAGTTCTCTTACTTCATATATTGATTCCCCACAAGGGATACAGTGAAGGGCTAGGAAAACAGGAAAGGAGTGACAAGCTGTAGTTGTTTCCTTTGAGAATGGCTGTAACAATGCTGTTGAGTTTGCAGATACAAGACCATAGGAATAACAGGAGAAAAAAAATACTCCAGTGGAGACTTTGAAAAACACTCCCATGGCCCTTGGATGAAGAGGGGCAAAGTTATGGATAAAATATAAAATGCAAGCCACCAAAACCACACAAAAATGTCCCATTGTCTTGAGCAGATGTGTTCAATGCATGTGCAACTGACCATGTTTTTCCCATTCTGAAGCCTGTTTTTCCATTTTACAGTTATTTGATACATTTGTTGATACTTCTCATTGGGCAGCACTGTTATTGTTAGTTGCATTAGTGTTTAGTTAAGGACATTCTGCTGTCTCTTTAATTGAGCTTAGTAAGCTCTCTGATTTTTTTTTTCTTTTTAGATTGGATATGACCATTTCTGTTTCAGTATCTCCATTCACCTTAACATCCTTCTTTTGCTCCTGCATAGAAGGTTGTCCTTAGAAAAAATGGAGTGAACTACTAAGCTAGCTTTTAGAGCATATATTGATTGGTTTTGGTTTTGTCCAGAACCTCACTGTGTAAAATCTTCCTTGTTCATTTCTTCATTTAGAAATTTTAAAGTGAAAATGAAATATGGCTTCATGATTACCAACTAAAGGAAATTAACTCTTTTGAAGGATATAAAGTTAACATAGAAAATGAGTTTTGAAACTAGGGACTTAATTTCATTTCAATTCAAATAAGAAAACCTTGAATAATAAGAAAGAGAATCCTTTGTGTACTATGATTGATATTTATGCATAAAGGTGTTTGAAAGATGTAAAATACCCAAGAGGAAATATAAAAGGGGAATTTAAATAATTCTTCAGAGCTTCAAATAAAAATGGATTTGTTTTTAGATTTTATAAGCTGGATGGATGATATTGGCTTAGAGAAGTGAAAATTTTCTCATTTTATCCCACAGCAAATGGGAGAGAAGTGATGACTTGATGTGAAGGGGTTCTGTTCTGTTTTGTCTCTGTGTGGATGTCCATTACAGCAACATTTTGCTTTTTACATGCATAATTCACAAACCACTTCAGGGATTCCACCAAATCCAAACGTGCTGTAAAACAAGACAAATTACGAAACAAATAAACAAATAATGTTTGGTTTTGAGCCAGTGAGAATATTAGGAAGTTTACATTTCAAATGTGATAAATCACAAGAGGACCAATAAACCTTCTTGAGGATGATATTTTAACTCTGATTTTTACACAAAATTGTCTGAATATCAGAGTAGTTTGGTCCATTTAAAAAAAGATACTTAAAAAAGAAGACAAATCAAAGGTGTTTTATTTTCTTTTATAGAAAGATTTGTTATCTTTTTTATAATTTTTTATATAATTACCAGTGAAATAAAGTTTAATGGAATCTAAATAGGATTTTTCTGGGTTTGTTAACATAATTGTTGTATAATTTGGATTTTGGATTTTGGATTTTTTCCTAAGTAGTTCAGGTATTTAAGATTAGTAAAAGAAATACAGTGAGGAAGGAGTTCCAACTGCATTTAACATAGGGAGGAAAGTTGTATTTTGCTGGGTTTTTTTAGCACTTTTAACAGTTCTGCTAAACTGGGGACCGATACTTATCACTGAAATCAGAGTACAGGTTGTTCTTTTAATCAGACCCTCTCTGATGGAGGTCTGATTTTGTGAGTTTTTTTTTTATTTTTCCACAAATGTAAGGAGGGTGGATGTTTATTTCCAATATTTCAGCCCAGACAGATCTAAGAATGATTTGAAGAAAACACTACTGATGATAGTAAACCTATATCATCACTACAGTTGATAAAGCAGCATCTAGTATTTGGGACTTTGTCACTGAAAAAAAGAGAAGCAATTCAAGGAATGCTGTGACGTAGTCACATTCCAAATAGGGAGATAAAAACTCACAGACAAAAAAAACCCCACAGCATTATTCCTGAAAGCGTAGCATCCTGCTTCATTATAGTCAAGTTCATTGCCCAAAGTAGATTCATTTGACTTAAGCATTTAAATTGAATTGGAAAATAATATAATAGTTCCTTTCTTAAAGGTTAGATATTATGATGATGATTTTGTAGTTCTTTTTTTTTTTTTTCCATGCTATAAAATATAAGCATAATAGTCAACAGATGTAACTAAAACTGTTATAAAATCAAACTTTAGCCCATTCTGCATTAGGATTGTATGATGCCTTGGCAATTTAAATTAGTCCATTATACCTGTTCAGTAAAAACATCATTCATTCAAGTAGATGAATCAGGAAGATCTGTCAGGAAGCAAATGCCAAAGAAAAGAGCAGTGGTTTTGGACACACTGAAGAGTTGGCACAAAAATTTGTGGCAACAACACACAGAGTAAGGACAAAGACAAGTGAGCTTTGTTCATTCTGCTCGTACAAACGGTGACAGAAGCACAACAGCTTAGCAGGAGCCTCTCAGTACACACAGCGGGGTACAGCTGGTAGCAGCCCCAGAAGCCATGTAAGGGCAGTGCCAGCCCCTTCCACTTCAACCTGAGATGTCCTGAGGGAACCCAAGACAGAACACTGAGTTACAGCATCTTGCAGTGTGGGACATGGGAGGACAGCCTCTGGACCAGAACGGCACAGCCAGAAATAGTGGGTTTGTGTTTTAAATAGATGGGAATAGAATAGTAAGAGACGGGAGTGTGCAAAGGGAATGATGCAATAAAAAACATTAAAGTAAAGATGTAGGAGCAAAACATATGAGTGGAGAACAAGCAAGCTGAGGTGCTTGGTCTGAGTCTAAGCTCCAGTGATGTCAGTGAATGATTTGTCCTGGCTCCATATTGACTCTGAAAGAGTATGAAAAGAGACGAGGGAAACTAGGTAATGTCTGTGAAACAAGCTCTAGAAGGTAAAGTGATACTTGAAAAGAGTTGAATAATCCATACTTGAAAGTCACAGAGAAAACCTAGGGTATATGAAAAAGGAACAGAAATAATTTTGGCTTAATAGAAGTAAGAACACAATGTGAGCATTAAAATGAAGAGAAATAAGAAAAGATACTATTTAGTATTAATGTTATAGAAATCACTATAAGGAATGAAATAGAGAATGAGTAACTGACATCAGCAACCATGAAATATGGTTTTTCTAATTGGAAATAGAAGCTGTAGAAAATAAAAGCTAGTTAGCAAATAAAGTGGCCTGAAAGTGTACTAGTAAGTCTGAGCATGATGTGAGGTGACCTCACATTTATAGAATAAAAATTGCATGAGCAGAATATGTGCCGGAAGGTATGGATATCTGCTGAGAACATGGGCCAACTTCCTGCCTGAAAGTATACAGTACTAGCAAAAGATGCAAATACAGAAACTCTGTGCAAGGACTTGAGAGGCCGTACGATGAGAACAGATAATATCTCCATTAAATATACATGTATTCTACAAAGTATCTAATGTTGCAAAAAAAACCCTGATTTTCTCCTGATAATGTAAAAATTAAATAAATATTTGATATTGTGCTTAAGGTTTCTTAGCTAATTGTTTGAAGGGAGGGAAAAATAAAGTAATGGTCCTCCAAAGCCCCTGTTTTGAGAAAAGCATTGGAAATCTATTTTAAAGAAAGATGCAGCAGACTAGCACTTAGTAAAAAACAGTTTGAGAAAGGATATCCATCATGAATTCAGGCAGAACTCAAACTAATCTGGCTGAGTTCTTTGAAGATATTAGTGGTAGGAAAGATAAGGAGAATTTAGAGAATGGAGCATCCTTACATTTCAAAAAGAATATGACAGGCCTTCGCAGCAGAGATAACTGCCTACGGAAAGAACTCTGGAGTAGGAGGTAAATGAAGATGCTGGTAGAAAATTTTATTAAAACAAGGAAATGAGAACCTTGAGTTGCTGAGTTGAATGACATTCCTCTGATTATTCTGTTTTATGGAAGTTGGACAATAGAATCAAATATTATATTATAAATTTTTTAAATGGTTGAAGAAAGAATAAAAGTAACTCAATTATTTAATGAGTTGCTCAAAAGTTTAATCATTATGATTAAGATTTGTCAGGAACTTATATGTGTTCATACTTGGATATACATCTGTTGTTATATGATCATATAATGACTTTCCATAGCATTTGGCTTTTTTAATGTATAAGGTGTATGTTATTCACATGGCTAGTGGTTTGCTTTACCTTCATTCATCCTTAAGTGTTACTGATTAAGACCATTTAAATTCTGAGTAGAAATAGATTTTTTAATTTCCTCATTGGTTTTTCCAGCACACTTTTCAACAGCGTATGATGCACTACAATGGAAGAGCATGTGTTCAGTTAAGGGAAACTGAGCTACTGAAAAATTGCAATCAGAACTGTCTACTTATTTTGCATTAGCAATCTGAGGTACCTAGAGCAGGATTTTTTGCTGTATGTGCTTTATACAACTTTATACTTCATACATCTTTGCTAGTGGAGAATTCTAGACGTGTGGCATGCAGGCTGTTGTTCATCACTGATAAAATTGCATGGCTAATGGTGGTAACTGTTGAAAAGTAGTTGGTTTTTTTTTAGCTGAGAATTTACTTTGTTATATAGTGTTATTGTTCTCTTTGGGTCTCTTGTTCTTTCCGTGGAAATAAATAGGAGATATTATTTTCAGTGACCTACGTAGTATAAGATAAAGCAAGGTGAAGAACATACTGTGTGTGATGACTCCCTCTGCAAAGCTTTAAATTTATTTAAATTTACCTTAGTTTATTTAATACAGTGTTTGACTGCCTAAACTATGTAGGTATAATGTGTGCTCATGCATTAAGAGAAAACCAAAAGGATGTAAATTCTAGTTTCCTCAGCAAAATAGGAAGAAAATAATCTCACTGATTAGCAGACGTATATATCAAGGATATGGCAAACATGTGCTTTGAAGTAGACAGATTTCCCTTGCTAAAACCAAAACTATTATAATTCACTGAACTTGTTTTTTGATTATTAGTCCTAATTGTGAGTGAGTTGCTTTTTGTCTTAATAATTGCATGTCTCTTTCCTGTATAGATGGCAACATTTTCCAAGATTAAATGTGGAAATACATTTCTCTTGGGACGAGAAAGCTGGAACTATGTAACCCACTTTACAGGCTTCTGTTACTGAAGCTAAGGAGGCAACTCATGGTTAATGTGATTTTATTTTGTAGATCAATAATAAGGACATAGTTACTTCTTAAATATTTCCTGGCAGTTGGATAAAATACTGATATTCAGGAGTGTACAGAACCTTCCAAGGTGGCATTATTTGATTAACATGCACAGTCTTGTTGCACTGCCTTCCCCAGAGCCTCTATTTTTCCCTTAACTGAATTCCATTTTTTCCTTAGAAGCTGCTGCTAGCCGAGCTGTACTTGTAACTACTCCTCATCCAATTTGTTTTTATTTGACCTAACATTTGATTGCAATCCAGTTTTTTTTTTCCTACCTTTCTTCCCTATTGAATTAAGTTCTAGACCCGTTTCACTTTAACCATCCAGGCACAATTCTGCAGTCCACTTACAGAATCTGACTGCCTCAAGATTTACCAAGAATAATTTACAGTTATGAATATGATTAAAAGAAGTCAGGAAACATACATAATTCACTATGCTTTCAAATTATTTTTCTATTGTATGTAGAAAAGATGTTAGGATTTATCACATTTTGGACTGTTCCCAGTGGAATCCAAAACAAATAAAGACAATGCTTGCTGTGCTAGAGGACTATTATCTTTTAGATCCAGATCCAGTTCAGAAGCTGGACAGGATGTCTCACACAGATTCTGTGAGCTGCTGAATGAAATGCAGCACAACTTTCCTCTTCGTACTGCTTTGTGTCTTGCTGTCACTAGTTCATTCCATTACTTCTATCACTACTGTCTCTCTTCTATGAGTAGCAGTGCCTGTATAAGACAGAGATGATTTACTAAGTTTTCACTGATTTCTCTTGCTGATGTATTTCTCATTCATACTGTCAGTCCCATCTTTGGCCATTAGAATTTCCAAATAATAGATATTATTTGCATTACCAGTTCAGGTTTCTAGAAGAAAAGTTGTATGAAGGCCATTCTGACTAACATTATTTATGTAGTAGTATTCCCTTTAAACCATATTCAAGCTCCCTTGTTTTCTGAAGTTTGAAGAAAAAAAAAATAGATTGTTCAGAGGAGTTATTATACTTAGATCTGGCAGACTTAAAAGGAATCAGTTTATTTATTTGAAAGAGTTTTTGTTTTTCGTAGTATGTGATGTCTTTCCCTGACAGAGCTTACTGAAGCTGAGCTTTTCATGAAGCCATCTAATTGTATGGTATGGGGATGGGGAGCATGATTTTCTTTTCTCCATTTTGGTAGGCACACATATATAAGGGAATGTACGAGATTTTCTTTGTAAAATTGGCTGAAGGGAAGCCTACTCAAGGCAAGAAAGTAGGGTACAGAACAGCAGCAGTACTATTCTGTTTTCCCTGACAGAATGATGAATAACTATTGCGAAAAAATCAGACTAATTTTTCTTGATATCAGTGTTGTCCACTTGACTAAGAAAAGCTTTCAAGTGAGGAAGATAGAGAACTGAGTACTTCATAGTTTTTTGTGATAATTTTGGTTCATACACAAATGAAGCCATAAAGAGATATGTAAAAGTTTTTTCATAACTCTGTAAGGTCTTCATTTATTCATTCAGGTAGCTTACAGAGGGAGAAAAAAGTAATAGATAAAAAACACAGATTATTTTTCTTTAGGGAAAATTCTCCATTAAAGCAGTATTAACCACTATAGTAGTAGATGCTAAAACTGGTAAGGAGGATCGTTTTCCATTAATTTCTCCTGTCAGAATTTTCTGAAATCTTTCCTTGAATCTGATAACTGTGATGGTTAATTTGTATCTAATACTATTGTTTTGCAAGGGTGAAACACTTATGCATCGTGACAGTGATCAAACCAGTGGCACAGGTTGTCCCGAGAGACTGTGGAGTCTTGTCCTTGGCAATATCCAAAAGGTGCCTGTATGTGGGCTTGGACCCCTTGCTCTGGGTGTCCCTCCTGGAGCATGGGTTGGAAGAGATGGCCCCAGAGGGCCCTGCCAGCCTCAACCTGCCTGTGAATCCCTAGAGAGTCATGAAAATCACTGCTGATTCCCAAAATGGGATGTAGCATTTCTGCTTCACAGCTTTTGAAGTGGATATTATTACAATCTCTAAATTTAGAAAGAGCTATATAATTAATCATTTCTAGAAACATGTTTTTTTCTTTATTGAGGAAAGAGGAAACAATAACTTTCGTTTCACAAAGCCAGTAACACAGTTTTTGATTAACGTTCTTCCTGTTTTTTTCTGCGTACTTTGTATAAATCGGATTTATAGTAATGTGTTGTAACCACATTCCGTTTCTACAGTAAGAATATACTACTGATTCTTATTTCCAAAGAAAAGCTGAATCATCATCATCTACCACTTCTTATTATGTCAGTACAGGATGAGCAGAAGATAAAAATGTAAATCAAACTGAGTATTTTTGGAACTTTTTTTTGCTTGTTTAGGAGCTTGATTTCATCTAATTGTTCTTTGTGTTGATACTGGTTTTAAGAATACAAATAACTTCACCTTGGAGCTTCAAACATTTAAACAGTTGCCCTCCTCTTAAGTGACATCTCCTTTATACCTTCTGTTAAAAATACCTGAATGGCTTATCCCTTCTAAATTCTTTTTCTATCTCAGCAGTGAGTTCTACTTTGAGATTCCATAAAAACAAACAAACAGAAAAACAGAAATAAAGGAATGGATTCTTGTTGGTGTGAGGAAGCATCAGGAATTTGAAAGACTTGAAGATGCTGTAGTGACTGAATCTACAAAATCTGATATGTTTACTTTTGGGGGTTGTATAAGATGAAACTGAAGCATAGGAAGTTCTGCACAAATGTGCATGGGAACTTCTTCACAGTAAGAAGTAAGGGTGATGGAGCACTGGCACAGGCTGCACAGAGAGGTGGTGGAGTCTCCTTCTCTGGAGACGTTCAAGACCCGCCTGGATGCCTACCTGTGCAACCTGGGCTAGGGAGCTGCTTTGGCAGGGGGGGGTTGGACTCGATGATCTCTAGAGGTCCCTTCCAACCCCTACAATTCCGTGATTCTGTGACTCAGTTCTTGAGAACCACCTGTGGACCTATTTGATTCAAATGACATTTATTCTTGTCCTTGCTAACCATCCTGGTTTACACAAGCAAGTTCCTTCTTCACAGAAAAATGGGAGTGTACGATAGAGAATTTTGTGCTGTGGTGACCATTCTACACCTGCCAATTTTTCCTTATCTTAGTAAAATGGATCCTGAAGTTCACATCTACATTTAAATACCTCTTCCTTTGCCGTCTTGTAATCTACTCTTATGTTAGACAAGGGAACTGAAATTCTTTATGTTGTGGTCGTTCTGAATTATTACTGCATTAAAAAAGCAAAGAGGAGATTGCCATGATAGGAGTACGTATGTATTTGTTTGAAAACCTGGAATCTAACATAAATTAGATTTCCAAGTGTACTAAGTGTCTGAGAGTGCAGAAAATGTCTTAGAATGTTAAGCTGGTAAAATTTAGTGGTAATATTTAAATCTTTTCATTCTCTACGTGGATGATGTATATGATCATATTTTATTAGAACATCTGTCTTGCAAAATGTTCATCTAAAAAGCTTTACCGTGGCCGTCATGTTTTGGGTCATTAAAGAGATATGAGTCGTTGAGAGACTGCCTTGAGGACTTCAACAGTTTGTATGTGACTTTTTTTTTTTTTTTTAATGTTGAGTTCTTTGCTGTCACATGAACAAAAGTTGTATTTATGTTGTGTTTAAACTCAACAGAAGACAGTGCTATTAAATAGGTTTGTCTGCAGTAATCATCCAGCTTTAGTCATTGCAAGTTTATTTATTTCAATAATTAACTATCGAGCAGGCTTTAGGGTAGGGTTTGTGAGATTTGGGTTTCTTGGTGAGCGGGAGGAGAGGCACAAGGACAAACCTTGGACTTTAGTTACAATTCTCAAATGTTTTCATACAGATGGTTTTTAATTTACCACTTTACACTGTGTCTAGATCTTAAGATGGACTTTTTCTGTACTGAAAAAAATATGTTAAAAACCATCTAATTTCCCTTATTTGTCATTTTTCGTCAGTGAAAACAGGAAGATATATTTGCTGAATTCAGACTGCACCTCTATGCATTGACTCATGTGAACTGAATGTCACATCCGATATTCATTCTGTTTTGTACTTCACATTTTATTCAGGTTGTTAAAGTTCTGGAATCCATTGCTAGCCGTCTGGTTCTTCATATTATCACAGGACAAAAAGAATGACCTCTATGGGTGATTTCATTTTATTGTTGTTTTCTACATGGGTTGATGATGGCAGCCCATGGGGCTGAGACACTAAAGCTTAAACAGTAAAGCTCTCTTCAAGGATGAAGCAGTAAAAGAGAGGGAGTTGGTGATTTTGAGGTTTTTATTTTATTTTATTTTGTTCTTTTATAAATAAAGAAAATGGTTAGGCTTGATGAGTTCTGGCAATGAAACTGATGAGCTGGAAACCTTCAGTCAGGTGAGAAAGCTGTCTTTTCCAGTCAATTTTTGGAGGCTGCTTGATGGAATATGTCTATTTAAATAGGAACTGAGAGAGTAGCAGGAAGATTTTATTGATATGTCATCTTTGTGTTATAAAAGAAACTCTTCCTGAGGTTGAGAAGACTGCCTCTAGGGAGCCTTTGGAAAATAAGGCTTTTTTTTTTTTTTTCTCTTTCTTTTTCTTTTTTAATAGAGAACATCTTTACAAGTACTAGAAAGGAAACTGATTCTTTTCAGCATTTCCAATTTTGATTTTACAAAATGATTAGCTCAGTGACTGCCTGAAGCATGAAATCAAATTACTTTTCTGCATTTTGGAAAAGTGTAATGACCATATTTATTTCAAATACATTTTTAGGAAAAAGTGTATTGAATGTTACTCCTTTCCCTGCAAAATGAGAACTAAAGCTAACATTAGAATGAAGAGCTATAACTGCTTAGAAAAAAATGAATAAATAAATAAAAGTGATTACCAGACAGTACTCAATTGGTTGAAGTGTCATTTCATGATACACTAATTTATGAGAAAGACTGATGAGATCTTAAAATCAAGTATAAACAAAACTTAAAACAGAAAAAAAAAAACCACCCCACAATAGTAATTAATTGGTCAGTAACACTATGTTCTCTTTTTTTGTTGATAGAAAAAACATTTCAAGGCCAGATGTCTATCCTTCCTCACCTCATGAATTAGCTGTCAAGATCTTCATTAGTATGGGACCCACAATTCCGTATCTTTTTGAAAAAGAGAGGCAAGTGGACCTCTAGGTTAAGTAGAAGGCAGAGCATGGCTTTAGAGAGTGGATATTAAAATCAGTGGACATTGGTGCACAATTCAAATGTGCAAAAAGTCATTCAGAAGCAAGAAGCAAAAATGGTATTACAAGCTTGCATCCACACGGTGATCAGCTGAATAAAAATATTGGTGTGAATGCATATAAAACCCCTGAACAGAGTGTATTTTACAGTGATCAGTAACTGAAGGAAATGCTCATGCTTTTAACTGCACATCAGCTCTGTAGAAGAGACCCTGGGCAGCTTCTGCAGTAGTTTACTCATGTTCAGTTCCTGCAGCAGTCATCACTGCCCACTGTTATTTCAATATTGGAGAGAAGTGTACTGAAGAAATTATTATCTGTATAACCTGTTTTTTTGTGTTTTTTTTTTCAAAGTGTTATGGTTCTATGATTTTTGGTATTGGTATTCCACATCATAACATCATGTAGTGCATTGGAAGTTAAAAGAGTTAATGCTCCAGCTCTGTGGATCATCGATAGTTCTGGGTGTACCTGTCTCAGAAGAAAAGAAGAACTATGTACTCCAGAGGACTTTGCACTACTTTGCATTTTTCCGTTTTCCACTCAGAGAGGAAGATAAAAACTGTTTGTGTGTCATGAGACACAGCCTCTTTCCTTTTCAGATCAACCCAGCAGCAGATGCTCCCTAGCTGTCTCGCCTTCAGCGTTTAGCATTAAGGCCTTTAGTTCTCCGACACTCTCACTCTCATTTCATTTGATTTATTAGCTTCAGTTCCAATTGTATTGTATTATACTGCGTTATTCTGCATTCCAATATCTTATTTAGTAAATTAGCTTTCCTCCTCACATCGTTGCCACTGGTTGTTTTTTTAGGCCCATCTCCCTTTTCCTTTTCCCTTTTTCCCCTTCCCTTTCCCGAGGCATGTGTCCATGGGTCCTCCGCCCCGATTGCCTTGGAACCGGGCTGAATCAGCCCATAAACTGTTGACACAAAGCTTTCACTTTTTGTTGTCAGTGCAATTCACAAGTATATAAAAGCAAAGTGTTTAAATAGGGATTTTGTTTACTTTATTTCTGTTATTACTTACATCTGCTTGTGCAAATATTTAAATAACTCAGTTTTATTTACATGGGAAAACTTTGCCAGCTGCTAAGTATTGAAATGACTGGAATTGATGTTCTCTATTTCTGTAGTTGGGAAGAAAAGGTTCGTTGCAATAATTTTTCATGCATAGGGTTCTTCTTGTGACCAAGGCCTAAAAGTTGATCAAAATTTACCTAGCTGCTTGCCTTGTCAAAGGGCATGTGTGATGGGAATTAATTTAATGTGTTTTATTTTGGGAGTGGTGATCTATTTTTGTCATTTTTTTTCAAATCTATGTGGTTTATTGGCAGAAATGGAGAAATGTACTAGCAAGCCAGGAAACTTGAGAGTTTCCCCGCTGTGCTTAATATAGGAGCAGTTCTCACTCCACAGGGGCACTTCATTTACTGCTAGCTAATGTCCACATGGTGTTTTTTTTTTCATTTAGCAAAGAAGATATTTTTAAAACCTTCTGCAGACCCCCATTAACAATTGCAGTAAATCCTTTGAGCTCATGCTAGAACTAAAACATTTACTTAAGTGCTTCCTTGATTCTGAGTCTTACATGCTGGCCCTGAAAGCAGGGATTCTAATATTACACCTGCAGAAGTTAGTACTGTAGATGGAGGCTGCAATGATGTTTTAAAATAAGTGAATTATATTATAAATAAGTCACTTCTGTTACTAAAGTAGCAAAGACAGGGCTGCTTTGACCTAGTCACTGCAGCACTGAGTAATTTCACATGAAAAGTCACTACAGCAGTCTCAGATTCTCCCGCAGCATTTTTGTACTCCCTGTCAGGTGAAGAACAGCTTCACTGCCTCTGCTCTTTGTCATTAACTCTCTCCCATTAACGAATTTTTTTTTTTTCTAGGCAGTAAGAATTAAGTTAAAGCATTATCTAATAATATTTGTTTTCCTGGGGCCATTTCTTAATCAAAGTGTCTTGTAAGCATAGAAAAGGGAATTTCTTCCTTAAACATCTTATAAACACCTTTAATGTTATAACGATTTTAAGTCTCATACTTTTTTCTGGCATCAAGCCATAGACTTGGCCAGTCCTTACCTGTGATAGTATTCTCTGATGGTTACTTTCGAAATTCTTATAAAAATAATTTAAAAAAATCAGATATTTTCAATTTTTCTCTCCATCTGTTCTCTTAAAAAGGTTTCTGTGTGAGGTGGGAATAGTCTTTCCTTTCTGGTAAGAGAAAACTGTCCCTCTGCAAGGAAACAAAAACTGTAGAGTTGTATAAACTCCCTTCATATCTTCATTTCAGAAGTCCTTCCCAAGCCTCTTTAAAGTAGAATTATCTTGCTTATTACTTGTGATTACAACATATGCGTATTTTCAAACACAAGTCTAGTGATTTTTCTCTTATGCAGGATCTCATAAACTGCAGGAGCATGACAGTAACAAACTTCTGTATATCTAAAATTATTGAATGGTGCTTTCAGTAATATCTTCTCTAATTCATTTTGAAAAAAGTAATTATTTCATAAAAGATATTTCAGAAGCCTGTGAAACCTTCCGTGTGTGTTGATTTCCTAGTATGTATGATCCCACTTTAAAACTGAATTAAAATGTCATGCCTGAAATGTCTTCTGATCTGCTGTGAAGCAGTTTCTCAGTTTTTGACTGGCCATGCTATTACCTGAAGTTCCTTTGGATTCCTGGTAATGACAGTAGACAACATTCTTTATCTTTTGATCACTAAGGTGCCAATTCAGGGAACAATTAGAAACGTAAGTTTATGGGACTACATTTAAATCCCAGTGAAGCCAATTTAAATTGTGTTTAAATGCTTTGCTGCAATGAAAACTGAAGGAATAGAGGCAGACTCAGTGCTCACAAAATTTCTCTGACTGAGCAAGTGCTGCAAAAAGAACCTGGAAAAAATGGCCTCTCAGCACCTAAAGAGGGGGGCTGCATGACAAAAGGGGACAGACTCTTTAACAGGGTCTTTTGTGACAGGACAAGGGGAAATGGTTTAGAACTAAAAGAGGGGAGATTTAGACTTGATATAAAGAACACATTTTTTACCGTGAGGGTGGTGAAGTGCAGGCACAGGTTGCCCAGAGAGGTGGTGGATGCCCTGTCCCTTGGAGATACTTAAGGTCAGGCTTGGCAGGGCTCTGAGCACCTGATCGAGCTGTAGGTGTCTGTGTTCATTGCAGGGGAGTTGGACCAGATGACCTTTAAGAGTCCCTTCCAACTCAAACCATTCTGTGCTTCTGTGATTGTAGCAAGGATAACTGATCCCTTTCCTGGTACAAAAAAGGGTCAGAGTGTTGCCAGTCTAAGCACATTTTTCTCTGCAGTAATAATGCTTCTCTGCAGTCTGTCATTTAAAGCTACTTCCTGGATTTTTAATGGCAGCGGAGATACATTGCCTAAGTAACTGACCACAGCTAGGGAGAGCAAAGTCTATATTGGAGCCTTCTATTAGATTTTCAACTTCGGAGGAATTTCAGTGCTTCAGCTTTAGAAACTGACCAGTCAACTCATCTATGTACATGTGCAGTTGCATACTTGTGTGTTTTATTTCTTTTGGTCGAAAGAGTGGAATAATATATAAGCTAATATACTGTAAAGGAACCTAATACACTATGCTAAGAGTCAACATTTTCGGAGTTATTTAGGTATCGTTACCTAACATGAAAATGCCATAAGCAATACTTTTTCCCCTAATACTTCAGTCAGCATTTCCATGGTTTAATGGCTTTAGTATCCTAAACTGCAGCCTAACACTGAATCATAAACCTTATCATATGCAGAAACATTACCTTGTCCTGAAGGAAAATCTCAGGATCATAGGATCCATAGGGGTTGGAAGGGACCTCTGGAGATCATCTAGTCAAATTCCCTGCTAAAGCATTTCCTAGAGTAGGTTCCACAGGAAAGTCCAGGTGGGTTTTGTGTGTCTTCAAATGAATTAGATTGAAAAGAGGTATTTTGGCAGTGCTGAAATTTAGATAATATCCTTGCTTTCCTTTCTCTGCTTTGAAGGTAGTGCTAAAAGAATAGTAATTGTTTACAATGATGCTCTTTTTGCCCTCCTCATTTGCAGTCTATGTTGGCTTCCAATAAGAAGCCATCAGCCTAGCAGCTGCTCGCTTCAGTAAGCACAGGGAAGCCATCTCCTGAGGGGCTGGTATGATTTCCTTTAGCAGCAGGGGTTAATTTGAGCTAATGTATGTAATGCAATTTGATACTATCTGATCTGGTTGAAATATAGCAGAAGAATAACTTCTTTGTTTTCCAATCATTTGCAAGTGAGTGCTCTTGCATTTCTCCACCTGAGTGTTTTAAATGTGATGGATGAATATTAATGAAAACTTCTAATGAATTTAGATCATGGTACGTGTTTGATCATTAGATTATGTCTTTGAAACACTTCAGTTAAAACAATGGGAAAGAATTCCATGCTGAAACTAGATCCTAAATTTATCTATTACAGGTTCATTTCTTACTTTGTTAGAAGGCCTCTGGGTTTCACAAAACAAGTATTATTATGCAGTAGAAATATGTTTTAGTAAAGGATTTACTAAGAAGTGTCAACAAAGTTCCTTTCTGCTTAAATTAGTTTTATTGCAGTTGTTAATGTTCAGCTGCAATTGCTTTTGAACAAAAAAAGTAACTGTCATGAATTTTTAACCATGTTAAAAAGGTAGCTGAAAATTTATATGGTAAATTAAATCTGTCTCCTCACAAAAGGAAATGAAAGTGCTGTCTTTGTGCCTGTTCCTACCATGTTTATTTGCTGTGTCTTATACCATATTCCCAATTAAAGCTCAAGCAGTGACTTGGACTCCTAGGAATGCTATTACCTTTATAAATGGAGATGATAGGGTTTGTTCTTAAAAAGACATGAGTAATCCTTCCACTGGTTCAAAAGGCTGAATGTACAGGTGTCATTTTACCCTGGAATAATGGTTTGCTGTAGAAAACCAACAACAAACAAATCTTTCCATTCATCATTTCTAAGGATTGGTTTAAGCTACAGTTATTTTCGTATTTCTTACTCTTTTTTCCTGGGTTAAGTTCATAGATAAGTAATAGGTTTACAACAATTTAGAATGAACTTTCTAATTTTTGCATGAACAGCGCAGTGAGTTTGTTAGCCTTTTCAAATAAGATAAGTCCTTTCAATTACAGTTGCAATTAAAGTTTCATGAAATCAGCAGGACATTTTGGATACTTTTCAGTGCGAGCATTTTGTTCCAACAGGAAATAGTGTCTGTATCTGAAACACTAAAAGAAACCAGGTTATCCCACAATAGGATACATTCTAGTAGTACTGTCCACGTGTCTCCTTTTTGTTTTGACAAAATGTCCCAGACATATATTCTATTAAGGAGGTATATTCAGGTCTTGCCTGAATTCGCTTAGCCAAATTCCTATTGGAACAATTTCTAAATCAAATAAGTAATTAAGTAAATAAAATTGAATTATTGTTAAGAGAAACTGTGGATAAGCCATAAAGATTACAGAGTTCTGCCAAAAGATGTCATAAACATCAGAAAGCAAGAATTATGGTACAGATTGCCACATAAGAAATCCAGGCATAATTACTACATAGGTACAGATGTGCTGCCCTGTTCAAGAAACATCATTCTCTAACTTGTTAGGAGCAGTGCTGGAGGAAGAGTTGTAGTTTGCCAGATGCCTTGAAACCTTAACCTGCTTTCCTCAAAGCTTACAGTACACCAGGCACACATCTCAAATTTACTGCTAGGCATTGACTGGACATGGGCTATACTGTTTGCATTGTGCACCCCTGCATGCTTGACCTAGGAATATGACACTATCACAAATGAGTGGGTGAGCATCCAAAGCCACTTGGATCAATCCTGATTGGATTACAACGAGTCATGTTGAATACATGAGTCTTGAATACTAAACCTTAAAAGGACCTAAAACCATTTTACTGGGACTCCCATCACTGTCCTTATGAACTCATAGCTTAACTTTCTTAGAGACTTTTAATTTCCAAGTAACTTAATTCCTAGTACTTAAATATGGGATAAAATACATCTAAATATATGATAAAGTTTCAGTAATAGCCATTCCTTTAGCATGAGATTTCAAGAAGTCTTTTTCACTGGTACTTGAGCTTTATTCTTCCTGTGCCATTCTGCCATCATCCCTTTTCCAATCCTTCCATCCTGTTCTGTCTGCCTTTTATCTCTTTAGATGTTTGGGAGGGTTAAAAGAGTATCTCCATAAACTGCACAGCAATACAAACACTTCTGAAGTGTAGTAAAGTATATCAAAGATGGTCATCTGCCAGAGTGTTCTGTGTGCTGGAACCTCCTGCATGGCAGCTGTAGTCCCCATCTTGAGCAGCTGTTGCTCATTCTACTGAGAATGGCTGTTGACAAAGCATCCATTGAAGAGCTGCCCATGCAGAAACGTACACTATACTCATATGCATCTGGCTAAGAAAAAGCCCAGCCCAGTGCCCATGCCATTTTCTGCACTTAGCTCTGGATTCTGTGTGTCCCATTGGGCAGGCTTCCTAAGCAATCCACTAGGTTTCTCCTCAGAAAATATTCTCCAACTGAGATTCCAGTTAAACTGTCATTTCCTATTGAGACCTCAGTCACAGTGCTGTGGGAGTAGTCTTTCCTTTTCTGACAGCCATTCTCTTCAAATTAAAAGTACTAATCAAGCTGCTGTTTTTCCCATCTCTGACTGATCTTCTATTTCACAAGATTCAAATGCCTGTTTTGGCTAACAGCCCAAAAGCAGTCTGTGTAGGAACAGAAGCTGAATTCTCCATCCTCCTTCCCACCCTGTAGTCCAATAAATTCGATTTTGTCATTACCAGAAGGTTGGTCCTGACCTGGCAGCACAGGATATCTGGAGGCAGCCATTACCTGGTGGGCAGAGGACTTGCCTCCTGCTGCTGGCTTCGCTCTGGAAGCCTGGGCTAAAGACTGGCACCTTGTGTGGTCCCTGTAGGATGGCCAGCCATCCCCACTGGGAACAGGGTGGGGAAGGCCGCCTGTGCCTCCTGGGCTGGGCCTGGCACATGGGGAGGAAGTGAGCTGGGATAACAAAATATAGGGAAACAGCCCCAAGGGCATCCTAAGACTGAAGCAGAAGAAACCCCCATCATGAACACCACACTACTCTTGGGATACTGGTAACTCATTTGGTTCTCCACACACTCATTTTGAAGACCAAAACTATCAGGACTCAGAGGGACATTGAAAGAGTGAGAAAAGCAGAAGGTTTTCTTTAGACTTGTTAGATATTAAATGGACTAGCAATGTTTGGAATGTGATGTCCTCCACTATTGCATGTACAGCTGCAGCAGCTGGGGACATAGCTGGTGGCATCCAGATGAGGTAGAGCAGGGCTGACATTGAAGCTGACTCTTAATGTGACCTGGTTTCACCTAACAGGACACATAACAGCTGGAGGGAAATGAACTCCCAATGTGGGCCATACTCCCAGTAGTACTGAACCAAATACTGCAGTCTAGCTTACAAATGTGGCATTTTTGCCATTACACTTTGGGCTCCCCTTTTTTGGATGGAGTAAGACATTCAAAACTATCTGCAACATGTTGCTGAGTGGCAGGATCCAACCTGCATTTGGATAGTAGCAAAAAAATTCCACCACAGCTTTTAAACAATATGGCAATTTGTTAATTGACAACAAAGCAGATGTTAGCTAGACCACAAAATGAATCCAAAAGTTCTAGTTTTTCTCATAGGCAGAAAATGTGACCTAATGTGTATCGCTTCTCTTAGCTTTATTCTACAGATGTGACACAAATTTTCACTGTTTAAATTTTTCCTGAGGATTTTTTTTTGGAAGCAAATTTGAGTTTTTTTAATTGATGGAATTATTACTGAAGATATTGCTGTCAGAGCTATATCTGGATAGCTATCAAGACTAGAACTCTTTCTGTCTTCCCTTCCTCGTACATTTGCATTCTTTGTTGTTCTTAGGGATAGTTGCAGTGATGAGTAGCTGCAGCCCCTCAAAGTGGAAGAAGCACCAGCAGGAATGAGATCTGTATGCCATCATTCCTGCAGCTGTTTGCTTTCTTTTCTGACTTCGAGTGACCTGTATCCTATCTTGGTTAGGGTGACATGACATATCATCTATTCAGGAAGAAACAGTGCTTCATTAATTTAGAGTCTTTTTTGATTATGAACTTCATTTACTATTTTAATAATTATTTCCCTAGAGCTACTTCACTGTCGTGTGGATTCTTTTCTGAACTAATCTGCTGAAAAAGGGCTGTTCTAATTGCTTTAACATTTCAACAATCTATGCAGTGGTTCCACTTTAAAAGTTCATTCGAATTTATAATTATTACCACTTCAATAAATATTCTCTATTTTGTGCACTTAAAGTGAGGAAATGCCACCGGAACTGATAGAAGTATTAACACTTGTAGCATGTTTAAACTGTAAGCATCTCTCTAGATGAAAACAATTATTTGTTAGAACATTATAACATGAAGCAATCTATTTGGATGCAAAATTTTGTCCTTTTAGATGTATAGGATAATAAGATACAGTTTCCATATTTTAGTATGTAATATTGTGGTAATTTTCTATTCCGCAACTGTGTTTCCTATATGTTTGCTTGCTCATTTTTAGCAGCCAAATTTGTTGCTGTAGACATCAGCTGTTTTTTGTTGTTAAGCTGACCTTCTCTCTTCAGTCATGCAGAACTCTAGCCTAAAAATCAGTCTTGTAGTCTAGCTTTATAACCAGATTTTATTCATTCTGCAGTATGCCACCTTTGTGAAGTAAAATATGCCCTGGCCTTTTTCATGATGTAAGTTGGGAATTTGTTGTATGTAAGGCCTTGCCAAGACATAGGTCCATTTATTGTATGCTTCAATAGCAAATGTTTCATCCAGGAAATAGGGTGTTAGAAGAAGTAAACCATAATGTTGACACACAGCTCGACTACAGAACACAAGAATATGAGAATCATCTGTGATATTGAACGTACAGTTTTATGCAAAATTAGTTTATTTCAATGTGAAATATAATCATTCTGTTAACATTTACAGACAATTTTCCTCAGCTTTCCACTTCTGTCCACAGAATGCTGGACGCCTTGAATTCCACCCACTAAGTTACAAACAAATAAACAATTCATCTTTATCAGGATAAAAATAAGAGAAATTGCATTTGCTTTCCATCCTACCATTCCCTGCCACAGTGTCTTCAAGTCATATTTCGTCCATCCAAAAGCAAATAAACTGTTTCACTGATGTCCATGACTAATTCAGTATCATTCTTTCATTTGCTTGTTTAATTGGTTTGTGAACAGTTTCAGCGGATGACATTATGTAATGGTTTCCCAATAAGTCAACCTTTTTGCAGAAGATTTAGATTGTGAGAATGAGAGTCTTTCTGCTTTAGGTATACTTGGTAACATTTTTTCTTTAATTTTTGCTTTACAAGAGAAACATTAGTAATATTCAGTGGTGTTTTCAGGTGTATCTTCATTATTCAACACTAATCTCTCACTACACTTTTAGTGTGTATAGTACTGTCTGTTACTGTGAATGTTTTATGAATCAAAACTCATATAATCTCTAACACACTGTACATGCAGTGTTCATGTAAGTGTTAATGTCTGCTCCATTAAGCTGGTTTACTGCGAGAGCAAAAAAACCAACTGCATTTTGTACTGTTTTCTTCCTCCCAAAGGTGGAACAAAGATAAATAACAATATTTTTGTAAGAAATCTTACAAGAAAAGAGGTCTCAAAGGACAGATGGCTTGCTGTGTACCATTCCTCTTAAGTGATCTTGGTTGAAATAGGGAGCAGTTGTATTTATAAGTCTTTCACTTGGTGTGTATTGGGTGGGTGGGCAGGCACTGGAGAATTCCTGTAATGTATATAAGGCAGGCTAGACGTGATGAGAGGGACGCAAAAATATTTTGCTTTTATAAAGTGTATTAAAGTTTTTTGGTTTGGTTTATTCTTAAACAATCACTTCCACACTCTTCTGCTGTCATGAGGGTAAAATATTCCACATGTAAGATCCCAGACAGTCATCTTAAGTATTTTCAAAACATTTAATTCAATGATATAATTCATAGGCAGCATACATCACTCTTCTGGTATAGTCAATTTATATTGTAAATTATTGCTTAGCGGTCACAAATATAAAGAAAGACACTAATAACAAAACACTAAAACTGCATGATGGGAGAGGTGACTTTTACCTTCCAGAGAAATGGTGCTGCTTGATATAAATGTATGCAGGAATGCCTCTTCATGCTTCATTCACTCCAAATGTTTGTACTTTAACCTCCAATTCAGTATACTGATACTTGCTGAAGTTACTTCAAGACAGAGGATGGAACACATACAGTGCCTTTGCTAAACTTTAATATCTTCGTAATACTTTCTGTACCCACAAATTCACTCAAATTTCCCTTGACTGATTGAAGAAAAATGTAGTAACCTGGAAAACCTTCTACAGATAATTAGTAGGCACTCTGGGGGAAGCAAGTTATTAAGAAAAACTTAAGCCGCAGAAATGTGTCTTAATAAAGATAAACCCCAATAAGTGCTGACTGCATTTTGTCTTCTCTGATGAGAGCTTATTTTTCTGAATATTCACCAAAACAGGCCAGACAGAATTTTGCAGTAGTGTATCACTGATACTACTGCAATTTACAATTACCATGCCAAGCTTAGATATCAAAGTAATCAAGAGTGAAAAAAGACCCAGAGGTCCTGGTGGACTCCAAAGTTAACACGAGCCAGCAGTGTGCTTTCACAACGTGGGTGTCCAACCTTTAGGCTTGCCTGGGCTACAGAGAGTAAAGAGGAATTGTCTGGGTCACATAAACATAAGTTGCTCTGAAAGTAATGCCCCTTATTTGTTTCCATGGAAACAACAACAGATACAAAGAGCACAAGAACACTATTTGATAGAGTAAATTCTCAGCTACAAAACACTTTTTTTTCAGCATAGTCATCACCATTAGCTGTGCATTTTTGCCAGCCATGAACAAGAGCTTGCATGCTGCATTCATAAAAAACTGTACCAGCAGAGATGACCCACTGTCACCAGAGTTGAAACACACCACCCACCACCTCACTGTACTCATAGCCACTGTCTGACCTCCATAAACATTCAGCAAGCATCAGTTAATGTCAGTGGGTGCCACTTCTCCCTGTGGAGGAATTCCTTGACACACCTTTGTTCCATTTGCACTTTCATGTCAGATGCCATTCTGTCAGACTGCCCCTCTGCTGCCATCTGTTGCAAAGCAACAAAATGTAATAGAATATTGGTGGAAAGGTTCAGCCTCTACTGCCATATAACCAACATGTGCTTATGATGTTGTGAGCCAGTATAATAAAGTAGGAGGTATTACTTTCTAGAGCAGCCCTTGTAAAATATATAATAGCATTAATATGTAAGTAACAAAACGCATTAATGTTTTGTTACTTATATATTAAGTATATTTATTGCTGTTTTTTACTTATAATATAAGTAAATGAGTATATCCTCATTTTAATAGAGGAACAAAACCACGGAACTAGTGGGAGGTTTGACCTTGCTTTTGTGTAACTAATGCACCTAACCGGTTTGATGTCAGTGGTTTCAATCGTCAGTGAGCTCTCAAGGTGTTTCTCAGAGATTTTTGATGAAATTTTACTTTTCCTGTACTCCATCCTTGACAATTGTTTACAGATGTGTACTGCCAAAAAGTGGTGAAATGAGTAAGACATGGTGGTGAAGTGAAGGATATTTTTCTCTGGTGAGAGAGGGATTATGTTTCTGGTAAAGGGATGATCAGATTTTTAAGTTGAAAATCTGCTTGCAACTCCATTTGAAAATTTGCAGGTCATGTATTGATTATCAAATGAAAATGGTGTCACAAACATAGATTGATTATTTTTATTTGCAACCTTGAAACCGATTCACAAATTTGTTTGTCAAACCAAAAAGCATGGTTGCATGTTCTTCTCTGTTCACAGCACTGTTTAGCCAATGTATCAAAATCTATAAACGTATTCACCACCATTTGAGTCAGCACTGCACAGCAGTGCCCTTCCCATGCCCTGGTTTTGATCAAAACAATGTTAATAGTTCACTGATGGTTTGGTTGTTGTTGAATGATGGGTGCATGCCTGTGCCCACTCCGTGGGAA
>VXAB01009301.1:19349-52244 GCA_013399175.1 Odontophorus gujanensis | reverse complement strand
GCCAGCCATGAACAAGAGCTTGCATGCTGCATTCATAAAAAACTGTACCAGCAGAGATGACCCACTGTCACCAGAGTTGAAACACACCACCCACCACCTCACTGTACTCATAGCCACTGTCTGACCTCCATAAACATTCAGCAAGCATCAGTTAATGTCAGTGGGTGCCACTTTCTCCCTGTGGAGGAATTCCTTGACACACCTTTGTTCCATTTGCACTTTCATGTCAGATGCCATTCTGTCAGACTGCCCCTCTGCTGCCATCTGTTGCAAAGCAACAAAATGTAATAGAATATTGGTGGAAAGGTTCAGCCTCTACTGCCATATAACCAACATGTGCTTATGATGTTGTGAGCCAGTATAATAAAGTAGGAGGTATTACTTTCTAGAGCAGCCCTTGTAAAATATATAATAGCATTAATATGTAAGTAACAAAACGCATTAATGTTTTGTTACTTATATATTAAGTATATTTATTGCTGTTTTTTACTTATAATATAAGTAAATGAGTATATCCTCATTTTAATAGAGGAACAAAACCACGGAACTAGTGGGAGGTTTGACCTTGCTTTTGTGTAACTAATGCACCTAACCGGTTTGATGTCAGTGGTTTCAATCGTCAGTGAGCTCTCAAGGTGTTTCTCAGAGATTTTTGATGAAATTTTACTTTTCCTGTACTCCATCCTTGACAATTGTTTACAGATGTGTACTGCCAAAAAGTGGTGAAATGAGTAAGACATGGTGGTGAAGTGAAGGATATTTTTCTCTGGTGAGAGAGGGATTATGTTTCTGGTAAAGGGATGATCAGATTTTTAAGTTGAAAATCTGCTTGCAACTCCATTTGAAAATTTGCAGGTCATGTATTGATTATCAAATGAAAATGGTGTCACAAACATAGATTGATTATTTTTATTTGCAACCTTGAAACCGATTCACAAATTTGTTTGTCAAACCAAAAAGCATGGTTGCATGTTCTTCTCTGTTCACAGCACTGTTTAGCCAATGTATCAAAATCTATAAACGTATTCACCACCATTTGAGTCAGCACTGCACAGCAGTGCCCTTCCCATGCCCTGGTTTTGATCAAAACAATGTTAATAGTTCACTGATGGTTTGGTTGTTGTTGAATGATGGGTGCATGCCTGTGCCCACTCCGTGGGAAAGAGCTTCTGGGGACAGTGGGTGGGTCACACTGCAAGCTGTGCCGGGCCACACGTGGCCCATGGGCCATGGGTTGGACATGCCTGCCTCACAACAAAGAAGGCTGATGGCATCCTGAGCTGCATTAGGAGTGCTGCCAGGAGGTGGAGGGAGGTGGTCCCCCCCCTCTGTTCAGCGCCAGTGAGGCCACAGTTGGTGTGCTGGGCCCATGTCTTGGTGCATTAGTACAAGAGAGACCTGAGCATAGTGGAGAGAGTTCAGGGAAACTCCATGAAGGCAGTGCAGGGCATGGAGCATGGGGACCGTGAGGAGACTGTGGGAGAGCTGGGCCCATTCAGCCTGGAGGTGGCTCAAGGGGTAGTGTACCAGTGTCTGTAAATACTTGAATGGAGGGTGCAAATTGGTCAGAGACAGGCTCTTTTCAGTGGTGCGGGACAAGATGCATTAGGCACAGTTTCTTTTTTATAATCAGCACAATTTAGATGGCCTATATTCCAGGCACATAAACAAAACTGTAAAGCGTGCTGTTAAGTCAAAGTCATGATCTGTCATGAATTCCCAACAGGAAAAGAAGGTTGACTGATGAACCTATTTGAAGTCAGCCCTTTCATTGGCTCACCAGTTCTGGCAGCATCCTTCTGCCAGAGTTAAGAGTGATTTTCCTGTCAGAAGGGGAATTACTATGAGACCTCAAGAGGTGTGCTTGCAGATAGCGTGCCGTCTCAAGACAGCTTTTTTAGTCAACTGGCAGAGTGGCATAATCAAAAGATTATGCAGTAACAATGGGACTGTCGATGCATGTGCACTGCCACTACCTACTATATTGTTTTAATAAACGAGCAAGCAGGACAGGCCTACAGGGATAGCGTGAATGTGTAGCAGGATGCCCAGGTCTGGCATTGTGAGCACAGAACTTCTGAGATTGCACTCCCTCTATTACGTGCTTCTTTTTGCAGTTGTGGCTGTAGCTTCTCTTCTCCCACTGGTAAAATGGAGTATTTTCTTCCCATCATGTTATAAGGATTAATCAGTAGATGCTTAGAAAACATTTCAGATATGAGAGTTTATAGTATAGTTAAATGTAAGACATGAGGGAACACCACCTACTTGTGGTTTTTTGTTTGTTTGTTTGTTTGTTTTTAATCTGAGCAATCTCATTGAAGTCAGAGAACCAAATACCTTCTCTGATCTAGAAAGTGAAATCCTTTGGAAGTGAAAAGCCTCTGCAGCTTGCACTTGAAAATTTGATTTAAAGTCTATCTGACCATAATTTCTGAACCGTGGCAGGATGAATTAAATCAAAGTAAGGCAGCTGAATATGTGACTTCATTTTCTGTTCTGAGCACTCAGCAGCTCTCACTGAAGTCTAAAGAAAAAGTGCAAAGATGTTTTTTTTTTTAATCAGGTCACTTAAACAGCTGCTTCGAGTATGGGTTTAAGAAGGTAACTTTGGTTATCTTGGCTTCTCAGAATATTGAAAAATTTAAGGAGGGTTTTTGTTATACAGGGAAGTCATAATGTGCCTTCTCTTAAGACTTTGTAAATAAATTCTTGTAAGCAGGACTTAATGTCAAATGAATAGAGTTTGCAACTACAGCAGATGTTTTAAAAACAGTTAGTGACACCAAGCAGTTAATAATAATACTACTGGTAGAATTCAAAGTTCCTTGATGTTGATGGAAGAAAAAGGTGTATTTCTTTATTAAGTTCTGCATTTTAGCCAGACCTTCAAGGGCAGAATGGTTTAAAACTAAAGGTGGGGAGACTTATATTAGATGTTAGGTGGAAATTTTTTACTCAGAGGGCAGTGAAGCACTGGCACACAGTGCCCAGAGAAGCTGTGGGTGCCTCATCCCTAGAGGCACTCAAGGCAGGTTGGATGGGGCCCTGGGCAACCTGACCCAGTGGGCAGCAGCCCTGCCCATGGCATGGGGTTGGGGCTGGGTGGGCTTTGACATCCGTTCCAATCCAAACCATTTTATGATTTTATGATTCTATGCTGTGCAAACATGTATTGAATAATTTTGAGGTATCTAAGAATGTTAAAGTACATTTCAGTAATTGAAATATGCTTCTGAAGCGTTAGATTTATAAATAAAGCATTGATGAGAAGACTTGACTGAAATGATTACATTGCTTCAGTATGTAGGGTTTGACAGTGGTATCTACGCCGGGTTCGTGCAAATAACACGAACCCCAAGGGTGGGAACTCACTGCCAGAAGAGGTGTTTTGTCTTAAACATTCATTGGCAGAAAGCTCATGAAGGCAAGAGCTGCCTGTACAGTGCTCAGGGCTATTGTGACTGAAGAAGTAATGCACACTGGGGAGCACATACTGTGGGGATCACACGAAGCACTGTGCCACTTTCTCACGCCTTGCAGAGGCAGCCCACAGAGGAGAGCCCTGTGTTTCTTACTGCCAGGCCCCTCCATTAACCTCCAGATTGTTTCATGGCAGCTGTGCTGAAATGTATTCCATACACCAACTGTCAGCCTAATGTAACTTGAAATGGGCTGCTGTAATAAACTATTATCAAAGCACTTGAGGAGAATACGAGCCTTGACCTTATCTGGGTAATTATCTAATAGAGTGCACAGAGTGATCCTGTTAATTGGTGTTGTCATCATCCTTTGCAGCCAAGCTAGGATGTGCTGGCCTGGGCAGTTACCCATTCCTAGGTTTTCCTTTTATATCAATGTCTCTCTTACAGTGCTGTAGATTTTGCTATAGGTATGAGCCCCATGAAATTGTTACATGCATTTTTGGAGAGATAATTCAAGAAAATTCTGTTATTTAAATCACTTGATAATGTGACTGTTCAGTTCTTGCTCCTTACTGATCCTTTAGGCTACGTTGTGTGAGAAATCTCTGAACACTATAACAAGCTTAGGTGGTGGTCAGCAGACTGTCAAAATGCAGGTCCACTTGGCCAAGACAAGTTTTTGACCCCTTCATGACCCACTTTCAGCAGTGTGAAGCATGAAGCTCAGCTATTCTGGAACACAAATGTGCACATTTTGCTTACTGCACAAAAGCAAATATTTTTGGCAAAGCGTAGATTATCAGGGTTCAGCAATCCATCTGTCAAAACTTGTTTTCTCTGGTTTTGTGAATGGGGGCAAAGACATAAAGAATTTCTCATTCCATTATATGATGTTAAAGCTTTGAGCTCATTTTATTTACTGCAAAGAAAGCTTTTCATGAGGATCTATGTGTGCATATCGGGAGAGCGTCAGTTTTTAAGTCATTCTTCTGTTACGTCTCTGCTGCTTTCCCCTTACAAATTCACCTAGTGGAAAATGTACATCAAGTAGCAAAATACATTCACAGCCTCACTATAGGAATCAGATCTTTTGGACCATGAAAAATCTGTGCCACTGTTTGTACTTTGGTTATATTAATATACTTTACTGTAATTTAGGTGGAATGAAACTGAAACTTAATCACAGATAAAGTTTAGCACTTCTGAAAGAAATATCTCGTCATCTGTATTGCTGTTTCTTGTCTATACTGGATTCTGCAGTATCAGCTTCTGGAAAGCAAAATCTGTGTTCTTCACATATGCATTTTTTTCTGACAATACACTGGGCAATGTTTTATAATTGCGCTGCTCAAATAATGCTGTTTCATTTCCTCATCTTGCTGAGGAGCCCTGTTCTATCTTGTACTCTTGGATTTTTGCCTCCCTTTGCCTCTCTAAAATCAAGTGCCCAAAGAAAACTTCCCATTAAAGGCACTCGTTCATTTTTTTTTTCACGCTCTCAGCAGTTTTTTCTTAACCATTGTACTTGTATTATAAAAATACTACAGTCATTCCTTTATACTGGCAAGTTTATGTCAACTGAAGTTGCTTTTAGTTGGTTACTGTATTTTCCTAATGAATAATTCACCCACTGAGATTAATACCCTGAAATATTAGCTGTTTTCCACACGTACCTAGGGAGAGAGGGGTTTCAGCTGTGAATAGCAACTCAAATTTCAGACTGGAAGAATGGAAACTTAACGGGCTGCAAGTTTTTAAAAACATTTGTTGATAACAAAGGCCTTTGGTTTTTTTTCTATGAGCACGTAAGTGAAAATACAATGCAAAGACTGTCACTCTTTCAGCAAAGTACAACTTGAAAGCAAAGCAAACAAAACCCTCGTGCAAAGCTTTAAAAATAAACTATGTGTGAGAGCACTGATAGAGGTCAATTCAGCTAGTCCCCATATTCGTTGTGACAGTTATTGAAATAGCTGGAGGCAGAGTGGTTACTGATACACTATACTGTATTTAGAGTTTTAGAAGCTGTGGCATTGAAAGCAAGACCATTTGGAGCACTTCACTTGATACTGTTGATACAGAGGTTACATTTCGTCGTGAGAAAAGAGATAATGGTTCTCATGGATTTTGGCACTGAGATGCTATGGTTGGTGCAGTACTAGTTCTTTATGTGATTTTCTTCTTCTTACTGTTGTTTTCATGCTTAATTTCTGAATTCCTGAGATCTCCACAAGTCCCTCCTTAGTGGGGTAGGTAATGATTTATTTGTCAAAAGTGGTCAGGTACTGGAATAGTGCTGTAGCAGAGGTCAGTAAGCCACATATAAATGTGGTCTTACCACTTGGAAGTGATATTTAGTAGATAAACAAGGATGAACGCTGCCGTACTGGGTATTGGGCAGAACCCAGTCTATACAAAAACACAGCCTGTCCTGGACAAGCAGAATGATTTCCCAACTGCACAGGTAAACCCTGAGGTGGTCATGGCAGTCCCACTGTTCAGCCTTGTTCTGTGGGAAGGAGCTGGATGTAGACAGAAAAACAAACAAACAAACAACAGAGAGAAGAGAAAGAGATGGCACGAAAAGGAGAAAGCACAAAGTGATACATGCGTGGATACAGAGAAGGAGCAGGGAGTCAGTGCAAGTCTGGTCTGGCACTTAACCATTTGGCTTGTTTTTTTTCATGCAGCTTTCCCAGGAGAAAAAGAAGGAGGGGAGTTACAAGAACTGTAGTTATTGCTACTAGACTGCACTTCTGTCTAATGGGAAATACTCATTTTTTAACATAGCCCTTATGCAGAAATAAATTCATTTGAGAAAAGATCTCACCGCTGTAGCACTGAACATTATTTCAGAAGTATTTAATAATAAACGCCGTTACCAGCAGAACAGAGATATTCTCAGAACTACTTCTTGTGTGAAGATACTCATTGCAGGCTAGAAACAGATACACAAACCCCTTAAATGCAAATTTTGTTTTTATCTTAACCTCGCATCCTATCCCTGGGCAGACAAATGTTGCTCTGCTACAGATTTGTATCGCCTCGGCACCGTAATCCAGTAGGGCTGAAAGGTTGCTTGGGTGTACTGTAAATAAAAAGCAAGACCTTTTGCTTCGTGCCTGTAGTTAAAGGTGAGAAAAGGGTAGGTTTTGTGATGACTGATTAAGTTTGGAGTTGCACTGTGCTTGCAACTTAGCAGCAGTTACCGGGTAGTCAAGATGGATTATGAAGTGTATGTTCTATTAATATTATTTTAAAAGACCACATTCTTGACTGTAACTCTTAATGACTGTTTTGTCTGAGAATTGCCTTAAATTTCGCTGAAGTAATGAAAAATATTTATACATGCTGTCACGTAACTCAAGCAGCCAAACAGGTTTGTATTGCAGCTTTTCTGAGGTCTGTATTTTATTATCAGAGCTGTAGCCCTAGGATAGCAGTTGTACCGGTGTACTGGTGGAGCCTGTAGCTTTTTGTCAGGGTGCAAGGCTGATTTTGTAGTGCATAGAGAGCACCAAAAGTAAAATCAGATCTGTTTTTTTCTTTTGTGCCCATTGTTAGTTACACTGTCTTAATCTTGCAGATGTTACAATTTTTGTGAACATACCATTGCAAGATAAAAGCGATTTAATTTGACATTGACTTGACTTTCAGATAACTCACTTCTAGCAGCAAGTAGGTAAGATTTCTTAATGCACTTGAATAAAATTGTTATTCTGTGCTAATTCTCATTAGAGGATTAAACTTTAAGCCTTATGCAGAGTTATTTTTATGGAGTTTCTCTGAATGGACAAAAGAAAAATAGAGGAACTCAAATTATGAGAAAGCACCATTATTCAGAATCTTCCAACCAGGAAATTATTTGTCTACTTTAAATGTAAAAAACAAGGACTCTACTGGGAGAGCAGGCANTAATGAAAAATTCATATGAAACATACTTCAACCTTTTGGGTCATTGTTTTTCATAATGTGGAAATGTGGATTTCGAGTTTGAAGAGGTAAAGTGTTATACTTTCATTCCCATTCTTTTTTCTTTTCTTCTTCATCTGTAAAATATGCACTGCTGATGCTGGTATATTCCATGAGGGTAAAAATGTAACTGTGCAACAGGAAAACGAAGGGGCTATTGAAGAATTTTCCAGCAAAAGCACTGTGATTGAAAGATGACTACTACTTGAAAAAAAAAGCCTTTTTTTTTCACGTTTATCCATATGTATCCAAAGATATAATATCCAGATATTTCATGGTGTTTTTCTTCCCACTGTACTGTGTTGTGTAAGTTGTTTTATGCTAGTAGGATAAACATCACCTCCATACCATATCCCATGTCTAGTCATAGTGGTCAGTGTACTTTCTTGGGAGTCATAATAGAATTAATTTCCATTCTGAAGAAGAAGTATGAACTGACTAGCCACAGATGGCTAAGGATGACGGAACAGAGAAGTTCAGGAAAGAAGACTGCAGTGACTGAGTGAAAAGAATACAACTGTGCTCTTGCTGTGCTTACTGACAGGAGGCAAGGCAAAGAACAGTACTACAACTGCAAAGCAAATAGTGTATTAGAAAAAAGTTTGGGAAGGAAACTGATTTGCTAGGGAAGGGAAACGACTCCAAATTCTTCAATGCAAATTGAAATTATTCCATGCATATATTCTGAGAAGAAGAATCAGAATTGGTTTATTATAATAATTGACAGCAACCGCAGTTAAATGTTTTGTGGAGGGAGCAGCTACCACGTCTTACAAAACACCTGGTGTAACTACAGGTATGGGGTTAGTCAGTGAGATACTTGTAAGCCTGTTTAAAGTTGTTCTAAAACGATAATAGCTATTATAAGTAATAACTTCCTATTGATTGCTGTATAGTTATTTTACATTGAAATTATATTTCTTCTCAGTCATAGTGTTTCTTTTGTGTTCAAGCTTTACACACTGTTAACAGGTCATATAAATCTATTAAATTAAAAGACATTGTGTACAACAATTTGTTTTAATTACAAAATATTACGTCTTCCATTTAACTGTGGCTTTAATGAATGGGTATTTAATTAAGAGCTTTAAATCAGGTAATCAGTTTGCAGCAACAGGCGACAAGTAATCGGTTTATAACATGCATTTGAACAATCAAAAGAAGCAATAGGTAAACCTTTCCCAATATTGTTTATTGGCTGATTAAATAATCTTGGCTCCAGGGTATGTGTAAAACAGGGAATAGATTTAAGTAGGAAGGATGCCAGAGGAGAAAAAATCAGCAGTGCTGATGAAGCCACAAAACTGTTGTTGGAGGCTTGTCACACAATTCAATGTGTGTGGTGTGCCACCTTTTGCTAATGAAGGAAAGAAAATGTAATACCATTGCCTATCTCTGCCAAATAAATTGCAACTCTAATTATGAGACATTAAAGATATTTACTATTGGCTGTAATATTAAAGATCATGTCGGTTAAGATTAGTTTTTTGAGGTAACATTCAAATATTTTTTTTTTCTGATTTGCTTTCTATTTCTGAATCTATTGCATCTTCTCTGATTCCTAGTTGGATGAAACTGATTACACATTTTCATGAGAAAGCTGCTGTTTACATGAATGCCTATCGGTATTTCCCTGCAAGAACACATACAGTAATTGAGTAGCAATAATTGAACAAACTCTTATGACTAGGATGAGGCACACCTTCTGTTTTAGGAGAAGAAAAAACAGCTTTTCTATCTGCTCAGTCCTCCTATCCACTTGTATTTTATCTATATTTAACTATCTTCATGTGAATTCAGATTTTCATTAACGCTTGAAAAGCGAATGCATTTTGTGAGCGTAAGATTTCAGACATAAAATCATATAAAACATATTATCCATCTCAAAACCTGTGGCTGCTCTACTGAATCATTTCAGGGAGAAAGTCAATCTAAAAATATTAAGTGATGCAAAATCCATTGCAATTCTGGGAAGTTATTCTTATGTTTTATTTCCTTTATGATTAAAAGCTTACTTCTTCTTTCTCTGTTTATATTGTTTTTCCGTCTCCTAAGCCAAGATGAACTGTTTGCTAACTAAAATGTCTTGTGTCGAACATATTTATACAACATAGCTAAAATACTTCTTAATGTTTCTTCCAAGAAATAATTACAGTGGGATAATTCTTTAAGGTCCCAACTCACTAGAAATCTTCAGGAAATGCTAGTGGTTTGTAAAAAGCATTCAAGTTTAGGTAAGAGACCAAACCACACATGATCTTAAATTGAGTATGGGGAAGGGTTGTGCATTTAGTTATTAGCTTTGCCTTTAAGGCTTTTAGATTCCAGAAAACAGTGTACATGCAAGTGTAACATTATTTATTTATTTATTTATTTTTTATGTTAAGACAAGCGTAGGTTTTCTATTTAAACTTCAGAATGGTTTGGGTTGGAAGGAACCTTACAAACCATTTAGTTTCATCCCCCTTGTCATGGGCAGGGATATCTTCCACTTGACCCAGGGCCCCATCCAACCTGGTCTTGAGCACTTACAGGGATGAGGCATCCACAACTTAGCTGGGCAACCTGTTCCAGGGCCTTACTACCTTCTAAGAGAAAAATTTCCTTTTTACATCTAAACTAGATCTCCTCTCTTTCAGTTTAAAACTGTTAGCTCTTGTTCTATCACTACATTCCCTGATGAAGAGTCCCTGCAATGAGGTCTACCTGGAACCATTTCTTCTCCAGGCTGAACAGCCCCAGCTCTCTCAGCCTGTCCTCGTAGGGGAGGTGTTCCATCCCTTGGATCATTTTTGTACCCCTCCTCCAGATTTGCTTCATTAGCTCCATTTCCTTATGTTGGGGGACACAGGATTGAACACAGTCCTGCAGGTGGGGTCTCAGGAGGAAAAATAGAAGGAGATAATCACCTCCCTTGAGCTACTAGTTGTGCTTCTTTTGATGCAGTCCAGGATATAGTTGGCTTTCTGAGCTGCAGATACACATTTGTGGATCATATTGAATTTCTCATCAACCAGTACCCCCAGGTCCTCCTTGAGACTGCTCCCTATCCACTTCTTGCCCAGTCTCTATTTGTGTTTAGGATTGCCCCAACCCAAATGCAGCACCTTGCACTTGGCCTTGTTATCTGAATGAGGTTTGAGGCCTCTCAAGCCTCTCCAGGTCCTTCTGGATGGCATCGCTTCCCTACAGTCCACTGACTGCAGTACTCACCTTGGTGTCATTAGGAAACTTGCTGAGGGTGCTCTCAATCCCACTGTCTGTGTTGTTGACAAAGATGTTGAACAGCACCAGTCCCAATATCAACCTATGAAGAACACTGTTCATCACTGGTCTTGGGTGATTTCATCACTTGGGTGTCAAGTTGTGACTGCAAGTCTTTGAGCACAACCATCCAACCAATTCCTTATTCACTGAGTGGTCCACCCATCAAATCCACGGATCTCTAATTTAGAGATAAGAATTTCTTATCTTCCTTATCATATAATATCAAAGTTACCGTGATGATGGTACAGGATTTATGCAAGATTTGCTACATTATAAAGAAGTGTAGTAATGTTGCACATATTAGAGTTCTTGCACTGTGTTTCTGTCTCCATAGCTTACTAATAACCCATTGTTTTTCCCCTGTCATTCTGGTAGAAGCCAGGAACAAGGAGTCGGCATTTTTTTCAGCGTAGGGAAGATTTTCTGAAGGTACAAATCTCTTCTATGTAATTTAAAATTTTAATTCTGGTTAGTATGAGCCTAACTGCATCTGTAGTAGAAAAAAAGATCTATCTGTCATAGTAGTCAAGCACTTTACAGTTAGGGACCAAGTGTAAATGCTACAAGAACTGCACAAGCAAATTCACAGCATTAGAACCCAGGAAATTTGTGATTGCAGAGAAGCAGTTCCTACTGACTTTGAATATTTTCACAGTAGTATGATATTTTTATTAAACATTATTGCAAGTAATTGCAATTCTTCATCTGACCTCAGCTGACTAGAATCTGGGGACTGGATTCAGGAGGTGTTTTGCCTAAATAGCATTTAGCTTTGTTTTTTCTTTATAGCCTAATGGTCTGTTGACAGTTCTGAAGAACTCAGCTGAAAGTGACATACGCAGACTCTCAGCCTGTGTGTGTGGCTACAAAAGATGCAGGGCAATAGCACTGTCCTGGATGTTCTTCCTTCCCTCCAGCTGCATCCTGGTTCTCCTGCTATGACAACAAAACCTTTGAGAAACGAGTCCTGAGTTACATGAGGAATGGTCCTGGCATTATAATGTTTCTTTATGGCTTTCTTACTCTGTGCAATGAAATGCTCTTAGCATCAGCCTTTGAGACAGTATGCCCCTTGGTGTCTGTGCAGCAGTGATAAATCACTTCTTTTATGCTGTCATTCTTTTTGTTCAGATTGGCTCAGGAGCCCCAGTGATAAAGCATGCAGTGCCAACTGGAAGCATCAGCATCATTAACAATGTTATGTTACTTTTCCATCTTCAACTATTAAGATAATAACCAAACAAAACCTATCATTTTAAACTGCTCAGAGAGGTCTGTCTCAATGTTACTCACATTGAGAAGTCAAAGTAACTTGAAATTATATTTTATGTAAAGAAAACTCAGGCTGAAAGTATTCCAAGTTTTCCTGTAATGCTCCATGTAATGTAGAGAACAACACTATTGATGCAATAAATGTGTGAAATAAAAAGAACTGAAATTTACAAGGTAACAAGAAAAAATATTCTATATTAATTATTAAATTTGACCTCCAAATGTTGTCATGTGAAAGAGTATGACTGCACAATAAGGAATGGATGAAAAGACCCTGGAAGGCTGAATAAGTTATGAAAAACCCTGTGTGAAGCCTCTGTAAAAATGAGCTGATCTACCTGGTTTGAAGTTACAAGTACATTCTGAAAGTAGTTTTTAAGCTATCCTTCCTCTGCCAAATGTGACTGAAGCTGTTCCATGGTGAATGTTAGTATCTCTTACTCATGTGTAGCACAATGCAAAATGAATAATGCAAGAGGTACATAACAGGGAAATTATGTCCCTCTTTTTAATTATATATTTTTAAAGGGATTAAGTTGCTAATAATGTTTTCAGTATAAAGTTTGTTAAGGAGGCCCCAGTCCAGCACTGGAATTACCACTTCACTTCATTATTTTGGAAAAAAACAACAAAAAACCTCCTGGAAATGAGGAGAATTTGCAAGTATGCTACTGTAAAAATATTTCACAAGAAAATTCCTGAGACCTGTCTTTACTTTCTTTCAAAGCTGGAATGAAAACAATGTGCCAAACGTTTAGGATGGTGACCCGTCATTTGCGAGGGCCCTTGCAGCTACAGGTGACTTTATTAGGCAAACGATTCTGTGTCTGTAGACTGCTGATCAGAGAGCTTGAAGAGCCTTTAAAATCAAAATGAGAGCAAAGTAGAAATACAAATATTAAACTTACTTTGTGCATGGCAAATTTTTGACGTGGCACATCTACCATAGTTTTCCCCAGCTCTTCATTTCTTCTTTCAGCATTGATCCCGTAAAGACAGAGAATTTGTACTTTTCATACTGGTTCAACAAAAACTGTTATTATTTAATGTCAAACTCTGGACTTTATGAATTTATTCCCCATTTCTAAAATGTTCGTTTATTTTCCAGGACAGAATTGGTATATTCTGATTTATAATCACATAAATAATGGTCATACATTATCTCTAAATCCACTTCTGCATGCATATCATAAAGCCATAGTAACATCAAGTTTTAAATAGAGCTCCTTACTTATATTAATTGCTAAGCATGGCCAACACTGACCTTGCAAGTTTGATTGTGGTTAGTTGATCAAATAAAAAAAAATATTCACATTGAGAAAAATATGACTTGTTCCACATATGGCACACAGTATTTTCTATGATTTTTGCTTTCTCATGGATATTTGACTCAAGTAAATCAGAATGTTTTTGCTGTAGAAGGAATTGCCTATCACTCTAGTGATATGGAAGCAGATAACAAGATACGTGGGTTATAAACAAGAATTATTTGAATCTTCTATGTCAAAGCCACATTCGCTTAATTAGCCATTCAGTAGTATGCCGGGGTTTTTTTTTTGTTTTTTGCTAAATCCTGAATTGAAAAATTACCTTTCATTTTTAAGTGCAGTACAATTAATTAGATTTGTGAATTAGTTGTCACGTAACAGTTGACATGACAAGACTGAAAACCTAGAATATTCCTTACACTTTCTGAATGACTTTCATTTTGTCATGAATGTTCTCCTCCATGATGCTGTACAGCCTTTTCTATCAGACTCCAAACATGTTTCAAAGCCAATGATGGACCCCCTCCCCCCAAGAAGGGAACTGTTTGGGAATAGGTGATCAGTTTAAAGAATAATCCTGACATCTGAGACACCATTTGTAAGTCTTAGTCCTTTTCAGTGAACAGCTTGTCCATGAGGCGAGGCACCAAGCCATCCTCCCAGAGCTTTTGGTTGGCTTTTCCAGCAGTAGTGCTAATATCCAATATCCCACAGGCTGTGAGAGCTGGTGAAAGAGCCTGTCTGGGCTCTCTGCTCTCCTTACCAACTGCTTTCAATTATGTTCCCACAGGCTAAGTAATTCGCTTTAGGCTTATGAAAAAGTGTGAATTAATCTCCAGACTGACTTTATTCCGGTACTTACTGCTGTACAGCTGGCAAAAGACATTTCTTTTAGCTCAACTGTCATTGTCTTCATTAGCATGAAGAAGCAGGAACATAAACATGATTATCAATTATGATTATTACTTATTTACATCTGCTTGAAATTTAAGATTCTTGAGAAGGTTATTTGTTTTATTCTTCATGAGAAAAGAATATTTTCATTAGAAAAGGGGACAACATTTTGATAGTTATTTTGCTGTATTAATGCAGTCTCTAAGAATATGCTATTGTGTATGTTTCCTGCTAGGAAGCTGTACCACCTACAGCTACAGGTTGTACAGTATATTGTAAATTCTAAGCTGGAGTAATTTTTAGTTACGCTTTGCATGAAAATTTCTTTTTAAGTGTGGAAACGCTTATTTAAACTGGTGCAATACTTTCTGCTGACATATTTACTCCTGGCATGTCCATGGCAGGTGTAGATGCTTACCAATATTGCATAAACACCTGTTTCCAGAGCTTCCAACAAGTGCAAATGTAGCTTCAAATCATAGAATCATCAAGGATGGAAAAGATGGAAAAGTCTAATAAGGTTATCCAGTCCAACTGTCAGCCCTTCCCCACCACGTCCACTAGCGGTGTCCCTCAGTGCCACATCCACACATTTCTTGAATGCCTCCAGCAATGGTAACTCCACTACCTCCCTGGTGGTAAACTATCACAGTCATTGACAATGTATTCAAAAGTTTGTTTGGATCAAAGTTTCGCTGTTAAATAAGTAAAAGACCTAGTCATGTGCTGTCTAAGCCATGAGGAGCTATTAGAGTCAGTGCTTTTGTTCTCGAAATGACATGGGATGTGCCTGTATGTGGAGAAGAACTCCCTAACTTGATCTCTGGAAACACAATTCAGTCTTTAAATGGATTAAAAACAACATAGGCCATGGGCTGTTTTTTTGGGTTATTTAATTATTTAGTTATTTTTCCAGTTTGTAACACTGCAGTAGACATTTCCTTCCTTATCACCAAGAAAGTTTTAAAAAAACACTTCTGCCTGTATGGGAACTGCTGAACCACTGATTGAGCTCCTGTAGGAAAGACCCAGTCAGCCCTGGGAGCACAGGTGAACTGCCTTCACCTGTGCAACGGGAAGGGGTGGAACCTGGCCATTTAAGGGCTGACTGCCACTGTGGAAGGGTCTTTTGTTGGAGATATCTCCTTTTAGGATTTTTTTCCCTGTGAACTGATCTTTGGGGATGGGTGAGCATTCATTTTCCTTCTTTTTGTAACACCTTCTTATTGAGTTGGTCCTGTTGCTATTATACTGCCCGTGCATGCAGAACCATTCTCAATATTCTTTTGGGCCGATAAGGGCTTTTCCTAATGGAGCAAGTCTTGTTCTCTGATCTACCTGCAGTTGTACTATCCACTTTTTAGTTGAGAGAAATTCTGTTTTATGTTAGAGAAGTGTTCAAGGCAGCTTACTTACTAGTATTCAGCCTCTCTTGACCATACTTAATAGCTGATCCCTCTTCTCTGAAGGTGATGGAACAGACACTGTGCCCTGAGTTATGGCTGTTTCTTTCTAATGTCAAGTATTTTAAAGATGTTTCAAGAGGCATGAGTTAGGTAAGATTTCAGTTATTCTTTTTGCAAATTTTACAGCCTGTGACGGTTCTTGTGAAGTGGCTTTCCTTTCCTTCTCTAGTAAGAAATTCTGGAAATCATGTCCCTGCCTTTCCTTGCCCACTCCCAGTAGCTATTTTTAATGTAGATCAGTTTCAGCTCTTACATGGGTCAACATAATGTAACTTTGCCTCTTCTGTTTTATAAAGATAACATGGTGTCAAATGTTAAAATGTCTGTAGACGGAGTAGTCTCACTGGTTACCAACTAAGTGGTTGCCACCAGTATTTTCCACGCAGCGTGTAATCAGCTTGAATTTCTACAGCTATAAACATCTCACACAGGTGCAGCTATTCTGAAAGCTTGGAGGCAGATTTTGAGTTTCATGCTCACAGGCCAAGGTGTTAAGGCTGACAGACACCTTAGCATGGGTCAAGTCACAAGCAGAAACTCTAGTAAAGTCTGCTCCCAAAACACAGAAGGAGGCAATGGATTTACATCCCTGCATGGGAAGAGGTGAAGTGACTAAAATCTCTTGAAAACTGTGAAGAGGGAGAAGAAAAAAGAAATAGTGAGGCATCACTCTGCACAGAAAGTGTTATTAGCTACGTCAAAGGTATTAAGGGCTGGCAGGGCAGGTGGAGGTGGGCTGAAGGGTATTTTTGTAGAGTGATGCGTATTGTCAGATTCCTTTCAAGCACGAGCGTAGTGGGGCTGCTGCTCCCTGAGGGGACAGTGACTGGCACTGGGGCCCCAGGCTGAGCCAGGCTCGTGGGCGGGGGAGCTGAGGTCTGGCACTGGGATCTACAGGCATTTCTCAGGGAACGGGCCAGGCTTACAGGGGGTCTCAGTAGTTCTTGGGGTGGTGATTGTCCCGTGCTAATTTTTAAGGCTTAAAGAGAAAGATAGGAAGTAAGTCAGATTTTAAATATAAATATAACTCTTACTGATATTCGTGTTCTCATAATATGAGCAACCAGCAACATAGGCTCTAAATAGTGCAAAGGGCTGTAGGTATTTTTTTCTCAACGGAGTATGTTTGGGTTTGTATGAGGGACAGAGAAACGGTGTGCTGGGATTTCTGTTGTTTCTTAAAGCAATTGTGCTTAGCCTAAAGTTGGAGAGTTGAGACATGTGGAAGGGAAAAGTAATGAGAGAGTGGAGAGGGTAGAATGATGGAGCTGCAGAGTGAAGCTGGGAGGTGTGGGAAGGATGTTATCTAAATATAGCACCTGTAAGTTTTTAGAGTGAATGCATGATTGACTGGAGAATGCTTGCCGAAGTTTAAGTCACTTAATTAGTCTGCTAGTCTCTGGCCTAATTGCTTTCTCTTGGGCATGCATAACGATGTTTACCTTCTTTTTCTGCAAATAATTTTAAGTTCTAAAAGTGGAAGTTGAGGCCTTGTGAGTGTAGTTCCTTATTTACTTGATCCGCGAAGTCATCATATTATTTATAAAACTTAAGAAACAGGTATACTGTTTTTTTGTTTTTTTTTTTTTTACCAGATCAGAAGTCTAAACTAAAATCCTAGTAGCCAAGCAATTATGGTTTTCCCATCTGTCCCCTAAAATTCTCTGAAACAGATTTATTTTGTATCTGGTATGATTGCTCATGAAGAATAATTTAATTAACCCCCCCATGGAGTGGTGAGTGAGGTCGTTAATTAGTGCATGCCATTGGTATCAATGGCTTAAATGCCTTTTGGAACCTCAGATTCACTCCCCACTTTTTACCTGTTCTTGTTTTCTCCCTTCACCTCTATAACTCTGTATGATCAGGTTAACTTATTTTCATTTGTAGTTTTCATTCATCTGTTTATTTTGAGAACTTCCACAACCAATGTAGAAATCTTTATAACAGGTTAATTTCAACTAATAATCACTCATTAATCTTGCTAGAAATACACATTTTCTTGAGACCATGGCCAAGTCAGAAGCCTGAGGGGGGGAAAAAAGTGAAGTATTTAATCTGTTTTGTAAAGTTTGTTAATGACAAATTCTGGTTGATGGATTAGAAAATTAGGTTCACTGTGTTGAGGTGCATTCAGTTTTAAAAAGTGATTAACTGTATGCCAAGCTGTCAGAGAAATTTTGCATGTAAAAAGAGAAGTTGTTAACATTAAGCCCAGTGAGTTTATAATGTACATTGTAATAATACATGGGAAAAATAATCAGCAGTATATGACCATTTTCAAAAATTGAAGCATTGAAACTATCAAACTAGAATTAAGAAAAGCTCTTTGAATCTTCTCTTATTTCCTCCTCTTATTCTTTTTCCCAATATCTTTGGCTTTAAAAACACTTTTATTTTCCCTCTAGAATTTTAGTTGAGCTTGCATCTGCTTGGTAATTCAACTGAACGTAGAATCTGTCATTCCTGAAAAGCTCCTCCTTGCTCTTAGCCTGCCATCAAGCCACAGCTATATCCTGGGAGTCTGTTTTTCAGAGCAGCAGCAGTTTCTGATACAGGTAGGGCAGAGCTAGGATGATTTACAATTACTGTGCTTGCAAAGTAATTACAGCTATTTTATGTCAATTTGCTTAATATATAATTTCTGAAAATGCCTAAGTGTCTGAGTAAAGGTCAGATTGATTCCTTGGCTTCTACCTGCTGAACTTCTGCTGCTTCCGTGTACTGCTATCGCTACATCTTCATTTCTGATTGATTTGTTGAATTCAAAAATTGATAAAGTATTTTCTAATTAAAAATGTGTTTGTCAGTACTGTCCACTCCCACCATGGATTTCCATTATGTTTTTGATCAGTAGTTCCTGCCCTGTAAGGTATATACTGTAGGTTTACTTGAAAATCAAAGTGTTTCCCCTCCGTAAAAGGAATCACATTTGTCCTCGTCTCTTACATTGCACTGTGCTGTGCAGCAGAAGGCTTACATTCATTTTCAGGATCCTATTTTGGAAGAAAATAGGCTGATGCTACCAGGCAGGTAGAATAATCTTATATTCAGAAATAAGAGGAAAATAACCTGTAGTGAGCAGCAAGTCTTTATTCTCGGGCAGAGATGAATTCCTAGATAAAAGGATATATTTCTTCTCTTCCTTGTGACATTGAAGGAAGACTTAAAAAGCCTTCTAGTTGTTCAGAGCAACTGTGAGACTAAAGAAGTGACACTGTGTAAGACTGTTATGACATGTGAAGCTACAGCACACTTGCTCTGCAGACTCAAAGTGCCCCTTTGGATCTTGAACTCATTTTAGTTTGATAGAAAACCCATCACAATGTTTGGCTGTTACAGAGCTTCAGCATCACAGGTGTTGAACTATACCTGACGTTCATATACATCATACAAGATTTAGCAAGTGGAATGTGGCTACAGATACTGCTTTGTGGTTTTGTGTTATAGTGATAAATTATTTGTCACTGATTACCTCACCCAGCAGTGTAGTACACAACTGTAATAATATATTTTCACATTCCATTTGTTTGTTCCAGTATTGATTTTTTTTCAGCGTTATTTTTTTCCCCCTAGGTCTAACTTTACTATTAAATGAAGAAATTCTGAGATTTCCTTTACTTGAATAACTTTTAACTGAAACAATCCTGTACTTAAGGCCTAGATAGCAGGCATCACGTGGCCCTCAAGATTAGTTCTCATTAAGATGTTCTCACTTATTTATTTTTCCATAGTTCTGTGCCACAGTGGCAAGTAAATTGTTGAAGTGAGATGTCATTTGAAGGCGCTTGTGACAGAAGCAGTGGCCTTCTTTCCACTGCATACTGTTGTGCAAAATGCTGGTCTACTGGAACAACACTTTGACAATGGGTGCTCCCTCTGCTCATGTTTAGGTTCATTCCTCATATGCTACCCCTGCACGCCGGCTTTGTCACTTGTTCAGCATAACATTGCTAGTCAGGGAAAAGAAGTTGTTTGTTGCCTATGAAGTGATGTTTCTTTCTCCATTTTCCTAACATTTTGAGCTAGCAGTATGCATCAGAAAGGTGTGAAATCAGACCTTGAAGTCTGAACCAGGGTGGACAATTAGATTTTAGTTGATAAAGAAACCTTTTTTAGCATCTTTTTGGTGTGGAAGTGAAGTGAGTTGGTAGTCATCTTATTCCAGTGCACTGTGTTCAGTGTTGCTGAGCATCTGGTCAGTTTTTTTGATGCAGTGAACAGGCATAATTCTTGGAGACTTAACCAGCAGCACGCCTGATGCCACACCATTTTTCTTTTGAAGGCAGTTCAACAGTAAATACTGTTAACAAATTGCAAACTACATTCTAATCCAAATTGCCCTTATAGGGACACAACACAATTCCATCAGTGTTAATTAATTGTAGAATATTTGGGGGTGGTGGTGGTGAGGATGATGATTTCTCCAATTTCTGTTTTTTATGTTATACTCCTGGCCTGGAATATCACTCAGATTTGATTGCTGTGAAGGATGCGCACGTTTTCAAAACAGTAAATATGAAATATAACAAGTGGAATTGAGTAGTTAAGAGAAATCTGAACTTTTAGAATTTAAAACCTTTGTTTTCAAAACATTTGCAGAAATCACCAGTTAGTTGAGGGTTTGGGAACAGCACTTTCGTAAGTGCGAGCCCTCTGTAGTAACTCTGATTGTCCTCAATCTGTTATGACTGGAATTCTACTGAACTTTTTGTTTCCAGAAAGTCATGGATGTGCCCAATCCTTCACAAAATATTGTTTTCTACTTCAAGGCAGCTCCTATTCTGCAATGTTATTGTTGGGCATGGAGATACTTAGAGAATACTTAGAAACTGATATAAGATGGTAAAGAGATTCTAGGTAGCTCTTTTAACAAAGTTTGTCAGAAACTGATGAGTGCATAGTCATATTATTTTTTCTAAAAGATTCCTGGAGTAATAGTTCTCACAGACAGTGAAACATAGTCTTACAGGCTGCTTAGTCTGTAGAATCTAAAATTCTACTAATCATTAATGTTGCAATATATAAAGAGTGGAAGTTGGTGAACATAAGTGCTATATATTACTGTTTACTCAGACCCCGAAAAAGGTTTTCTTCCTTATTAATGAAGAACAAATTTCCCTGTGTATGCTGCTTGAGTTGATTATGTAATGTAAGGCATGCTGTAGGGGTCTGCAGAGTCACCATGAACAGTGTCACAGAAAAACCTCATTTGTTTTTGTAACCCCGAATCAGAACAGAAATGTGAATAAAACACAAGAAGCAAATGGGGCATGGACCTGAACCTTAAAAAACATCTGAGGTTCTGTAGTAATTGCAATGTTATTTCATGGTAACTTTAGCACCACAAAATAGGAAGTGGTAGTAGAGCAAGAGGAAAGATTCAGGACTAATCTGTGCCTGAGTTTGCATAAATCATCAAGCAGAAGAACAGCTAGATTTGTGTTAGAAATGCTTTAGTAGACTGAAAAAAAAAAAACAACCCGCAACATTATGGAAACTAGTAAAATATAAACTCAGTAAATATTTGTGATTATAAGTGTAGTAATCTGTCTGCTTTGTACAGCAGTTTAAGTATGTATCCTCTTGGTGTTAAGGTGAGCACAACCTAACCATTACCTCTGGCCTTAGTATTGCTCCCTTGAAATATTTTCACATTTGTCTTATCTGAAAGAACAAAGATGTGAATATTGATGTTTTTCCTTCAATGAAGAATGCAGCTAGTTGCCATACTTAGGTGGTTGGATATGTTTGAAATGATTCCTGAAGAATGGGTGTGAAAAGGACAGGCCATGTCCATTTGCATTGATTTAAAATGAGGTGAATGTTAGCTTCAGAGAATGTTCAGAGATAACCATTCCTATTCTGCATATGTGCCACAAAAATCTTGCACATATATTTGAACTCTGTTCTCAGTATACCAACTTGAGGGCAGTAAACATTATTAGAAAGCCTAAAATACATTATAGAATTTCCTGCTTGTTTTCCTTGTCTGAACTTTCAAAGTTTGCACATTCAGAATACAAACAGAGCATCAACAGAACACTTATGGATATCGATTTTAAGTGTTTAGGAAATGCTGTGATTCATAATTCTTATGGCATGAAGGGTATGGAGGTTTGGAATGGGAACAGTTTTCTTACGTTTTCAGCAATCGGTTTTGTATGAGATAGGATCTCTTTATGTAAAGATTATTTAACAACTCTCTTGTGATTCTATGGTAGTCTGTTCTGATCACTGACCCTGCAGCAAGAGCAAAAATGATTTGTATTTGATAGTTAGGTTGAATTCCTCTATTAAATGTACTTCTAGATTGCGTTCTTTGTGTTCTGCTGCAATAGATGCAATGACTATCTAGTGTCTTATTATTTCATCAGAGCATTTCTGAGATGGTGATGTACGTTAGCTTCATTGAAATGAAGCAGGATGGCCCTGCACTGTGTTTCAATGGAAGAGTACGTGCTCAGGCTCCTGCATAATTAATCACCCCTCGGAGGCATTATTTCACGTGAAGCAGATTTTCTTCTATTAAATTGCCATTTATTTGTGACCTTTAATTTTTCATAAACAATCTTCTTTCTACATCCTAGGCAGCAAAGGAGAACAACTGTAAATTGTTCCATTGTTCTCCTGAAGAGACACTTAACAGCTTGGCAGCATTACAAATGTCTGCAATTCAGAGCTGAAAGGGCTTCACGAGGCATTTTTCATCCATTGCTCCCGGCAACGTTTTTTCCCCCCGTGAAGTGCAGTGAATTGTTGGGATTTCTCCTTGCAAAAGTTTTCAGGAGAGAAAAAAACCGCATGCTTTCCTCTTGGTACAAGTTATTTTTGATGCTTCAACACCTGGAGGCGCTCAAGGTCGGGTCGGATGGGGCCTTGGGCAGGCTGAGCTGGTGGGACAACCCTGCGTACAGCCCGGCCCTGCCACCCCCGATGGTGGGGAAGAAGGGCGGGAAACGCGGTGGGCGGGGCTTCTGGCGGTGGGCGGGGCGCGGGGTTGATGGAGCGCTGCCTTCACGGCGCGGCGGGGGCACGCGCGCCGTTGCCATGGCGACCTTTGTGCCTGGCTGCGCCGGTGGCCGGGCCCGGCACGCGGAGCGGCTGCGGGCAGCGGGCGGGGGGGGGGGGGGAAGGCGGAGGCGGGCCGGGCTCGGCGTTGGCTTTCGCCTTTCTCAGCCCCCGGCATGGCCGGCAGCGCGTGCAGGCGGGCTTCCGCCGGCTCCTTAAGTTTCAATCCGCCAGCGGCACCGGGAGGAAGCGGCGTGCTGTAGGGCGGGCTCCCCCCAGGTAAAGCTGCGTGCGGGCGGCGGCGGGAGGGAGTGCTGTGGTCCCCGGGGTGGTGGCATGCCGGGTGAGACCTGGCTGCATGCGGTCCTCTTCGTGTGTCGGGGCTCGCCGGTTTCTTGGTCGGTTGTTTTACACTTTGCTTGGTTGGAAAAGAACATCAATCCCTCCCCCACACAACAGTCCGACCATCCCCCTTGCAGTATCAGAAATACTTATGTTAAAGTCCATCAGAAGCGTGAAAGCAAAGGTTTCATTCCCGCTTTCAAACCCGCGGTCTGTGGGGCTGGGAATCTCACTCGTCTACAAGCTAAGGTTGGAGAAAATCTTTAAACAGCAGGAATTCCGCTTGAAGCACCATGAAATGATCTCTTTCTTGGGCCGCAAGTGTCCCTGCGCTGTAGAGCCTGAAGACCTGTTGCCGTGTGTCTCGTACCCTAGCAAATCTTCCCAGTGAATGCCTGTAGTCAGCTGCGGTGATTGATGTCTCCTTTGTCAGACTGTAGTACTGAAGCAGTGAGAGCGGGATTTGCGTTTTCTATAATTGTGTTTAACCTCTGAGTCTTCGGGAAGCTTTTCAGGTAGATTTAAGTGCAGGTGGGTCAGCTAATTTGAAATTCATTTCAGAAGATTAGTGAAAATAATGCGTGGCTTCATCTGGTGCTGCTGAGGTCCCAGGGAAATGTGTCTGACTGTTCCAGGAACTAAGCAAGTGAATTCTGTGTGCAGCTAAGTTGTGTGATGAAGTTCAAACAGCCTTTACAAGTACAGATCTGTATGTTAGGGAACAGCGAATTTTCTGGCTTGATCTTTTGGCTGAATTTGAGTGAAATTATCTAAATTCTTAAGAGACAGAAACAAGCAAACAAAATCCCCATTGTCTTGTACCTGCTGCAAAACAGAGTTTGTAGAGCTGATTGATTTTTCAGTATTGCTACTGACTTGTTCTACAGCAGGAATGTGTTACTGGGGATTAACCCCATTTATTAGGGGAGTGCACTTGCCATATTACAAAAATAAGCAGTACCCTTCAGAAGTCCATGCTGAATCAAACATGGTTCTGAGGGATTTCTGTTTTGGTATCACCGTAATGGGTAGATGTTATTAGAAACTGTTACTTTTTTATATCAGAATAATTCTATTGTTCAGCCTTTGGGTAAGGAGTGGTTTGCACTCACTCTTTCCCCACCCTTCCCTCCTCTGTCTTTTTCTGTGTATACTGGAGCATTCAGCATCAGTAATTCTCCTTTGGATGTTCAGACCCTTAGTAGAGTGATACAGCTATTTTAATCACTACCCCACTGATCCAAGCTGGTTCCCAGTTAGCCCAACTGTTCATATTAACTGGTTTGTGCCATTGGGCTGATTTTGATATGACTACTGAACTTCTTATGTGATACTTTTGAGTTGCCTGTAGCATCTCAAAGTGTTCTTGTTACTGTGAAACATTTCAGTAGCTTTCTAGTTGCATACAATTTATTATTACTGGCTTTGGAAATTAATCATGAGAGCCCTCCCACCTTCCTCTGAAATGGAAGGTGTTGAAGATGCAAGTTGAGTTGCGATTGTGTGGAGGATGTCAGTATGAGCCAAAGCTAGCTGCTGAGGGACTTGGCAAAACATTACCTGGAGTTGTTTCAGGACTGGATTTTAGTCTCCTTTTCTAAAGTCCTCTATGTTGAGTGCAGAAATCCAAATTCGGTGAAGTCCCTAATAGAGTGTGTGCTCTGTGGAGCCCAGTGCAGCTGATAAATATTTCAAGAGGCTGAAAGTCAGTGATACATTTTAAATGCACAGCTAAGCTGAGATACTTCATGGTCCTTTGCATACACATTTACATTATTCATTTGTGCTGTGCAGGTAGATAATGGGCCAAATTTATCTTTGGTATTACTCCACTGATTTCTGAGTAACTGAGCTAATTCAACCATAGGTGTACATCTTGATTTTTTTTTTTTTTGGAAGTTCAAGGCAAAGTTGGAATTACTTCAGTGATTTTATTATACGGGTAGAAGTTGTTTATGTAGAAACTAATGATGTATCAGAAGCTTAGGCATTCTTTCATTAAAATAATCATAAACAGAAGGTAACATTTTTTTCTTCTGCCCAAAGAAATCATCATGTTCGGTCTTCCAGTTGTTGCTCTGGTTGTCTAGTTGCTGAACCCTAAGGTAACTAACAGAGGTGTGATTAAAAACTACTGCCTACTGTGGGGAAAAATTCATCCTGATATCCTACTAGATTAGAAGTTCTCGACACACTTTCTTGTGCCATGATACGTTAGCAGCTTTTTCTCTGTTCCTAACAATGGGTCTGTGGTGCTAACCTGTGCTCCATTTGTGTGAGTGTGCATGTATGTAAATGTGTACACATTGTATGTATAAATCTGATATGTAAAGCCAGTTATTGCTTTGTTGGTGTTTTCTTGCTTTTTGCCTTTTTTTAGCAGGGATCAGTGCTGCAAGGAATAATTGGGTCCAGTTTAATGAGAAATCTACAATATTTATTTCTGAGCTCCGAAGCAGTCTTTTCAGAAAGCTACTAGTGTGGGTATCATGCTGATACAAGTAGCTTCTGTCAGGGGTCTTGACCTCTGATGTGAAGCTCTCAGAATGGTGATTCCATTAATTGGCCTCTGAGAAAAGCTAATCTGATGCTTAAGGCAGGCACCTTGTCTTCCCAGCCTTGAATGTATGCCCTCTGTGGTGGCATGACTGTGAATCTATCTCAGTCTATCTTGACTGCAACAAGAGATGGTGAAGACTTCGAGGATCTGGAAGGAAGAGCAGTTAAAAACCCAACTAAATGTCAGCTGAGGTAAACCTCTCCTTGCTTGCCCTGTGTCTCACCCCTTCTATTGCAGTGTGCGGCTGGATTGCTGCTCAGAGATCCTTGATTTTGTGGCAGTGAAGTAGGGCAAGTCAAAACTCAGAAGTGTGTAGGAGAAAGGGGGAAAAAAAAGAAAGGAAAAGGAAAATAATTTATTAGTTCAGAATTATCAGCATTGTGTTTTACTTGTATTTAAAGGGATGCCAGAAGTTTTGTTCTCAATGGGTTGAAATATTTTGAGTCTGAATAACTTCCACAGCTTTAGAAGTTGTTAGAGAAGTTGGGAGTTGGAGCACTTTTCCCCGCTGTATGAAGAAAGGCTGTAGAATATTTTTGGCACGGGAGTAATCCACTCATGGTTAGTTTCTGCAGTGAAATAGATATTGTTTTAACCAGTAAGTTATAGCACTGAGTATTTTGTGATCAAACAATGCTTGGGAAGATGTCACAGTGTTTTTTTCTTCTAGAGGCCTTAGTCTTCCTGATAGTGATGAATATTGCTTTTTTTTTTCCTTTGAAAGGAAACTTCCATTGCCTGAATGGTTTTATCAGTGAGCGTGTTTGTACAGTGTGTTAAGATGTTTTGGGTAGAGTAGTACAGATTTGTACTGCTTTTAACCATTCTCTTAGGGTCATACAAGTGTAGTCTAATGGTATTTGTGCCTGGAATGATAGCAAGTAGCTCATTTGGAAACCGAGGGCAGGTTTCTTGTTAGATTTGCACAATCAGTTGCTGAGGGATGCTGCTGGCTATGTACGTGCTGTGCACCATGGTGAGCAAGGTAGGCTGCTGCAGCACAGTGAACTCCATAGGAAATGACAGCATCCCTATTGCAACTGTAGAAGATGCTCATTTTTTATTTGTGAGGCTACTGTGTCTTGCTGTGTTCATTTTTTTGTGGTAGTTCTGAGGTCCCATATGGTTGAGTTAACCTCTGCCTCTTGATCTCCTTACTCCTTTATTTTAGTGTGAGGTTATCAGTAATGTGTTGATAGTAGGCTGTTCTATTTTGATTTCCTGTCTGAGCAGACTGTTCCAGTACTGGGTTTACTTTTCAGAGTATACAACTTCTTCAGTCTTCCTTTGGTTCCAGAGCCTATAAACATGCCAAAGGGACATGCCAGAGTCTCACTCAAATCCTCTGTCTAGATACCAACATTCACCCATCATCAATAATATCAGAGTGATACATTTGACTAAACTGTAGACAATAACATAAATAGACAGTATTGTATACTGTTTTTCCCTTTTTACTGTTATTTTAATAGCTCATCGTTAGGTGAGTCAATATTTTATCACAAGTCTCCTAATGTGTTTCTCTTGGACTGCTGAAGCTGTTTGTTGTCATGTGCTGGACTCCAGGCAAGGAACCTGTAACTTAGAAAACCTCAAATTCTTCTCATGCAAGAGTTGGTCGTAAGAGAAATAATTGTACAAAGATCTTTTTCCTCTCTCCTTCAGGGATGTGGTGTTATGCATCAGCACTGGTTTAGTTTCGGAACAGATGTCCCTTGTCTGCACAGCTGATTCTTTCAACTGGCTTTGGATGTGCTGAAAATTCAATAGCCAAACTTCAGCTTGAGAGTCAAGCATACAAATGACTCAGTGTGAGTTTTCTGTGAGCTGCTGCTTGGGCTGTGCTCCTTTTCTCCAGCTCGCTCTGCCCAGCGACATGGTTATTTTTCATTATCTGTCTTTCCCTGACATTGAAAGCCATTATTTGTGCACAGCCAAATACTCCTAGGGTATGACTCTTTTAAAATAATTTCCTACCTAACTGATGTTCAGACTTATTCCCCAGGTCCTTCAAAACATCTGCTGTCAGTTTTAGACCCTGCCATTAGCCTGGGAGGGAGCCCTCAGTTCTCATGTGAAATTCAGTGCCATTAAGGCAGCCTGTGGCTGCTGAGTCAAATATATTCTTAGTAATTTGTCTCCAGTATTTTCTTTGTCCTAACAAACCAAGGACATGCGATGAAGGCCAGAATGAGTTCCTAAAATGTTTAAAATGAGGTACTGAGATTTTCTGAAATGAGTGGAACTTAACTAACCTAAGGAAGGCAGCTTGGGTGTTGGTGTTGGCTGGCTTTGTGCTACACTTGCAGTTGTGGAGGAGGCTTAGCTGAGCTTCAGAAGTCATAGATTTTCTTGGGCATTTGCTGAACTGAGGCTGCACAACTGCTCTCAGGCACTACAGACATAGTAAGTTAAATAGCATATTGGCATAGCCAGTGGAGGAGGAAACATCACCAGCTTTATCTGCATAAATTGTTTGAAGTCATTCACCCAGAATGATGTGATTAGAACAAGAAAAAAATGTCTTGTATATGAACTGTGAAAGCCTGAGTCTTTCTTAAAGAAGTACTAAAACATTTTAGCCATCTCTACAGCATCCTGATCAAGCTCATTCCCTTCTAAACAGACATGAGGTTACATGTCCCTGTGAAAAAACACGTGCTCAACATTTATAATGACTGACATACATTTGGTTTAATTTTTACTAAGCACAGATTCCTAAAAAGCCATTTGCAATATATGACATGTGGTACCAGGATTAGATCAGCATTTCTTGTTCCATATTATTAACTGAGCAAAGACAGAAAATAGAGCAGTTTTGTTATAGTTCTACACACATAAGTTTTATACTGCATGTGTGTTTTATCAAGTAACCCCCGTTATCCATATTTCCTTCTTTTGCCTCAGCTCACTTTAAGGCTGTGTGTTCTAGTGCAGTAATGCTAGTAATTTTCATCACCAGTAATGGACCTTCTGTAAGAGATATTGTGCATTCACAATCAAAACATGAAATATAGCAAAATGGTAGTTCCAGAGGTGGGGAATTATTTTCATCAATAACGTAATGGAGTGTATAGATAATTTTTTTTTATTATTCTTTTTTGTCACATTGTCTCAGCTCTGGATGTTTCTTGCATCCATTTTTAGAGAAGATCAGAATCTACCTCCAGCATCCCATTACCACTGGTAGCTGCATACTCTGATGGACTGATAGTCCATGTTTTGTTGTGTTTTCTTTTTTCTTGAAAACCAATACTCGTGTTTCCTAGGTGAAATAACAACTCTGTTGGCTTTTCAGCCATAATTTTGTTATTGGCTTGGGTACTCCAAAAGATTTTTGCCCTAATAAACATTTAAATGCTGAAAAGCTCTGAGTTTAGTTGTAAGTAGGATTTTCAAGTGCCGTTGTCTCTTAAGTGTCTGCAGTTGTTTGAAACATATTTATATACAGTGCAGAACTACATGAAATATAAACAATATCAAAATTATCTTTGTTTAAATATCTAGAACGTGCATATAAAACTGTGTTCCTTCCTTGCCTTTGAAGAATGACATTTTCATACCACTTCTAATGGTTATGTTCACAGTACTTTTTGCTTTGACAATGTGCTATTTCCAGTGCTCAACAGTAGTTTAAAATCACTTTAATACTGAATTATCGTTATGAACCCCTGTAGTATATAATAAATATTGCAGGAGAAGTGATGTACATCATCTCAAAGCTCTGGTTCATTTGGGGTGTGCTCTGAGTCAGACATGCATTCCTTTGTTTTGAGGAGCCAGGTGGCTGGCTAGACCACAAATGAACTTGCTTTGTTGTAGCAGCTCTGGGCTGGAGACCTAAATACATTCATAGATACATTAGGTTGGAAAGGACCTACAAGATCATCTAGTCCAACCATCCTCCCATCACCATCCCTACCCACTAAGCTACTAAATCAAATCCCTTAGCACCTCATCTAAATGCTTCTTGAACAGCGCTAGGGATGGTGCCTCAACCACCTCCCTAGGCAGGCCATTCCAGTGCCTGACCACTCTTTCAGAGAAAAAGTTTCTCCTCAAATCTAATCTAAATCTTCCTTGGCGCAACTTGTGGCCATTCCCTCTCGTCCTGTCACTAGTAATCTGGGAGAAGAGGCTGACCCCCTCCGTACCACAATCCCCCTTCAGGAAGTGGTAGAGTGCAATAAGGTCCCCTCTGAGCCTCCTTTTCTCCAGACTAAACAATCCCAGCTCCCTCAGCCGCTCCTCATAAGACTTGTGCTCCAGACCCCTCACCAGTTTTGTTGCCCTTCTCTGAACACGCTCCAGAGCCTCAATGTCTTTCTTGTAGTGAGGGGCCCAAAACTGAACACAGTACTCGAGGTGCGGCCGCACCAGAGCTGAGTACAGGGGGATGATCACCTCCCTGCTCCTGCTGGCTACACTATTTCTAATACAGGCCAGGATGCCGTTGGCCTTCTTGGCCACCTGGGCACACTGCCGGCTCATGTTAAGCCGAGCATCAACCAACACCCCCAGGTCCTTTTCCTCTATGCAGTCTTCCTCTTCTTCTATGCAGTCTAAAGATAAGTCACGACTTCAGGAACCAGAGAGGAAGAGGGGACAGAGGAAACAATTTCAGCAGGTGTATGTACTACAAAATGAGGGGCTGTTTCACAGGATAAAATGCTTACTGTTTGAATTAGTTTGAATTAGTAGCTCCACATGTTTTTTACTCTGGAGATATTGTTACTGTCCATAGGCAAGTGAGTTATCAAACAGCTGCCTGTTTTCAGTTGGTGTTCACCGCCAAGGTGATCGCTTGCAAACCGACTCAGTCATGGAGCACAGCAGTGGTCAGCTTCAGTGCCACTCAAGACCATTCGAGGTGCTGTGTGCATGCTCAGGAAGTTTTGAGTCAGTGAAAGTGTGTTAAGGATACCAGGAGGGCATAATGAAGAGGGTACTGTATGTTTGAGTTTATTTACTTTTACCTTTGTTTTTGAGTAGTTGAGTATATCCAGTTCATGTTTAGTTTCAAAGTCACAACACTGGGAGAGAAGCAGTCACTTTGATTGTATGAGAGGACAGCAGGTAAGAGATGTCAAGATACCATATCAGCACAAGTCTATTGTTAGAGCAGATATCAAAATTGTATTGGGATCATTTCAAGTGTTCTCCTGTTCAAAGTATTTCCATGCTTGATGGGACCACTGAGGAAGCTTCAGACAGTTGGAAAGATGTCTGATCTGGCAGACTGCATGGTGACTTTTCTTACAATGCATCTCCTGACTGAGAGTCATCTTCTCTGGCTCATGCAACTTTCAGACTTTCAGATCCTCAGCTTTTTCTTNCCCCCCCACCCTCAGAAGTATAAAGCATAGAACATGTTGCATCAGGAGTAAACAAGTGTGTCAAGGATTTGGGTGGGCAGTGACATACTGCTTTCTTTTTTCTGTTAAACTTTTACTCATGTTCTCGCTGACATCTTACATTGTTACAAATGAGGTTTACTAAGGTCTCAAAGGTTTCTCTGACTCAGGGCTGTACTTTTATTTCAGCAGGAATTGCATGAGCTCATCCAAGAGCAGGCTTTTTACTTTTAACTAAATTCTGAGTTTTTACTTACTGATATTCATAGACATCAGACATGTGGCTACTACAAATTCACTAATTGACATAAGTGAGGACTTATTTGCTTCTGAGCAGAACTGCAGACAAACAGTACCTGCTTTTACCTGGGTGAGTGTGACTTAATTTTGCCTGCAAATACATGTAGATTAAAATGTTTCTTTTAGTGGACCTATTTCTGAATTTCCAAATTTTTTTCAAGAAATTGATTTTTCCAGGAAAAAAACCTCTTCAAATATTTAATCCGGTTATTAGTTACTGGGTTGCTAGAAATAAGTCCAGTCTTTTGAATACTCCAAACTTGCTATGATGTTATTTGGCTTATATCTTTACTCCATTATTTTTCTTGTAGTATGTTCAGCAACTTGGGAAGTCTAGCAACAGTGTACTGTTTTCTATTCTTACTTTTAGTTCTTTGGTATCAGCATTATACTGCCTCAAAATGGAAATGAGCTTGGATAAATGTAGAGGCAAGGTGTCCAGACACCGCTTTCTGGAAATAACCTCCTTTTGTTAATAAGGAGTGCAGCGGGGATGGCTGTGGCATGCATGCAAGATAAGGCAGCCAAACAAATTGCCTGGTTGGATGTGGCCTCTGGATAGACTCTGGGTGTTTGTTTGGGCCAACTCTGAACGGCTTTACTGTTAAACCTTTTGTCCTGCCTGGGCTTCTTGTCACTACTTTTGAGTTTGTATGACGGGAAACAAATTGAATCTAATTTTTAATTAATACTGGCTGTTGGGTGAAAAAAAAAAACCGCACAGAAACGCTGTTCATAAAATCAGTGGAGATTTTGTTTGGACAAAGGCATGTTTCTCAAGCTCTTGCATGACCTGTTTGTGCTGATTTCTTCTGCTTATTTTTAATGTTCATTGAACATTTAAAAAAATGAAAAAAGTCACTCAGTGAGGAGAAATGAATTGCAGATTTGAGACAACGTAAGGACTTTACATTTTCTACTCCATCATTCAAAAAGTGATGAGATTTATTAAAAATGCTATTCCATTTTAAAGTAAGTACATCTTGGAAGGCAGTTTTGAAAAAAGAAATCTGTACATTGTGAAGTGAGTGAAAGTGCTTTTGCATCTGCTGTGACCTTTTGGGCACTAAACTGGCCTCCTTTCCAATGGGAGCTCAGCCATTGCTGATTGTCAGCTCTGTCCTTACTGTTTCTCAATACTTTTCTGTTACAACATCTTTTTATATTATGAAATTCTTATTCGTTAGGTGTTTTTACTGTCACCTCATGCTGGTCCCAGTTTAAGTTTTGAAACACATGCCTGCAGGGAGCATTGTAACATGTAACTGTGAAAAGCACAGTTTTTTTCTTCCTTCCAGTTGATGTTGATTTAAAAAAAAATAAAAATCTATTGGACCCAATTTACCAAAGTATCTACTGAGTTACTGAACAGCTTGTTGGCCAGTTCTGCCCTCTTCAGCAGGTGTAATTTCAGCTGATGGAAATTGCAATACATGGTTTTGGAGGATGTGTGGATAATGCGCCCAGATGACAGCAGTATCAACAAGGTGTAGGGGGAAGAAAAATGGGCAGATGTTTGGTTTCTTCTATCTACATGTATACATTTACTTAATTTCACTCTACTGGAGTTTATCTGCTGTCATGTTGTGCTTCACTCTGTTACAGGGAAGGATTTTATAGTGGGCTGCTAGTGTTACAAAGCAGTCCACCTGTTGCACCAACCATACTGTGCAGCCATGTCTTGCGATTTCTTTTTTTTTGGCTTCCTTGTTTTGATCTTTCTTTCCAAAAACTGAAGCATTTGGCTTGTCTGCAGTGGGATGG
>VXAB01009301.1:0-12826 GCA_013399175.1 Odontophorus gujanensis | reverse complement strand
TTTTTTTTTTTTTTTCCATTTCAGTGAAAAATAGTAATGATTCTTATGGCTGTCTTATTTTATAATTGCACCGTCCAGTAGCTGCTGCTGTAAGGAACGTTCTTGTAGAGATGCTTAAAACACTCTAATCTACTGATGTTTTGGTGGCAGCTGACTTGTATTTGAACCATTTCCTGTTGGTGTGCATGGCATCATTATTTTAGTGATAGTTGATATTGATGAGGTGCAGTAAATGTCAGTGTATGTGTGATTACCCGGAACCATAACTGCAAATCCAATCCAGTATGTCTAATGCTTCTGTTCCATTCAGTGTTTTTCATAGGATAAATACTGCTAGCTGTGTTTATGTGCTTATTTAAAGACTTCAGAGCAAAATTGCTTTGTGCTCTATTGTACAACAGTCCAAAATCCAAATCTGGATGTTTTATGGATAAAAATCTGTTTTTATATTAAAAAGATTGGTTTCTGTTTTGCAGCAATAAATGTGTGATTCACTAATGAGAACAGTCTTTATTGGTCAGACAAGTTGTCTTTGCCAATGATTGTATGCATGTGCTGAAGGAAGTGTAAGAGTGGGCCAAGAATATATGATACTGCCACCTAATGCTTAAAGCTTGCCTGTTTTCAGATTTGAATACTCCTATAAAGCCATTATGTGCTTATTAAATGTCAAAATCATTTCTGTTAGGTAAAGAACCACCTTCTTTCACCTGTTTTCACGTCTGCCTTTTATTTGCTATGTGTTGTACTTCCTGGCTTGGAACAGCTAGTGCATATGTCAGTTTTTTGGTCTCTACCGTATATTCACATCAAGCTGTCTCTAGGCTGAGGAATCCAGACATTATTGTTCTTTGTAGATAATCCATTTTGTACCATTGATAATCCTTGTAGATTTTATCTCTATCTTTCCAGTTCTGCCATATCTTTCTGACGTGAGAAGTGCTTGACACAGTTTTCAAGATTCTAGCATGCTTGTTCAGTGACATAATGCTGCTGCAAGGAAGGCTGGTGGTGTGGTCCTACTGTAGTTGCCCATAGGGCTCTCCCTTCATCAATGGAAATTTAGCTGAAGAACAGATGCAGAATCTTGGCAATTGGCTGGAAGGATGAATGTTCCCATGGAAGAGGCAACCAGGCCAACAGGACTAACTGGTCAGGAAGAGGAAATGTTAAGTATCAATAGCAGGAGACTCCCTGGAGTGGGAAGTTGAGGTGCATATCTGGTGACTTGACGCAGTCATGGGAAGCTGGCTGCTTCCAGCAAACCTCCTGCATTAATAGCCTGCCAAGATCATCCCGAGCTCAACAATTTACTGTTCTTCCATATGACACCAGCGGTACTGCGAAGTGTGGCCTGGAAAATTAAGCAAGACTACCAAGGGTTAAACTTAAGGAGAAGGGCTCTCCAGTTACTTTCTTACCAGTTTTTCTGGGAATAAGACAGGCAGAATTAGGTTTGTTATTAAGGTCACTACTTAGCTGTGTGGCCATTTTCCATGATTGAGAGATGGCTCAGAGACTTTGAGCTACGAAGCAGAGAAATGATTCACTTATCAAAAAGGTGTGTGTACTTTTTGTCTAATAGTCTGGCTGACGATAAGTTGGGCATTAAGCTAAAGAAATGGAGATAAGCAAAGCTGGAGGGGACAAGGTAAAAGCACATGGGGAGCAGAGTGACAAGGCCACCACACTCCTGTCAGAGTCAAAAAGCAGACAGGACATCATCTCAAATGCCTGTGCAGCAACCCTCACACTCTGGAGAACACTGCAGAAGGGATGGAGTTCCACGTACAGTCACAGTGTTATAGTATCATTGAAATTACAGAAACTCAGTGGGAAAGTTTGCAGCTGGAGTCCTGATTTTTCCACTACAGCTGCGTTTTGAAGCACAAGAGCAGACTTGCTAATCCCTTGAGAAGGAAAAGGAGCCAGCATAGAAGGAAATTGCTTGGAAAAGCAGTAAGCTACTAAGAGCGCTCACATGGAAAAAGAAGCACTAGAATGGTGCAAAAGGGGGCAGATTCCCAAAAAGGAGAATGTAGAAACACTGCTTCAGTCTGTAGAGTTGCAGTTAGGAGGGCAAAAGCTCAGCTGGAACTCAAACTGACAAGAGATAACAAGAGTAGCACACGTTTCTGCAGCTATGTTAGAGGGAAGGAAGCAGAAGCACAAGACCGCAGGGAGTAGAGAAGGGACAAGTGAGGAACCCTCTCAATAAACTGGACAAGTACAGCTTCGTGGGATGTGAGAAAGCATATCTGAGAGTGCTAAAACAGTTGGATATTATCATCACAAAATCAACTTCTAACATCTTTGAGAGATCATGAAAGTTGGGGAAATCTCTCATATCTGGAAAATAAGTTATTTCACTTATCCACACAAAAAGGGGTAAAGGAAGATCCAGTAAACTACAGATCATTCAGCATTATTTCTGGGGAAAATAATGCAACTCATGGAAGCTATTCTGTGGTAGCTGAAGGGCCTGTGAAGAGCATGTGAAGTTAGGATTGTTGTTCTCCTCAAGGATCCTTTCTATTCATACATGTAATCTATCTCCCTTTTTTTTTAATCCTGCTTCTTCATGACATGAGAACATTCTTCTAAAATGGTCTATAATCAGCCTTGCTGTCTCACACTGTTCTGTGTCATTGGCAAATAAGGTAACCCTGTTGTTTGCTTTGTTTCAAATCATTTATAAATATATTGAATAATGTAGAACCAGAGCTTCGCTGGTGGATGCCTTCAGCTGTGAGATTTTACCATTTATTCCTTCTTTTCATCCCCTTCTTAAGGAAGAGTATTACTGTACAGAAATCATCTGGATATGTAGTTCTTGGTTATCACAGTGTCTACTAATTCTGTTCCATGCAATATCATCTACTAATTTGCCTGATCTCTCCGGAAACTGGTGTTGCAATCAAAGTCTTCAGTTCTCAGATACTGGTACTCAGTTTTAAGATATCCAGTTTTTCAGTTCCTTTAGCAACTTCTAAGTGAATACCATCTGATCTTCCAATTTGTTACAGTATGTTTCACAAGTATTTTGAAGTCACTTGAATTTCAGACAGATACTCTCATAAGAGCTTCTCAGGGAGTTCTTACCATGGACATTTCCCATGGAGTAGCAGAAATCATTCTGAAAGAATCACTTAGTTTCTGTTCAATGAACCCTTTTCTATCCTGATCATCCGATGACTCTGCAGAGTCTCCAGGCAGCTTTTTGCTCCTGATGCATTTGAAGGAAAAAATCACTGTTAGTTCTGATGTATTTGAATATTTCTCCCTTAATACAGTATCGTAGTATCTTGTTTATTTTTATTTTTAACTTCCTCCATCAATATTTCTGGTCACTTAGGGTTAAGATGATTTCAACTTTTGGATGGAGTCTTTTGGTTTCTAAAGACTTCCTTTCCCTTTCTGTTACACTGTGCTTCTTTTTTTTTTTTCTTAACATCTGAATTGTCCCTGCATGTGCTTCCAGTAAGATGTCATTAAGTTTTCATGCTGTCCGTGAGAAATTAACTCTTAGGTAATGTTTGACTTCTGTTGTTAGTTTAGTATCCAAAATTCAGTCTTTCTGCCATGTCTTGTCATTTTTTTTTAAACTGTAACTACAGCAGAAGTAGTTGAAGACTCTCAGAAGTATTGATTTTGTATCTCCTCACTTCTCTAATCTTCTAAAATGTCTCTTATCATACATGTTATTTTTATTCAATGAGATTGTTCATTTAATTTGACACCAAACTCTTTCCCTATCTTTGCCTGTACTGTGTTATCCTGAATGATATGTTCCTTACCAATTTGTTTTCAAACAGGTAATTTTTAGACTGCAATTTCCTTATGAAAAGCTTTTTTACTTGATTCAAAAGATGAACTTGTTCATACCACAGTAAGATCATAATGATACGTCTTAAAACTAACATTTTTGTTGCTAATTGCTCTTTTCTTTTGTTAGGAACAATATGAATGTGTTGGGAATTACCTTAATGCATGGTATTCTACAGGGTGACTAGAAAAGGAATGAATTGTCTAATTACTTTACTAGTTCTCCTGTTTTTATGTTTCTAATGGCAGAAATAATGAAAGAGGAAAAATTCAAAAGCGTATATTGGATTATCAAATTTAACTTCTACTGCTACTGAATCTTCTGTGAGAGAAAATGTGATAATTCTGTGCAGTCCTTGAGTTCACTTGCTAGCCAACACTGTTTGAAAGGCTGTTCTTGTTTTTTTTATATTATTTCAGAAAAACGTGTAATTATTTGACTTATCAATACATTGTCTGCTAGAATACTAGAATTTATTTTGTTTTACAAGCACTCCTGCCTTTATTCTGAATTTCCTTATGGTTTAACAGTAATCCTGTATCTATTTGGAAGCCCAGCCAAGCTGCAAACTGAATTCTGCAGCTGTGCAGCAAATCAAGCCTCTGTGTTATTAGCTGAGAGAGAAGAGAAAAGCAAAATCCTGTAGCCATTAGAATTTGTGCAGTAGGTTGCTCTGAAAAATAAACAGCCTGTATTACTTATAACTTCTGAATATCTGATTAACATTAACGAGTAGCTTTTTAATAGCCACATTCTGATCTACTGTTCTGATTAATTAAGGTTCAGTGATGATTGCAAGTTATTTAGTATGTTCCTGGATGTAGTACACTGCAAGTCAATGTGTTGGTTGAGAAATGAGGCTGGGGACAGCAAGAGAGTCTGTTCAACCGAATAATTTCTGCATTACGAGCACAAGAAGAGGAAAGGACAAGGTGTCTCAAACTTCTTAGAGTGCTCTGGACAGGAGTAAAGCCAGTGATATATAATGCTGACTCTCTGTCTGCGTGCAATGCTTAGGATATAACCTGTGGCTTTAGAGCTCTGGCATGACTGGTAAGAGATGCATGAATTGAGAACTAGAGAGGCCCATGATAAGATGGTGGAGCAGACTTTGAATGTCTAAATGCATGAGCAGAAAGACTGTATGCAAAGTGTTACGTAGTTTTGATAGCTGCATGTGTTGGTGTGTGTACTGATACCTCTGTAGCTCCTGCTAGCACCAGACCACAGATCGGAGAAGAAAGGAAAAGCTGGAAGCTGGGCATGTTGTTGGAGTTAAAAGTATTCTTGTAGTGCTTCAGTGTCTGCAGCACTTTTGGAATTTTCACTTTATGAAGTCACACTTTCACTTATCTTTTCACAACTATAAACTATACAGATATTTACATGATAAGAAATTGTCTTCCAGCTATATCTGGACAGTGTTGCTCTTTTCAGAACAGAAATACCCGACAGCTATGAATCAGAAGATCAAGGTGAAAGGCAGCATTCCATAGTTCATTATGATAACAGTTTTGGTTTTTTTTCCTCTGCTTTGATTTAGTAAATCTTTGATAACTGAGAAGTAAATCAGGATTACAAACTGAGGCCAATTTAATATTGAAGTGTCAAGATCTGTTCTTTAACTCCAGCCCTAATTCTCTCTCTGTCTTTAGACAATATCCAATATCTCAGAGGTTTAGTTTTGCTACTACCTTGAGCAATACAATTAAAAATAATAAGCCCTAAGGCAAGTAAAAGCTAGGGAGCTTAAAAAGTCAGTTTATCTTACATCCTCTTTACATTGCTACTCTGAAAGGAGAAGTAAATGTATGAGATTAGGAAACTCTTAGTAGTTTTAATTCTGTTCTCACTCTTACAGACTTTTACTTGCTTTTTGTTACTTTGGGGACTGAAGTATTTTTGCATTGGAGGATGGGGAATACTACAGCAGTCATGGCAGGTGACAAACTGTTGTGTGTGTTGCCAAGGGATGTAAAAACTAGTGAGAAGAAAAAGGAGTGAGCTAAAACAAAAACCTAAAGCTGAAAACAAAACAGAAAGAAAAACATGGGATGAAGAAGTATTGGACAATTTGTAACAATGAGAAGAAGTAAAGATAAATAGAGTAACTTTAGTGATTGATCTGGAGAAGAAATAATGCAATTTTGCTAGGACAAGGAGTCTTGGCAATTGGGCAGTATGCCTTCAGGGAGCAAGGAACAGGCACAGGACAGTGTGTCTGGAGAGCTGAAACACATGCGAGTGTAATTGTGATATCATTTCTATCAGGATCCTAAAAATTGGAAGCAAAATAGGGTCTGGCTTCTATGGAAGTTTTCTGGTGACAAGGAAGGGACTTCTTTATCACAAAAGATTGCTCCAGTGAAGTAGCAGGGTATTTCTAAACACCATAATCAAACAAATCTTCCTTGACTCCGTAAATAATTCATATGAAATAAAGCCCAGGTTGGGAATTGTGATACCTTGTGAAGAAGACTGTGATTACTCATGTCATCCCATATCTGATAAGAAAATTCTCAGTTAGTGCTCTAACTCCAATATGGTGTTAGAAAGTGGCATTCCTTCTTCCTTGTGATATGTACCAGGTGACTTGACAAATCGAGCATGTGCTCTCACAGCTCAGGTTCTACACTTAAACAATTAAGACACACGTATACATTGGTGTATATGTTCATTCTTTTCCAAGAATTCATTAATATGTGTCCCTCTGTGCATGTGCAATTGCATCTAGGATGGTTGTATGACCACTTATTTTATCTGTGTGATTAAGCTGATGATAGAAAAATGGAGACTTTTGGCTGACCTCGAGCTGTTTTTCCCCAACTTGGCAGGCTTCCGTTGCTTGTTAGGTCATAATGAGTGATTTCCAAAACAATGTATGTGAAAACTGAGGAAAACATCCCAGCACCTGGTGAGTGCAAAAGGTAGAAGTAGTCTATTATGACTGGTGCATCTTGTGAAGCAGAATCATTGGGGAAAACAAAACTGTTCACACAACAAGCAAAGCTGAAATGGGAAGTTTTAGAACTAGCACTCATTGATTCAGATGCAGATTAGCACGAGTCTTTGAAAGATTTTTTTCCAGAACTCATTGATGCTAGAATCCTGGAAAACTTGAAGGGGACTGTTGGAGGTCTGCGCCAAGCAGGGCTGGTTTCACTCTTAGGTCAGATATGCAGTTTAAAATCGCCAAACACTTGAATTTCGAAGATCCCACAACTTGTCTGGGCAGCCTGTTCCAGTGCTTAATCACTCTTGCTATGTTGTGCTATTAATTAATTTATTTATTATTTCTTTGTTTTGCATTATATACAGTAAAAATTTACAGGGCTGTGATTTGTGCTGTCTTTTGTCCATTAGCTGTGTACCTCTGGTTAGAGTTTGGTGCTGTCTTCACTACAGGCTTCCATTAAGCAGAAAAATGTCTGCGACTAAGATGTTTTGTTATCCATACCAAACAAACCAAATTCCTTCATTGTTCAGTATATTCTTCGATCCCATGACCATCTTGATGGCCTTCTGAACCTTTGCTTTAAATTCTTGTTCTGGTGACCCAACACTGGGGACTGTACTTGAGACGCAGCTTCAGGAGTACCAAATAGAGGGGAATAATTACTCCCATGTCCTGCTGGAAGTTCCTTTGGCAGTGCAACCAGGTACATTGTTGGCCATTGTCACAAGAGGAATGCCTTGCTGATTCACCACCTCTTGTCTGCCACGCTCGTAGGTCCTTTTTGTGGAGGTACTTCATTTTCCTTTGTGGAGCATCATGAAATTCAGGACTTTAAATTTTTCTTTCTGGAACTGCATGACATTCTTGCTGCCCTGTTTCTACAACTTGTCAAGGCTTGTCTAAATGGTATTCCTGCCCTCCAGCATATGAATTGCTTCCTCCGAATTGATGACACCTGGAAATCAAAAGTTTCAAACCATTACAGTCAACTATTAGCAAATCTTTTTATTTTTATTTTTTTGCATTGATTAAGATCCTGCAACAACATATCCAACACTGAGTTACTCACATTTGCTACTACTGTGTTCATCTGTTTATCGCTCTTTTCTGAGTGATTTCCCACTCTCTGATTTTATTGAATGAAGGAGAAGAATGAGATAGTGAAGTGAAAAAGAGTAAGAAAAGTACAAGAAAAATCAGAGAAGCTAGAACGGTTCAATGGTACATTCTAAAGCCCAATTTTGAAGCTTCTGAACAGCATTCGGTGTCAGATTGGGGGCATCTAGTGATGTTTTTATCATGCTTGAAAGCATCAAGGCATTCTGTTTTCCTTCTAGATCCAGGGTATGCTGTCAGGTCTGGTTTGTATCTGATGTGGTTTCAGGATTTCTGCCAATTTGAACTTCTCAAGATTTTGCTATTTTCACAGAAAGTAGGTACCTCATGTATAGCTGCTCATGTATTTTCAGTATGGTGGGTTAAAAAGAGTTTGTTTAAAACGCCACATGAAGTAACGGTATGCTTTGGAGTTTATAGATATGCTATGGGAAATGCATAGCAACAAATACAGACTGCTTGAGACACTGAGGTACAGGTTTGTTTTGTTTAATAAGCTAAAACAAGGTAGAGCCAATGTTTTGCATTCCTACAGCCCATGTGCTTTAGGAAATTCTGTGTTTAAGAGATTTTTACAGAAGACATTGGTTCACAAGACCACTTATTTGTTTAGCTGTAATCAGGCTTTCTGTCCTTATGTCACCAGGGATTCCCAACCTTCCCCCCAGTTCTTTTTGGTTTTGTGTGTGAAGATTCAAATGATATCAGTGCACCAATTTGTTTTGTATAGCATATTCACAGTCAAAAGCTTAACACTTTTTTTTTAATGTTACAACCTCAAAATGCTTAGGAATTCAAGGAATTCTTAAGGATATTCAGCCTAAATTTAGATAAAATCTGAATTTTAGATTTAATTTTTCAGCTGCTTTTAACCATCTCTACTGATTTTGCTGTGTCTTCTGTATAGTGTCAGTACATATCTCACTGTAAAAAGTCTGAAAAATTACTTTGAGATCATAAAGGGCAGAATAAAATGAGATCAGGTCTAAATATCAGAGAGACTTTTTTTGAGCTGTTTTCCTCCGCTCAATATTCAGATGAGTTGATGCAGACCACTGAGCAAATACAAAACAGAAGGTGACCAAAAGCCCTCCACTCGGTGTGCTCTGAGCTCAGAGTTCACAACCTCTGAAGGCTGTGAAGGTTTCTGTCAGGCCTACTCAGTGTCGTGGACCACTGTGAGATACAAGACTTGCCTCAAGCATTCTGTGCTTCTATGACTGTGGAGGGTAGATAGAATATAAGTCTCGTACTGAAAAGACTGTCCAGTTACCCTCTATGGTGTAGTGAGTATTTTTTTCCCCAAAGTATGTTGATAGAGAAACGAGTCTTTTAAATAAAAGTTGTTTCAGATTCCATCAGATACCATTTTGATAACTTCAGAATGTTTATAAAGTTGTACTGAAGTTCCTCTCTTTCCAAACTGTTCTCCTGACTGATTTCTCTGGATTACTGTTGTCATGATGCCTAATCTTCCTGCTGGCATCACACTCCCACACTCTTTTGATGCTATGTGCTGAGGACTGTCGGAGCGGTCACTTTGGCTTTGCACTGCCTGTGCATGTCCTTTGGCATCACTGCCCTTTTTAGCACAGGCCGTGAAGCTGCATTTGGCATAACAGTGCTTAAATGAATTACAAAGGTGCAGTGTGGTTTCTGCAGTTCTGGAGACGAAGATTTGTGTAAACAGTGGGTTGAAATATGCTTTTAATTTTGATGTTCAGATTAGCTTGATTGAGATGAATAATAGAGGATTGTAATGATATCAGAAGATGGCATGACCTGGTGAAAATTATTGTAAACAGAACAAATAAGACAAATGGTAGAATCAGATTCAGTGGACATTTTTATAGAACATAAGCAAATACTATTTCTAGTTTCTGTCTTCCTGCACTGTGACAGCTGCTTGAAATCTAAACATATGGAATTATTCAAATGTTAGTCACTGTAACTGCCTCCTGAACAAATAGGAGGAGGCTTAGTGGGTTTTTTTTATTTTCTGCCAGGGATTCTTAATACAGCGGAATAGCAAACTCACCTTACTCTTACTTGAATCTTTTACTTCTTCTGTTTCAAGGCAACCCTGTGGACCTTCGCCTTGGGCATCACAGAAGAGGAATATCTGACTGTTGCATGTTAAACTAAATGTCAGAGAGAAATATGGGGAAATGGTTGTGTGAATCTGCCCCATCACACACCCTAAGTTAACCACCTTCTGTCGCCTTCCTTCCCTTGGTAACTTCTGTCACCTGACAGAAGGTAATGAATGAAGTAAGAAATAGCAGATAAGAAATTGCTAGTGATGAAATTAGTATTCAAGCCACTTATGTAGTGGCTTGAATCTAGGTAGGAACCCAAAATGATTTTTTCCTTTAGTGATCCGGAGCATCTTTGCTTGAGAAGGGATGGTAATGCAGCTGTCCTTTTCCACTCATCTGTGTAGGACAGGGCTTAAATAATGTGGGCATGGATGGAGACCAGAAAACATGAATTTCTGCGTCTCACTAAGGTAAATATTTCCACAACATGAAACCAATTGTCTATAGGGAAAGGTTTCTTAAACCTGTAATTTTAGGAAATTGGCTAACAGTTCATATGGTAGGATTGAAAAGAGATTAGTGGAAGATGAGTCATGGTGATGCTGTGAAATTAGAGGAAGAGGGAATGCAGAAATGAAAAGGAAGAAGTAAGAAAGAAATATAAATGATAGTCAGGAATAGAAAAGTATATTCTGAAGACCAAAATCAAATCATGGTTAATGGGCAAAAATATTGCACATCTACCTCAGCTGGGACAGGAGACAATGCTCAATAGCTGAAAACATATGCCAGGCTTCAAAGTCTGTACTGGGATCACTACTTCTCTGATTGAGTAAAATAACTTGAAAAGGCAGTGCTATAGCTGTTAAAGCTTTTGCTGTTGTTATGAAAGCAAACTTAATGTTTGGTTTTATCTATTTGGTGTTTCATGCTGCCAACATTTCTCAGTGCAGATGTACTTCAATAATAAGCATGCTCGTGTAGCAAATTCTGTAGCACTTTGATTTTATGTTCTTCAAAACTTTAGTGATATTTCTGTTGCAATCCTTTCTGCAGTATTGAAATTCTGGTCTTGTTTGAGTGAAATGATAACTCTTGGAAAGTTGATTAACACTGTCTTTCCAGACAACTGATGTTACTAATTAAGCAGGCAAGTGTTGTGTGTGAAGTAGACATATCCAAACCAGGTGGTCATTATTTGGTGTTTTTTAAGAATGTTGTTCACAAATTAGCAAGGGAAAAGACATTTTGGAGTACAACAAAAACATGTGCAGAGCACATTAACAGCTATGACTCCTGATGCACTGTCAGCACTCAGCAAGCACTGGTTATACGTTGGTTGACTCTGTGCATTAGTCTGCCTCTTTTAAGGGTGGGGTACCTTGGACAGTCACACTTGGAGTAATGTGTTCAAAGTAGACACTGTCAAAAAGTCAATGGTTGTTTAAATGCACTCCAGCTTTATCTTGCTGTGCGTTATCGGTGGGAAGGTTCTGCCTTGCTTGTAGTGCGGGGCTGAAGTTATCCTGTGCCAGTAGGAACAAGAGGATGGACCTGGTGAAACACGTAGAACAACTATCATCTGTTTATTCTGTTTCAGCTATAGATTCACTAGTGGCAGAGATTTAAAAGTTTTATGCTTCCATATACTATTGGCTTTTTGGTCAGAGGTTTTAGGTAATAGACAGGATGAAGGTATTTGAGTCCTTCCCTCTGCCCCTGCCATTTCTTTCTTTCTTTCTCTCAAATGCAGTGTTCCCTAGTGGCACCTAGTGCATGGAACAGTTGGGCCCGAATGGCTCTGGTGCCATTCTTCGGGTAAGCAAAACTTGGTGTGCCCTGCCATGCTTCTGTAGCACAGGGAGATCCCTTTGGAAGAAAAGAAGGAAAAAGAGATAATAAGCACATTAACATGTGGATTCTCAAAATACATGAGTTGCTCTGAAAGTAATGCCTCCTATTTGTTTCCATGGAAACTACAACAGATACAAAGAGCACCGTAATGCTGTTTGATAAAGCGAATTCTCAGCCTCAAAACAGTATTGTTCAACATAGTCACCACCATTTGCTTTGTATTTTCACCAATGATAAACAAGAGCCTGCATGCCATTCTCATAAAAAATCTGCACCAGTAGAGGTGATCCACTGTTTCACAGCTGCTATGATGGAATGATGCTAGGATGGAATACTGATATGAAGATATTGCCCATGGAGTGCATCTTTCATTGGCCCAAACAGATAAAAGTCAGAAAGCACCAAATCTGGAATAAATGGTGGATGTGCTGGTACTGTCTAGCCATGTTTGGAAATGTACTCCATGGCCTTCAAACTTTTGAACTGGTATCTTGCATTGCAAGGTAAAAGTTGTCATCTTCCCTGAGCTGACCATGGAAGTTTGAGCCTTCAGCTTACTCAACATTGCAACATAGAGATCAGAGTTGATAATTTGTCTAGGTAACAGAAGTACCAGAAGGATTATCCTTTTCCTATCCCAAAAGACAGCACACGTTACCTGCTGGGGACTGTGTCTTAGACTTCTTCAATGGGGAGTTCACATTGCCACTCCATGGAATGCCATTCTGACTTTGGCTTGGATTGCTGGCAGGTTTCTCATCACCAGTAATGATGCAATCCAGGAAGTTGTCACCTTCAGTCTCATATTGGTTCCATAGGTCATGATAAACTTGCATATGGTGTTCTTTCTTTTCCTATGTGAGCATTCATGGAACCCCCCCAGGTGCAAACTTGGTCATATTCCAACATTGCCACCATGTTTCCCAGTGCTTAGGAACTGATATTCCATTATGTATACAGTTCCCTGGTTTTAATCTACCAACTTGTGCAGATAAGCTGATAGAGACATTCTGTGGTGTGATAGCTGTGCATGGT
>VXAB01009300.1:26529-38578 GCA_013399175.1 Odontophorus gujanensis | reverse complement strand
CTAAGTGCTCGCCTCAGGTTCAGTGGCTCAGGCAGTGATTCAACAGTTCCCATACAGGTGGTGGACAAATACTGTAAAAAAGTACTGCTTTTAAGAAGTCGTAGGAAAATAGAGCTAGAAAAGTTCTTCAGAAGTCATCTAAACCTCTACCAGCTCAAAAGCAGCCTCAGCCCTTCAGAAGCATCCCTGGAAGATACTTGTCTAGCCTGTTCTTCAGAACTTCAAGGGCTTCCAACTGTCCACATCTGGTTACAGTCACATCAGCAGAGGGGAGCACAGGACAAACAGGCTGCAGTTTTACCGTCAGCACATTTGTATTGCACATTTCAGATTCAATAGGGAAAGACCTCTCCTATGATCCTGCTCCTGCACTGCTGGCTGTAGCAGAACTTTGAAAGCACAGAAACACCGTGATTACTGGGCCAGCCAATTTGTCACCTCTGTGATTACAATAAAAGGCATAAGTCAGGCAAAGTCTGGAAAGATTCCAGTTTAACTTTATATTCTGAATTATATTATAAAGTAAAAATAAATAAATAAATGAAAGAAAATGAGAAAAGCATCATGAAAGAACTTAAATAATATGTCAGGGCTAGTACATCATCCTGTAAAAACATATAGGCGCAGTGATGACATGAATTTAAAAAATCCACTTTTGCAGTCCAAGTAAGATCTGATCCAGAAAAACAAAATGCATAAAGGCCAGCTGTCCTTGAAGTCTCATTATGGTATTTAGAGCAAGTCAGTGCAGAATGTAACAATGCAAACAGTAGATTAATTCATGACCTGGGCTGAAGAATCTGATTCTGGAACTAGTCCTTGCTAGTTTTACTAAATAGGGTGTTTTATCTTGTTTTCTGTAAACCCTTGGCAGCTGTGAAAGGCACTGAAAAAATGAAATGTCATGCCATGATTAGGATGATAACTTGCTCTGGCCCATTCTTTGTATCTTTGTGTGTATTCTGTATTTTATAATTATGGATTTTGTGAGAAATCTTCAACTTCTAATTTGTTGTGCTAATAAACTGTGTCCCAAACTCTTATTTTCAAATGCCATCACTTGTGGTTTACCTGGCATTCTTGAAGCTGCAGTCTTACAAAGAGCTGCTGAACTGATTTTTGCAGCTATGTTGGTGTACCACCTAGGTACAGTATAAGTCCTGCCTCTGCTGGCGTGAAATAGAGAGTTCCAGTGACTTGAAAGCAAGTGATCAATGGGATCAGTCTGCCACATTTCTGTATGTGTTTGTGGGAATCCTTTCAGCTGCTTTGGTATGCATATCCCACATCTCCAGGGTCTTGTTGATTAATTATCACCTGCTGAGGGTCTGGTTACAGCTCATATGACATTAGGAAAATCTCCATAAAATTCAGTGATGCTCTTCTGTTCATCAGAAATCAAAGGATCAGATGTGAAGACAAGATAGATAGCCTCCAGGTATACAACTGTGAATCTTTCATCAAGATTTTGAAAGAACACAAAATAGTTGTGTTGAAATGCTGCACCACTTTAACCCGTAGGAAAGTGAGACTTTGAGTGCTGGATCACGTACATGCAAGGATGGGATGTTTCAGACTCTCAACCACTCATACCAGAGCACTCTGAATGTGTCTGTTCATTGCACTGAAACAAGAGCTACACTTTTGAGCGAGGAGGCAACAGTGGTGTTTCTGTGGTTACAGACACCACAATGTATGCACAGAATTAAGGCAAATCATAAAGGATTTTGAGTGACCTTCCCTTTAGTCATTCAGGAGAATGAGGCTCCTGTCTCCTGGCTTCTGAACTGCAGCACGATGTCAACTCGCGGAGACTACAAGCTTCTTATGATGCCACAGGGATGTGACCTTGTCAAAATGAGGCTTACATATCATAGGTTCACAGATAATTACAGAAGCCTGTACCAGATTTCCTCCACAGGGTGTCTTCGTTCAGCTGAGATCATGAGCAGCAGAAGGGGAGAGCAGCACATCTTCTCCACAGGCACAGATGAGAGGAACAGAGTTAATGACACAAAACAATGCCTCAGAGTGCAGAGTGTGAGGCACCCAGCAAAGGGGTGTCTGCATCTGCTGTCTGTCAAACAAGTGCGCACTGCTGACTTCATGCTTTGTGTTCCTTTCATGTCATTTCCCAAATTGTGACGGACAGCACTGTGTATTTTCACAGAGGGAAAGGGATAATTACTCTAGGGAGAGGAAAAGCTTAGTATGCCAGAGAAGAACAGTGATGTGTTTTGCCAATACAGTTTTTGCTTGTCTGCAAAAAGAAAGAAATGCTGTTCAGAGAAAAGCATACAGAAAAGGGAAGAAAAAAGACAGTTCTATAACTGATGCTGCTGGGAGCATTTATGGTGATTTGCAGAGATCGTGGCACCCAACGGCCTGGTCCTCTGGCCTTGCTGTTCCATGCTTTTTCCTCCTATCTTACCACAGCGTTCTGCTGCTACCCTGATGTGTGGTTGTCTGGTTTGATATTTCTTTGAATTACTTCCCTTTTTTTCCAATCCCTTTTTCTCTCTGCATCAAATAGAACTGCCACGTCCTTGCTTTCAAGGCAGTGGCTATGGCAGCACTTATTCAGTCTTTGACAGTCTTTACCTGTGCAACAACTGTCAGTGACTGCAGCACCGAAAATTTTTACAGAGGAGGTTCAAGAAGCTCTACCTAAAAGAGCTGGACCTTACTTTAAAACCGGAGAGATCTAGTAATCCTTGCAAATTCATTGTAGATCAATGGATGAGACACTGCTTTCTAAATAAACCTCAGTATCTGAGTAGGAAAGGATATAGAGAAGGTGAAACTAATATTTGTATCGTATAACACAGATACTTCCCTGTTTCTCATGTCAAAGTGTTGTGGGTTTTTTTTTTAATTTTTATTTTTATTTTTATTTTTTTTAAGATTTAAACTCCTGTTATATACTAAAATGGGATGTTATTGGTGTTTCTCATCATCCAACTATGGAAAACAGCAGTTGTAATATGCAGGATGCAGTCAGTCAAAAGTGTTTCTCAACATCTCACCTTACAGACTCTAGAAGAATCATGGGGTTCTGTTCATTTTGGATTGGTTTTGTAGTTCCTGTTGGGTCTGAGCCTTATGAATAGCCCAGCTGCACCATCTCACTTTCCAAAACTTTTGGTCTGAACTGTTGCCAAGCACAGCCCCTGGGGAAGGGAGCTCTGAGGCTGTGATCTTGCAGGGGTCACTCCTGTGCCAGTCAAAGTCACTATAGGGAATGGAGGAACTGGGGAACTTAAGGGTCAGGAATAAATCCCAACTCTGTAACCTTCTCTGATGTAATCACTGCCCAGGTAGATGGGGAGAGAAGATGACTTAAGCATGGTCTTTTTGGGAGAAGGCAGGGGATAGATGAGTGGATAGCGAGGCGGGTTGAGAACTGCCTGAGTGGCAGAGCTCAGAGAGTTGTGACCAGCAATGCAGAGTCTAGCTGGAGGTCTGTAACTAGCACTGTTCCCCACAGGTCAGCACCGTGTCCGATCTTGTTCAGCATCTTCATCAGTGATTTGGATGAAGGGATAGAGTCCACCCTCAGCAAGTTTGCTGATGACCCAAAGCTGGGGAGAGTGGCTGACATATAGATAGGCTGTGTTGCTGTTCAGCAAGACTAGAACAGACTGGGGAGTTGGGTAGAGAGGAACCTGATGAGGTTTAACAAGAGCAAGCATAGAGTCCTGTACCTGGGGAGGAATAACCATATACATCAGTACAGGTAAGGGTCTGACCTCCTGGCAAGGAGGTCTGCAAAGAAGGACCTGGGTGTTCTGATGAGCAACAGGTTGATCATGAACCAGCAGTGTGCCCTTGTAGCCAAGAAGGCCAAAAATATAATGGAGGCATTACAAAGATTGCGGTCAGCAGGGCTAGGGTGATGATCTTCCCTCTCTCCTCTGCCCTGGTGAGGGCACATCTTCAATACAGTGTTCAGATCTGGGCTCCTCAGTTCAAAAAGGATAGGGAACTACTAGAGATGAGTATAGTGGAGGGCAACAAAGAAAATAAAGGGCCTGGATCATCTCCTGGATGAGACCTGGGTTCAGCCTGGAGAAGATAAGACTGAGAGGGGATTTCATCACTGTTTAGAAATGAAGTGTAGTAATCAAGCTGATGGAGATGGACTCTTCTCAGTGGCGAGCAACAATAGAACAGGGGGCAGCAGGCAGAAAATGGGACACAGGAAGGTCCATATTAACACGAGGAAGATCTTTCCTCTCAGAGTGATGGAGCACTGGAGCAGGCTGCACGGAGAGGTTGTGGCATCTGCTTCTCTGGTTATACTCAAATCTGTCTGGACACCTACCTGTGTGACATGCTGTAGGGAACCTGCTTTAGCAGCTAGTTAGATTTAGTGATCTCTAGAGGTCCCTTCCAACCCCCATAATTCTGTGAGTCTGTGATTATGTGGAAACAGGCTGTGGAGTTGTAGTGATTTCCGTTCCTGTCTAAATAAATAGCAGATGACCTGAGGACCATTCATGCTGTCCATTACTGTATCTTTGCCTTTATTTTAGAACCACTGTAAATTTACCCACACTAGATTTACTATCAACCCTAAGACTGTAATCTGGATGTTGCTGTTCTTTAGATAGTAAGAAAAATGAGAAAAGGTGCAAAGTTTGACAGACTTAATTCTGTCCAAATCATCCAAATATCTTGTCATTTGAGTCTCCATTGTTTGAACATGAAACTTATCAGCACAAAATAGGATTTGTGGAAAGAATTTCTTCTCATGCCTCCATCAGGCAAGTGTTTTAAATGAAGCAATTGTCAAAACTAATTTTTCTTTCATGGAGAAATTTCTTTCTTTTCTTTCTAGTTGGTATGGACTGCAAATGACTCAACTGTATTTTGTCACTCAGGACAGAAGAATCTGGCTGTATTAGTTCCCAAAAACCATAGATCTAGTAATACAGTTATCACTACAGGGCACTGGTGGTGATGTGCTGGGTAGGATACTTAAGAGAGACCTCACTGGGCCTGCTCCTAGGTGAGGAATGGTAGACTGCTAAGATATGGTTTGTGAGGTCAGCTGGATCCAGCAATAATTTCCTGAGTACCACAGAGACTGTTTTGATTTTCAGATGATTGTAATTTCTAATGGTTGAGGATGTATGGTTTTAAGCATTACTAGTGTTCTTTTCTTCATCACTCAGATGTACTGATGGCATCAGATATACAATTAAAGGGGTCATGGGGAAGAGCGTGGCAATTTTCTTAAGATCTCCAGAGGAAAGATAGGAAGTAAGAAGTCTGTTAATTGGGACTAAATTTGGTATGTTTCTACTGTTGTCAAAAACAGTTTTGTTGGGGAGGATTTATATAAAGCCAGACTTATAATGCAAACTCATGAGGATTTATGAGAATTACTGTGTGATTGGTAGGGGGAACACCTGTTGCTAGGACCATCCTATTGTAAATCATCATTGGGGTGGGAGCTCAAGCTGTGATAAGCATCTTTTGAGACTAATTCTTTTGTCACTAGAAATTCATAAGAAAGCCAAGAATATTGACAGATACCCACACATTTCCACTGAATCACTGGAGAGAGAGCTCATCTTTTTTGTCCCTCAAAATGTGCTTCACTGTACTTTAATCAGAAAAAACTGGGAGTTAATCCAGTAAGAAGCCAGCCAACTAAGGAAAGCAAAGAAAACCCGGGGAACTGATGAAATCAGACATCCTACATTTCTGTGTCTTGCACACCAAATGGAAGGCATAGTGTTATTAAGGTATTTAAAAGGTCTCTGATTCTCTCTTCCATAGTTTCTTTGTGTCTTAACTATGCAGAAAATAATTCACTTTGTTTTAAGCAGAAGTGTGTGATAGCACTCATTGCCTCTGCACTCAGATGACTGTTCCCATGAAGCTCATGGGATCTGAATTATTTTGAAGTCGTTCACCTTTCTCTCACATCTTAGTGAAAACTGCCAGTGAGTAAAATACAAGAAAAATTCTTTGTGGGAGAGGCACAGGCATCCCACCTTTCCTTATGAAGTCATACAAGTTTTTTCAAGGAAATGGAGAAGATTGAGATATTTGGATAATATATTTGCTATTGATTCTGTACTGCTTTGACTGCATCAGACTTCACACTTTCATGATATTTCTTCATTACACCTTGCAAGACTGAAATAATTGTCTAAAATGAACAATTGTATTTTTGTGTTTTTTTTTTTTTCCTACCACCTTGAAATGAATTTGAGCTCCATGTTCTGTCTCCCCAGCCTTTTGGCTCATTAAGAAGCACTACACAAAGTTTACTTCTATGTGTTTTTGATCTTTTGTCCTCACTAATGGATAGAATTGATACTATTTCTGAAATTAGCAGCTCAACAACAGCTAGCTCTTTTAAGATGCAAAGTGACTCCTTTAGTGTATACTGCATCTCCCACTGTGAAACTGAAGGAGATTTTGGCCTGTAGAGCCTGGGCTATGAACAAGTCTAGCTGGATAGTTTACTCAGGCTGCACTATAACATTCAAGAGAATACAGGCTTCAGAAGGAGGTAAAGAGTTATAGGGATGAAGAAACAAAATTAGATATGGTGTCGTGCAGAAATTGGGATGTCTCCCTCTCTTATATTCCCTACCTGCTTTCATATTCTCCCCCTGACCTCTTCTCTCTGTAACCGTGGGGTGATAGTAAGTCATGTGGCAGAGCTCTGCTGTCTGTAGGTTTGACTTCAAGGATTTAGAGAACCTGATCACTGAGTTCGCCTTCCTGAACTTTTTGCAGTTGTTCTTCATACAGAGGCATTGAAGGTAAAGTGAATAGATGCTTCCTCAGAGCTTCCAAAGGAACATTTATTTCCCTGTAATTCCCAGTATTGCCCTTGACTCAGAAAACATCCCACATTTGGGGAACACCTAAGACCTTTTCCACACTCAGGTTCTGAATGTCTTTTACTCAGAAGTACCTTCCTTCAAACACAGTCTCATAAAAAGAAGCAAATGTGGAAATACACAATACATTTTTTTTATAAGCATCTCGGAGACAAGAGACAACCATTTGTCAGGAGTTTTCTCCTGCTGCTGTGAAAAGGCTGAAATGCATAATAGAGTGCATGGTATCAGATTAAAGAGAGCTTGTGGAAGGAATTCTATATTCAAGAGATGTCACTTATCTCAAATTCTGTCACAAAATATATTGCATTGAAAATTAAGGCTACTTTCTATCAGCATTTTATTCTTAAAGTCTGAAAGCTACCTCANCGATCGGTGTGTATCATTCTTCACACCTATAACAAGCCTAATAATGCACATAGGTAATACATGTGTTTGTTCTGCTACATTTTCATCCCACACTGGCCACAACAGCTCAGTTAACAGTGTGAGTGCATAAAGATGTTAATGGAGCCAGTCAGTGTAAGGAAACCAAGGTTTCCTCTCCCATACGTGTAGGTATCTCTTCTTGCTGTAGTTCAGAGGAAGGTGCCACCTTATACCAGAGGAGTCTCTTGCACTTAAGCAAGTGCTCACAACTCACAAAGATGAGCACCTCTGCAGAAGGTTTGAGTAAAACAAAAAAAAGTAATTAAGCATTTCACTGGCTGGAGCATAAATGCAGAAGAGGAGCTGTAACCTCAGGAATGCAGTACTCACAGGCCAAAAAACTTAGGCAAGCAAGAGAGTTACACCAAGAAAATATTTAGATCTTCAGCAGTCTAATGGATGTAATTCTCACTAAGCAACACATAGGGAGTGTAGATAGAGATGTGTACCTGTATATTAAAGGGACATTGCTATCTGAAGTTTGCTCCCATTGAACAACATTAAATACAATAAATCACATAAATATTTTAATACCTGTTTTGTAATTCTGATATATATAAATAAAAAAACAACACTTACTTTTCACTATTGAAAGCATTCTGAATAACTGTGATTCTAGGCACTGGTTATGTTTGCAACTTTGATACGACAAAATAGATTGTATTTATCTTAGCCCACTGAAAAAACCTTTCCATCAGTATGCCAAGAGTACCTTCCTAGCAATAAATTCACGTGCCAAGTGGGTGGTTTCTACTCGTATGAGATTTCAGTTCAAAACCACTCACTTGAATTTTCCTAGTTCTGGTTAGACAGGCTTTTCAGGAGCCAAATAAAGGCATAAGCCCTTAGGACAAACTCTGTTCACTTTAAGTGAAAATTCTGGAGAAAAAAAAAAAGTGGAGGTGTGGCTAGAAAAATAACTTGTCCCATCTTAACTTGAATTTCCTATTGCTATTTCATTCAAACTACCTGCGTTTTAGCTGTCATTAAAGAGGATGCTAACCTATAAAAAAAGAGATTCACTAAGGTCTTCGCCATTTGTATTTCCATGTAAGGTCCAAATGATGATGTATTTCCCTGTCATTTCTTCTCAAAGACAACAAATCCTCTTTCACTCTGCTGCTGACTCATTGGCTGTCATCAGGAAAAAGGCAGTGTGGCCTGCATGCACCCACAACATGACCTGGACAAATCACTGCTCGCACCCTGCTGACCAGCTATGGGTTGCAATGAGAGTTTATGCGTCTGTTGGTGATAGCAGATGAGTATTTTCACTCAGGGCCGTCCTCCTGGTGTGTAGCACCTCCCCCATCTACTCCTGAGAAACACAGTTGGGTCAAATGGCATGCATTTAAGGAAATAGTGATCAGTGGAGAAAGAAATCAACAACTGCAGGTCTTCCCAGGTGCATGGTGGGGCTGAGGAAATTCAGCATACATGGCTCCAGTTGAGAAGCCACGTACTGCATGACTCACCAAGACAAGCAGGTTCATCATCTAAGCCAGCCCCTTTTGTACCGACTAGTGAGGAAGATTTGCTTTCCTTAGTGGCAATCTGAAGAAGCACAGAATTTTGTGCAGGGACTGCTCTTTATCAGCTGATGTAGTCAGTGCTCTCTATCCATTCCCCGTTGTTGCCCTTATTCTGTGACACTCAGCCCAGAGGATGCTGCTTTGGTTGCAAGGTTGCCAGCAAGGATTTTTGCTGGTGAGGAGAACAGCTGCCGTAACACTTAGGTAAGTATAAATTTGGAACAAGAACACACTGACTCCCTGTTTACTCTGTGTGCTTTGGCTGCACATTGCTCTCTCCTGCATTAGGAGTTTTATTATTGTCTCCTTGACAGCAGGGATGATTGCCTGCAAGTGTCCTCAAACACACCTGCTGCTGGACACAATGGTATTGATGTAATTTAAAGAAAATGAAGGCTTTGGCAGCCATGTGGTGCCATTTATTAATCCAGATTAGACTGCTTGTGTGCGCTGAGGACATGACCTTGTGCTGTGATCCATCTGCTTCTCTTGGTGCTTCTTAGGAGCAGTACCTCTCTGGGAGATCAGTGTGCCAAGCACTTCCTGATGCAGTTTGTGGTAGAATTGGTGGCTAGCAGATATCCTTTTTTGCTCCTTGCTGGAGTCCTCTTCTTACAAGTCCCATGTCTTGAATTCTGTGGCTTCAGCTGCTTCAACCAAGCTACAACTGATGCACTATTATGCCAACATGTTTTTTTTTCTAATTCCCTTCTCTAAGCCAGGACTGATGAATTCACCAAGGCAGGTTAAACAGTGAGTGCAAGTAAATTAGTGTCACCTTTCACCTGGTACCCAGACTTTGACACAAACCCACTATGAAATGAATGAGGACACGAATAGAGCAGTACTAATGCCAGCTTTTTCTTTTCCTTACATGACACCAGGTGATGATGATTGCAGAGCTAACCCTCACCTCTGTAGTTTAATCTGCTAACTGGTACCAAGGACAGCTAAAAGTAGTGTGAATTGTGGTGTCAGGTGAGCAAACTGGCCTTGTCTGGAGGACAGCAGTGCCTGCAGTGCACCTGGAGGAGTATTGTGTTGGAATCAATCCGCTACTCTGCTCTTTTCTGTAAGCAAAACTACACTTCTTTGGGTCTGATAGATTACAAAAGCACAGGTGGCCTGAGATACTAATTAAGCTAAAAAGTCTGAAACTCTGAGGTTTAAATAAAACAAACCTTCAACCTGAGAATCTGAGCTGCACTAAAGCTGCTTCATGCCCATTTGTCTAGCGCTGTGGATTTGGTTCTAGGTGAGGGTCCTTTCCACTGTCTGAGTCTTAAACAAGACCTAAGTCCCTCATGCTCCAGGCATTGCCTGCCTTTAATCATGGAGTACCCTTTTATGATAGCCTTTATTTCAGGTACTGGCAGTGTGGGGAGTGGAGATGGCAGAGGTGTGGAGAGGCCTAAAGCAGTAACAATGGGGCTGAAGATGGAAGGTTTGGCTCCACTGTGTTTGTTCTTGCCTCTACCAGGACAACAACCTATCACATTTAAATAGACTTTCTTTCCCTTCTTTGTTTTTCTTCTTTTCTCCAGTGAACTAATGAGTTTACTGACACTTCTGATAGAGCTACAAATACTGAACCATTTAGCAGGTTACCCTGGATGGATACAAGTTTTTCAATACCAAAAACAATTATTCTGAAGAGTCTTGCATGTTGTGAGGTCTGTAACTCAAGCTCATCAGAGCTAGTTTTGGCTGGCAGTGTCTCCTTACCACAAAGTCTCATGCTACAATCCCTGAGACAAGAAAATGCAGGCACCAAATTAGTGTGAGTTGTTCATTGCCATAGGAGCTAAAATCCACCCTTCAATATGGCATGATATCAGGGCAAATAGATGGTAAATGATGTCACATGTAGGTAAAGATATTCATAAGGAGTTAGAAAATTCTTGAGCAATTTTCCTTTTCCTGCAGCCTAATTAATAACCTAGAATGTGAAATAAGCATGTGATGTTTGTGTTTATTGCTGTCACCAAACTGATGACCGTACTGTCATTTTGCCATACAATTAAACCAGTCTGCAGGGAGACAGGAAGGAAGGCAGTCTAACAAGAGTAATTCTAGAAATAAATTGTAACTGATAACTTTCTTATCAGTTTTTCTCATACTTCCTCTCCCTGCCCACCCACCCTGTTCTCTGCTCTGTTCCTGGAACGCTGCATCAAACTTCATGTTCAGTGCCTGTTGTTCCTGGCAATACACCTCAGATTGCAAGCCAGGCCTCCTCCAAGGCTTGGACCCAGCTCCGCTGCAGGCACTCACTCATTATAGAGGAACAAGCATGTCCCATTCTGTACATCTACTGTAGCTGTCTGGGTGAAGCTGTACTGGAGGTCTTGTATTTGCCCACATTTACATGCATCACTGCAGTGGACAGGTGAAATGTGGCTGCAGGTACCACAGAGCTCTAAGGGTAACTCTGGCTCGTTCAAAGACATGTTTCAGTATACACTTAGGGCCGTGTAGCTGGGAACTTCACTGCCTGTGACCATTAGTGTGCAGGAAGAAGTTGGGTTTGCATTTGAGGCTTCAGAGAGCATTACTGTAGATTTAAGGCCTAATCACTGGCACCTAAAGGCCCCCAAAAAATCCTTGCCCACAAAAAGTGAATGTCATACAAAACACTGACAAGGAAATCTGCATGAATAGGAGACAATGGTATGATTCAGACACCCTGTAGAGCGCTAATCTGTATCTCTGTATTCTGTACAAGTTGGCACAAATTTTATTAACGTGAAAGAGGTGCTGACAGAAATGGAATTCCGTGTTTTAAAGAGAATCTCTGAAGCCTTCCCAAAGAAGGGATCAAACACAATTTCAACAGCACACATCACTTCTCCCCTTGTCAATGACTCCTCTAAACAGAAGTCCTTTGTCAATGAAACAGCAATAGCGAATGAGCAGAGGTTTGTTTTTACCAGGCGTGGGGGATGAGACAGTGAAGTACTTGCCTGCAGAAGAAGAAACATAAAGTGAAGAAATTTCACATCATTCTCCTGGAGAAGACTGGGAATGTTTTTCTCCCTTCTCTACACTGTCATGGCCTGCTGTGGCAATGGAGGATTTCAAACCCTCGTCCTCCTTTCAAGAGCAGTGACAGCTGAGGGAGGGATCAGATGCTGGTACTGTTCGAACATACTACAGCTTTGATTTTGGTAGGATATTTTTCCCTTTTTTTTTTTTTTTTTTTTTTTTTTTTTTTTTTTTTCC
>VXAB01009300.1:0-26507 GCA_013399175.1 Odontophorus gujanensis | reverse complement strand
TTTTTTTTCTTTTCTTTTTTTTTCTCCCCATTTGGTAGGCGTGAATATCTCAGGACACCACTCTCAGCACATAATGTACTTGCAGGTTTCTTGTGTTTTTCCAATATAATTTTGTGAAGTTTTGGTTAAAGATGAATTAAATACCTCTATAAGCCCTGGAGCTTTAAGGTTTGCACAATACTTCATTAAAAATATCTTGATTCATTGTGAAGGAAGACCTCCTGGGCTACCCCATGGGGCAGCAAGTAATAATGTCTCTTTGATCAAATAAAATTGCAGTGTCCTGTATAACTTGTGATGTCCTCTTTGCTGGAAAATATGCTTGGTTATGGGAAATTTTTAACATTACTCATTTTCTTCTGTTGTTATCTATTGAAGAAGGTTCTTTTGTTTAAAAATGTCATTCATACAGCCTCAGACTGAAAAATAAAAAAAAAGCCAAATATCCTACATTGTAAGCAGTAAACAACAAGGTGCAAAACTAAAGAGCTCCCTTTAAGAGAACCTGCAAGCGAATATGTCAGTGAAGAAATGTAGAGGAACTCAGCCCAGATGAGGCTACAGGACAACAGGTGAGCTTCAGGAAGATGTTGTCTGGTAGATTCACCATGGGTTGTTAGTGAAAAATCCTCATATAACTAAATGTTAAGCTCACTCACACACAAATATTCTGCTTGCTTTGTGTATGCACAGCAGTTAGGACAGTGACATGGCAAGAGGCACTGACTGATGCTTTAACACTTAAATTAAGACTAGCCATGCAGATTCTTGTTCAGCAAGCAGTTAAAAGACTGTTTTCACAGACATGCTGAGACCAAGAAAATTAAGACAGAAATTACTGAGTGAAGTGACAGACTGTCAAGCCTTTTTACTATTATTTATTGTTTTTATTGTTATTCACACTTAGACAACTTAGTTACATAAAGTGATTCAGATGTAGAGCTGTATCAATATCATAAGGTTCACATATTTATGTGGAAAAGTGTACACAACACAGTGAAACATTCTGTAGATACAGTGAAGTAGGACCTTTGATAGAAGGGATTATTTCCGAGAGCCTATATACAAGTAAATAGAACTTTCATACTATGTACAAACTTATACACACAGAGAATACAATGATTCAGAGATAAGAGAATTTCATATAGTGAGTAAAGATCCATACACATAAATGCAAGAGAAAAACTGGAATTTTTGGGGGCATGCTTGGACCAGCTTCTATGGTAACAGCTTTCTTTTATGTTTGAAATGGGTAAGATGGGGGACACCAGGTTTTTATCACAATTGGTTGAAAATGAGAGACGGAAAAGTATGAGAACTACAAAGTGAAACAATCAAGCTAAAAAATCTGTATTACAAAAATAGCATCTGTTTGTCAGTTATAGCATGCTATGGTTACCTTCACATGACAACACAGAGGCCTGATCTTGCCATCTTTAATGACAGAAATAATTCCCATTCACGGGAATCAATTCCCCAGAGTCAGGACTGCAAAATTAGGACTGTGTAACAGAAATCTTGGTAATGGAAATGAACACAAAACTAAACAAATTCCCTTCGGCATTACCTCATTTTGACAGGGGATTAAAAGAAGTGTTTGATTTGTGCTGGATAGCCTGACCATAAAATACTTACCCTTTTTGACAGAAAAGAATTGACAGGAATACCCTGGATTTTACACACTTTCTTAATTATGAGGGCCTTCCTTTACTGTGGTGGGACAGAGTGTTGGGAGTAACAAGAGGATTTAACTGCGTCCTTGGGCCTGACTCTGCGAGCATTGTATTCCTTCTTCTGGGGTGAACAAGGATGGCAGGACTGAGCTTCTGCTGCAAAGGCAGTGTGCAGCGTTTTGTACAGTCTCACAGGGAATCTCACGAGTATGAGCAAACTCCCTCTGACTTACTCACAGCTCCACTAAGGCAAAACCAGATCCCGCTTTACTGTACATTTGTTTGATGGTATTTTACATCATACCTTAAACAAAGACGTGAAATGGATTCTTCACTTTAAAATTAATTATCCCCTTATTTAGAAACCCAAAGCTAGTCTTCTGGGCTTTTATGGCTTCTCTTTGCATTAAGACAACTATGTGACATAAAATAAAAGTAAAAAAAGTAGTAAAGTGCAAGATATTTAAAAACGCATAACAATTTCATTGTTTAGACTGGTTTTGTGTTTGATGAGGGGTGAATTTGCAATTAATCTACATGAATGTAAAGTTCACTTACCATTTTCTACTTACATCACTTCTTACTCAGTCTTGTCTTTGGCCACTTATGGCTCATTTGGGAATGAGTGCCCAGCTGTGCATCTCTTCTACACATGCTCTACGTGGTTGTGTGGCTTCTAGGCTGGGGCTGACTTGCATCTAGCTGACCAGGAGCAAGGGCTCAGGTGACTACATGGCTTCTAGAGAAGAGATGGCTTATGTCCAGCCAGGCTGGCTCACGGGCAAGAAGGAAGTGCGAGCTGCCTGCACACATCCAGGTGGACAAGTCCTGAGATACCATACACTGACAAATAGCAACATACAGCAGGTCCACATGTCTGGACTATGGGACTGTGATCCACATATGACTTCTGTATCCGATGGTGCAATAACTTCAGGCTGGAAGTTAATCTACCCAGACCGAAAATAAATGACTAATATCTCAATAATGATATTCCCATGAATAGCAAGAGACCCAAGAAGAAACAATCTTAACATCACCCAGGAGTGAAGCCCACATCTGCTGGATTCTGCTCCATGCCACTTGATGCAAACTATCCCATTTGCAAATCTGGAAATCACCTTCTGCTGATGTATTTTCAGCTACAATTTGACATAAGAACTGCATCAAACTTTTCAAGAAATTAAGAATCACCTGCTTAAAGGAACTAGCCATGTTTCTTCCTTGGTTAGTTGTGTCACTGTTATTTAGAAGAGGTAAAATAATTTCTAAGAATACAATGGAATGCCTTTTTTCTCCTTGAATACAGCTCCCAGGACAACTTAGTTTGTTGCAGGAGTGCATTTATGAAATACAGGATCCTAGGATAAAAACCTGTCTCTTGTCCAATTGGCAGAAATCTTCTGGATTTAATTGGGCTGACTGTTGGAGAAGGGATTATTTCTTTGTTATAAGTTAAATAAACCCATTTGATGCAAACTCATATTTGATTCTGTATGTAAATATGTAAATATGTAAAGAAATAAAAGACAACCAGAGAAATAATCCCTTAAAAAACGCCCAAATGGTACAAATATTTCTAAGCATCTATTTTTTAAAGTACTTGGATTAACCACATATTTAATCTACCTTTTTATGGACCTTCATATCCACACAATGGTACCATGAATGACAGCGTAAACTACTTCAGAGTAGCATATATGGAAATCATACGGCAGCTTCATTGCCAGTACAAACATCAAATGACAGTTAGATAAATTTCTTTGTCACTCACTGTGCTTCGTGTTTCATGAGGATTACCCAGACACCAACATCTATTGAATAAATAGGCATAGAGGCACAGAGAGCCTGTCTGCACTACACAAAAGCACTACCTCTCGGTAAAATAGACAAATAAAAATGCCCAGGCATTTGCTAAAAGATTTTTCCATGCCTACATGTACCTCTTGAAGAGACCACCTTCAGATCATACTTCTTATTACACTTCTACATCATCTACCCTACTGGTTCTACAACACTGTGTTTTGCAAATGGAAGCTGGCTTTTTTTTCTTTTTCTTTCCTTCTTTTCTTTCTTTCTTTCCTTTTTTTTTTTTTGGTCTGTGTGTGTGTGTAAAACAACAAATTCTCACAGGTATATCAATGGTATTTTGCATTCTCTTATTCAATTCCAATGAAGTCAGAGCTAAAAATGCTCACAACAGGTTATAATCTGATTTACAATCTTAACTTGAATGTTACTGAAAATCCCTTGCAAAAATAATACCCCACACCAGCTCTCCTCAGATGTGGTGATGTCACGGAGAGTCGGCTATTCAACCTGAAGCCTTACTGTGTACTCTTACCTTACTGTGCTGCCAACCTGGGCTTGGCCAGAAAGCACTGATCAATAACAAGATTTTCTTTGTAATGTCAACTTTGCTATTAATTATTCTTCTATACCTTGAGAGATTATGCAGACATCAACCAAATAAATAAGCTCAGGCATACAAATGCGTGACCATCAGACTTCCATGCAGAGTAATGCGATGCAGGATTCAGGCAGTCTGAGGACCAGTTCCCTAATGAAGTAATTCAGACCTTTTTCTGACTGAAAATAGCAATTTGACCTCTAGGTGTACAATGCTGAGAAATGTTCACACATCCAAGAGTGAAACTGTTATGGACAGTGGGAAACACCTGCTGGGAAAAGAGTGATTTCTGAGAGAAAATGGTGAAGTTACACTATGACCCTGGTAAGACCCTGATAAGTCTGCTCTCACTATGAACCAAGGGTGTCCTAGCAACTGGTGTTCTCTCTGGGCATCCAGTGACTGCTGCAGCAGCTCTCAGTTTCCTGTTCAGCTTCCTACTTCACAGCTTTCAAATTCCTCCTGTATGGGAAGAGGGGTCTCCATTCGTGCTCTCTTTACACTACCAGAACAGCTACTGCCTTGTAACCAAAGAGCACACAGTTGTCCTGCAAGTTTGTTCCAGCAATTACACAAGTGGCTTTCAGGGCCAGCCTCTCCTGGAAGCGCGGTGGACCTGAAATCCATCCTACCTCTGGAGCTATGCTGCTGCAGCAGCAGTTATCCTGCTGCTTGAATAACAGCTCACCCAGCAGATGCAAGGCAGTGGGAGCTGTGAGCTGTCTTCTTCCCAAGGGAAAAAAAAAATACTTCCAATACCTTCCAGATAAATGTGTCGACAGGGGCAAGCAAAGACAGCATCCTCCAGGAAAGAAATGAGTCAGATATTCTAATGGTGTATGAATGCCATTACAGAGCAGCAGCCTTAGCCCTACACACACAGTTATACCTCCAATCATGCCATCTTTGGAATGATATGCTCGCAGTGCACAGGGCTTTCAACCCTTATTCCTTAGTTCCTGCCTGCCCTCAGTGTGGTAGCACTTCACGGTTGCTGCCTGAGCTTTGCAGAGCACACTAATGTGCACTTAACAGCTCCCAGTAGGGGTTTCTCTTTTTTTTTCTAGGGATTACACTGCAATGGCCATGTATACACAGGAAAAAATAAAGCAAATAAACAACAACAAAACAAACAAATGCACAAACAAAAACAAAACAAAAAGAAACAAATGAACTACAAAAAAAACCAACAAAAAAAAAAAAAACCAACAGAGTAATACTCTCAGCAGAGATCAACTTGTCATTCCTTGGTTTCTTGGTCTGAAATGTAGACCAGAGAATCCAAGCATTTTTTGTATTGTAAGTGGCCTTATACACTGCACAGATCCATCTCAATCCTGCTCATGCACTTGTAGGTCACACTGCCTTACTCTGCTCACTTGGGAAAAAATCACTTGGGTCAGACCAAAAGCTGCCTTGAGCACTGTCATCAGAAACAGAAAGCATTTGGTGACTCTCCCGGGACAGGCTATACTGCAGAGTCAGCATTGTTTTTTGGGACACCGGCTCCATTAGAGCTCAGAATTTGGGTCACGGATTTTCTTTTGCAGAACTGCTGTTCTTTTCAGCAGAGGGCACTGTAGGTATGTCTGTACCTAACTTCCCCTTGTGTACACACATAGAAACAAATGTTAAGAGGTCCGTAGCACTACGGTTATTGCAGGTGAGGATTCTGGAGCAACATAGGATCTTAAACACATCTATATTTTTCTGCTTCCAATGACAGAAGCTTGCACCAAAGTCCACAAAGGAGCAAGAGATGTTGCTAGTGTATGCTTAAGTTCCAGTGCTGATTCTGAATGTAATTCTTTAAATAGGACTTAATATCTTAGAATAAGACATGAGGAGTAGACATTGTAACTCCTAATTTTCTTACTTTTGCTCAGTATTTCACTTTTTTTTCAAAATATCTCACAATATCAACATTTCAGTAGTTTTTAACATGCATTTCTTACTGTTTTCTCTACCATTGTTTTCTCTCAAGTTCTTATTCTTTAGCCAGCTACTGTTATATACAAACACACGTAATGGGAATACAGTAATGACAAAAGGATGAGTGAAAAGCAAACAGCAAGGAACACAGGCAGGAAAGCATGATGACAGCATCAGAATAACAGACGAGACAAAATGTGCTGAGCCTTCTGTTACACAGCCGTGAGCATTACAATGTCATTGTGAGCACAATACAAATACAGAACAAGGCTGAAACAGGTCACAGATATATACTGAAATTTCATGAACTCTAACTGCAAAGAAAGACTTGAAGAAACAAACACTGATTATCTGAAATAATTTCTTAACACCTGTTCCAGTTCTCCCATTTTTTAATCATCCAGGAAACATAAGCACTGCATTGGTTTCTCTCTCCTTATTGTTATTATATTTTTTATTCTAGCTCTACCTCCCCCTACACCTCTCAGGATTTCAGTAAAAGCATATTGCATTTTCACTCCTTCCCAGGCTTCTTTGGACATTCACACTTCCAGCAATAATGAAGAATTTTCATGTAGGTTTCCTGCAGTTCCACTATATTTAAACTATATTTTCATACCTAGAATAAAGATTTATATGAGCAAAATGAACTGCCTCAGCTCTGTACACCAGCTGAGTATTTCTTCCAATAATGACTATCCGTATCTGTGAAAGTCTTTACACTTCAAATAGTGCAGAAAGATAGCTTGTAAAGTATATATCCACTTCAGCAATTAGGCTGCCATTTTACAACTATCTCTATTTTCTGTACGAAATACTATGCTTAAGCAAATTAGCTTTACTTCTGGCATCAAAAGGCAAACTCATCATGGTAACAGCATCTGAAAGCCATTGGTACTGTTGGTAGTATTGCTGCGTTAGAAAAAAAATGCTGTGTTCACATATTAGTTGTATGATCTCTTTGCATGCTGCACTGGTATTAGAGAAAACAGCAAATCCCCAGACAGAAATCCCCAGACAGGCTTTGCCTGTGAATAGAGTGAAAATCTGCATCAGTCACACAATGGCCAGCCGACACAGTCCCTTCAGTGCTAGTGCTGGGGTTTCACAAGTCTGAAGAGCTTTGCAAGATGTAATGAATCATCACAGACATCCTGCTGATGGCCTTTGCTAGCCCTGTGATGCAGAGGACCAAACCACTGGTAACTCCCTGGCTCTGCTGAAATCACAACATGTGAGTCCACCTCAACAAAGAGATGTGCATGATCTTCCCTCCCTGTGACTCATGCACTCAGCGAATGTTTTCCACTCAGCAGCATCAGTAGATCATCAGATAAATCCCATACCATGGTGTGTGGGAGGTGGTGCCTCCCCAAAGTCAGTATTAGCATTCCCCTTTAGAAGATTATAGCTTCAATAAATGAGTACTCTGTATGTCTGTGTTCTATGACAGAGAAAAAGAAGTCTGTGGGTGTGTACCATAGGCATTGGAGAAAGAGTAGCTTTCACTCAGTGCGTGTGCAGCATCCCCAGTGCTGAGTGGCAAGGTTGCTCTGCAGCCAGTGAAGAACACCTCAGCACAGCTGGTCTCAGCTCCATGTGTGATCGCACTGCTCTTTAGCAATCAGTCTTCACTCCAAGTTCCTCTCTTTGTATCATTTTCTTTCTTTCTCTCTTTTAAAACTGAAGAGTAGGAAATTTACGATTTTTTCCATAACAGCATTTTTTTTTCTTTTTTTTCTCGGTTTTTTTTTTTTTTTTTTTTTTTTTTTTTTTTTTTTTTTTGCCATTTCATTTTGAGATATATATACTGAATAAATAAACAGCTATAATTCTTTTTCTCAAGAATAAGCACTTCCCACTAGATGGAGACAGGACACTGGATCACTTTGTCCTCCAGGAGGACACTGACAATCAGGAACACGAAATAAAGCCCAAACATGAGAAAGCCCAGAAATTTGTTCATCCTCCACTTGCAGAAAGCGATGGAGAGGATGACAAAGAGCAGCATGATGAAGAGGAGAACAATCGCGCAGAACAAACCATTGCTGCTGACGGTCACTGGGGAGAAGTTGTTAATCACAGCATACAGGAGCCATGGGAGAGGAAGGCTGTTAAAAGTAAAAAATAAAAATAAAAAAAATAGAGAATTTGGAAACACAACAGAGATCCAGAAAAGGGAAACAGAAAGTTTCTGGAGGCACTTCAAAGTACAACCAGAAGCTTTGTGTGTAAAATGAGGCACAAAAACCTAATAAATCTCATTTATCAATGTGCTTGTGGTAGGATGGGATTCAGGCTCCCCATTCCCTTCCCACCATGACATTGGTGGATGGTATTCACTCCAGCTGGTGTCACTGGATGTCCGTCTGTGAGCAAGGAGACTCTTCTGTTTGCTTATGAATTTTACACTATCTCCACAAGAACCTATCTCCAGTGCCTTCCCAAGAGCCCACCAGCAGAAGGCTGGCTCATCTGATGTGTCCTCCCCATAAAGAACCAGGACTCCACAAGGCACTACCCCAAAAGCTCAGCCCTTCGAAGTTATGATCCATATTTACTACAAAAACCTGTGAAGAAATGTGAACTTCAGCTGAACCTTAGCTTAATTTCTATTTCTGTTTACTGTCATTACATTTCTCATCTCCAATGCCACAGAATGAGGCAACATCCCTCAGGAGGAAGTCAAGCTGAAATAAATATTTAAGCCCCCGATCGGAGCTTAGCAGGCTTAGAATGCATGAAGAGAGCTGTCAGAAGCTCACAACATTCAAGCTTTGAATAAGCAGCTCAAGAGAGAATAATTCACTATAGCCTCAATGCTAACTAAAGCAAACTGCAGCTACACTGTGCCATTTCAGTTGCTCAGGTGCTAATTCTAGCGGACTGTGCTACAGGACAATGTTTCTGCTGTCAGGAAGACTAAAAATATATTACAGAAACAATGTATTGCAAAAGAGAAAGGTTCTGTCATGCATCTTACATACTATAGATAGAAAAACCATAGAATGAATAAGGTTTTCAAAAGTCTTGCAGGTCTGTTGCTAAAATAATTTATTTGCGAACGTTTCATGCTTCTGGATTAATAGAAAAAAGATGGCTCATCTTTTATGCAGTGCCCAAAGGCACTGCATTAGCTAAGAGATAGAGTAAAAAAGGTGTTAACTTAAACTCTGGGATCTCATTTTGTACCAGTGAATCTGCTGGTATATTTTCAGCAGCTCACACTATGATCTGTTCTACAGCTCTGCTGTTTTTCTGTCTGGTCTCTGACTACAAAGAGGCCTGCTCTTCTGCGAGGAACAACCAAAGACAGAAAAACATGTCACAGACATGATTCTCAGTGCCCGTACCTATGCTGAAGATTGGAAGGAATCAAGACAGTTCTGTTTTTACATCTCATGCACAATTTCAAAATGCAACATGGGATAGACCAGGTCTAACTTGATCTCAATGGGTCAAGTAGGAACTTGAATTCCAACTACATGCCTCACATCCTTTCCCTAGGCTGGTGTGAAGCAGTAAAGTGTAAACAGAGCATTTCCACAGAGCTGTACATTGCTTCACATTGTTACTGCTATACAACAGCACTTTTGTGTTAAGGAGAATTGGTTGGTCATTTGGAAATTGTCAGGTATATAAAAAATCATGTCAACAACAGCTTATGAGAGCTACACAAGGTATTGACATCTATTTGTTTTTAACAATAAACACACTGCATACTGCAGAGGCAATGAATTATTCGTTGATCAGTGGTTACAAAGAAAGCCCTAGTACAAGTTCAGTGGATAGTATTTCCAGAGAATGACCTGACAAAAGCATAAAAAGCTTCAAAAATTCCTTCTTGGAACTAATCCTTTGGATTTTTTAAAGTGCTACTTACTTGCCTGGGCAGTTCTGCAATGTATCAAAGAGTCAATCAGGCAACAAGTCCGTAATAACTCCATCCTTCAAATGTCTATAGACTTCTGAACACTTAAAGTTGTAACATCCATTGCCTATTTTCATCGCTTTCTTTTTAAACATCAATAGCAGAAAACTGTTGTAGGTAATGCCTTCACAAATCTATGGCAATGATGCTAAGAACTAAAATAAAAATTTTAAATGCAGTTTTCTTGCTATAGGACTTACCCCACTGTGATGTCAAATATGTTGCTTCCAACAGAACTGGATACAGCCATGTCCCCCAGACCCTTGCGTGCCACAATAACACTGGTAATAAGGTCAGGAATGGATGTGCCAGCAGCTAAAATAGTCAATCCCATGATTTCTTCACTAATACCAATGGTTTCTCCAACCTAAAAAGGTTTGAGCAAAATCAGAAAAAAATGCAGTCCTGTGATGGAGAAATGCTTTCTGCTGTAAAGCTTCTTAATAGGGAATACTATCCTGGAGCTTCCTGACTATCTTGGAGAATACATCCAGGATTGGAGAATTACTGTTTTCAAAGAAAATCAGTAGGCATTGACAAGCAGCTGCTGAAGGCTCAGATGTTACAAGAGTGATCAAATCCTGTGGTCAGAACAACCACAGCCCTCTCAACTACTTTCCATTTACTGAGTAGTGATTTACTCTGTCCACTGCTGCAGCTTCTGAAATAGAGGGCTACCCAGCATGAGAGACAAGATGGACTCTGATTCTAAACGGTTTCTCACAGTGCAGAACACAATGCAGGGCTTGTATTTTGTACCAGCATCACCCTCTTACCTGATGTGCCCACCAGACCATCAAGTAAGAAAAAAATGCAATCCAACTGATTGAGCCAAAAAACGTGATAGGAAAAAATTTTCTTGACCTCTGAAAAAAAAAAGCAAACAACAAAGACAAACAGTGAACACCTATGTTGAAGGCTGTTTTGCTGAATTCTTATTTATTCTCTAAGTGACCTCTGATTTTTTCTGGTGACCTGTTCTGACTATCTATTCTGATCATCATCAGACCATCAAGATAAAAGACGAGAATGTTAGGAAACTCATTTTCCTCAGTGGTGTGTAAACGTTTACCTGTGCCTCATTCTTGTATTGGCTTCTGTTGTAAAGTAGTCTGTGACAAGATTCACCTCCAAACAACAGCTTTCATAATGAATGATAAGTTTTCTGCTGTCTATTTCCATCACATGCTATTACACTACAGTTTGCTTGTGTTGAGTTGAATGGAGGTTTGGAATCTAAATTTATTGGTAACTTCATCCCTACTGAAAAAGAATGCTTTCAAATTTATAAGTACATTTATGTTTCATTCACGCATTAATAACTTTCTGCAACATCATTCACAGTCACTATAACAAATGTTGTCATATGGTGGAGTTAGAAAAATACATATCCAAAATTTATTAGGGTATTAAGATTTCTTGGGAAGACAAACCACTTTTTAAATTAGAACAGAAGATGCATTAAGTATACATTTGAAGCCCTTTCCTTTGTAGAGAATTTTGTTGTAAAAATTTATAAAATGCTCCCCCTGAAGTCCCTCGCTGAATTCCAAAATTTGTATCACACCAGAGAAACTTCATTTTTATTTTCAGTGTCTCGTTTACTAATATCAAGCTTTGAATAAATAGTATAAATGCAGTCAATTAATAGTTTATATTCAGATTAATCATTTATTTCGTTTTTTGTTCTTTCAAGTCTTTTGCATCTTCCATTTTCCACTGGCTTGTTGGATCTATGTAACAAAAAGTGATAACTACTAAAAGAAGTAATCATGACTGCAGTTAAGCAGCAGATTATCATTGTCTGAATCAAATTACTGTTTAAAATGAAATCTATACTCTGAACAAATGCCACCAATCTTGAATGAAACCAGTTCCTATTGGGCATTCACCAGCTGAAGAAAGATGTTCTCTGCAGAAGACTTCTGACGTGCTGTTAGCAGAGTTCTACACATTTTTCTCAATAACTAGTGGGACTGCCAGATGAGGTCAGTTATATCAACCTGAGCACCTGCTTCAGCTGCTTCTAGACCCTATGCTACCTCTTCTTGTTAAGATCTTGTTCTACTTCTTGCTGTGCATATGGGCCTCCATGGAAATACACCTTGTGTGCAGCCCTCTGCACTGTGGGATGTGCCCCTGAGGCACCACCAGACTCTGCTGGGTTCTCTGGGCTCCTCTTGGGTGTTTCTGGAACAGACAGGACTAAAAAACTTTCCATCAGCACAACTAATGGGGGGAAAATGCTTTGTGAATCTTTGACTCAACTCACTCAAACTGTGACAAAGCAAAGGAAACAATACACACCCACTTACAGGAAGGAATAACTAAGATATCTGTATCAGCTCAGCAGCAGGTATACGTATCGGTTGTACTGTAGAGCACTTCCTCTCTCCCTGTAGTACTGCTCAAAAAGCTAAATGTCTTCCTGAGAAGTGGTTTGCAAACATTGACTGGCATGTCCAACACAATCCCATAACTGAATAACTGGATTTCTAATCCAAACAAATTTGGTTGATCAGTTGATCTTAATTCTTTATGGAGAAAACAGTGATTTTTTTGAAACAGAATTTTGAACTTTATTAATTTAGAAAATCGGCAACGAATTAACTTCCAATGTTTAAACATACTCAGAAATCATATGCACCTTTGATTTTAAAATTAAAATTTTAAATGTACTGACAGAAAAAGGACATTAGCCTGAGAAAGAACACATATTTAAAGGAACAAGAAGATGGCTGATAAGCAGTAATCTGACACAAGAGAGAGCAGAAGCGAGTCCAGAAGAGATAAATGAATCTGAACAGCACTTTCCTTTTTCAAATGTAAGGACTAGCAGTTCATTTTCAGCATTGCTAGCAGTCAAGTCTTTCAACATACAACCTTTTTTTTTTATCTTCCATGTAAAAAATGAGGATTTTTTTGCAGTATATGTGGTGAATGAATTGGTAACCTTCTTGCAGCTGGTCACAAAATCTAAACAAGAGCATGTCATAGCAGGGGAAGTTCAATGATCAATATACAGCACTCCAGAAATAGGCACACATTGGCTTACGCAAATCCAATACAGTAATAGCTGTACTGGCCAGTAATAGCTGTCAGTTTAATGAGAATATGGGATTATACATACCAAGCTCTTGCAAAATAACAGGGCATTGCATGAATCACATAACAGCATACCGTGGAAAACTTGATGGCTGAAGATTATCAGCCACTAATTTTGCAGCTTCCCCCAGTAAAACTAACTGACAGTCAGCGTTTCAAGATTACGAATATTTTGATAGACTTAACAGTTTCATTACCCACTTTAAGGAGGGACATTTAAACTCAAAAAGGGCAAAATCTGAAACTTGAACATAGTGTAAGTAATGAAATCAAGAATGGATTCCATAAATGCTGCTACATAATTTGCATATAGATGAAATTTTTAAAAAGAAGCAATAAGAGTGCTAGTTGTTTTTTTAATAATAGATTTTTCTTCCAGGGTGAAGTAACAGTCATGCCTGTTTTATAACTAGTGACAGTATTCTTTTGAGATATACCTCTTTGTAGCTCCCTACCTCTTGGTAATATAAAGAAAAGAATTAGTCAAAGGAAACAGAGAGGAACACTTCACTTTTTTTCTGGCAGTTGCTATGATGGTTGCCTTACAAAGAGAGAGAGTCCTGTTTATTACCAATTGGTTTTGTTGTGGTCATGGTAACAGACAAAGGAGAAAAGCCACAGTTGATTCAGTTTGTATGCTGTATTCTTTTAACAAAAGAGAAAGAACTTCATAGCTTTGCTGTAAATTCACTGGTCTTGTACTTTTTCTGTCTATTAGTAACCTAAAGCACATTTTTTCTTGTCAGTTTGGTACTTTTTCTGTCTATTAGTAACCCAAAGGACGTTTTTTCTTGTTACATTTCTGTACTGAATCTGCTAGTCTGAAGAACAGGTCCTGAAGACAAGTAGCAAGAATGATGAAAGTATGCTAAAAAATGAAGATTTTTTTTCTAAGAGTTCAATCCTGAAGGACAGTGAGTCCTTAGTAATTTGCAGAGTATCTGTCTTAGTTTTAGACAGCATTATTACCAATATCTTTAACCTGAATGAACTATGTGTTTGTCTCATTCATAAATGCATCTGCATTGCAAGCTTTGATTTTCCTTCCATACTTGACAGTGCTTAAATCTGATTACTCAGAACCTGTTTCTGTAACTGGATCTGTGAAGGAACATCTTGTTCTTGTCCCCTTGGTAACAGTGCATCTCTGTGTGGCAACAAGAGTTCATGTAAGTTCTTGGCTGGTGATGGGAATTTGCAGAGATACAATGAACCATACGGGTCAAGTGACAAGACAGTTGGACTACTGATAGCCATATTTCTGGCCTGTTACAGAATCATAGAATGGCTTGGGTTGGAAGGGACCCCAAGAATCATAAAGTTCCAACTTTATCATAAAGTCCCATTCCACAAGTAAGGTCACCAACCTCCAGATCTCCAGTAGGATCCTCTACTAAATAAGGGGGGTGTTCCGGTAATGGGGAACGCAGAGAAGGCGGAGCTACTGAATGCCTTCTTTGTTTCTGTCTTCACTGTGGGAACTCCCCCTCAGGATTCCTGGACCATGGGGGTAAGTGAGAGGGTCTGGGAAATGAAAGGCTCCCCTCTCGTGAGGGAGGAGATGGTCTGAGAGCATCTAGGCAACATCTGTGTAAATCCATGGACCCCAAATGGATGCATCCACATGTGCTGAGAAAAAAGAGTTATCCTGCGTAGTCAGCATGGGTTAACCAGGGGGAGGCCATGCTCGACCAACCTACCAACCTGATGGCCTACTATGATGTCATTACTAGCTGGATGGATGAGAGGAGAGCAGTGGATGTAGTCTACCTTGANGGGGCCTCATGAAGGCAGAGTAGAGAGGGGCAACCTTTTCCCTGCCCCTGCTGGACACCCCTCTTCTGATGGAGCCCAGGATTCCATTGGCTTTCTGAGCTGCAAGAGCACACTACTGGCTCATGAAGGGGTAAACAGCTCAGTATGGATATAATAAATGATACATTATTCGATATCTGCCACTGGATCAGTGGGTCACCTTGGTCATGTCATCATCACTTCAAAGTTTCAGTATCCCAAATTGTACAAGGTGGACAGTCATATTTATGGCCTTTGTAGAGTCACTGGGAAGATGTGTTAGTTCAGGAGAAAGATTTGACTTCTTTTTAAAACACTTCAAACAAACAACTAAAAAGTTTCCCACAGGCACACCTAAATTCTACCAGTAACATCATTGATGTTACAGTGAGGCTTTTCATATATACTTGTATCATGTGAACAGGTACAGTTAAGGCACTACACGCACACATTTAAACAGGTCAGCTGTGGAGTTAGTTGAACTAATACATAATGCACTCTAGGTATATATAGATCTGCACATCTGCATGACAGAGCGTTAACAAGGCAGCGAGGGTTTTGCAGACTTTGTAACCAGAATTATTGTAAACGAAACAATTTTGCTGGAGCTTCTGGTCTCAAGGTGAAAAGTACAGCTTGGTCTAATACTAGTAAATGCAATCAATCCTTCCCCACTGAGTGGGGAAGAAATATATTTTAGAAAAGAACTCTAGAAGGAAAGAACTTATTTTTGAAAAGTGGACACCCACAGAGGATGTCAAAGGCTCCATATGGCCTCTCAAAGCAGCGCTTAGCAGACTAGTGCTCATTTTGTACAACCACATGCTTATCCGAGCATCCTGATGCAGAATTTGGATTTCTGACTAAAATTGCCACACTTGCAAATTGAGCCCCTGACAGTAGGCCTTCCTACTAAATCTATTTAAATATTGTTTTAGTGTTTTAACTTTTGTCTCACAGGTTTCACGGTAACTTGTTTTCCGATGCTCATGCTGAGCTGTGAAATTGTGTTTTTTTGTTTGTTGGGAAGGGAAGAGAGGGGATGGCACACAGGCATATGTGAGAATATTATAGAGACAAACACTCTAATGAAATGTCCTTCAAAAGTTAGACAGCTGGGCACAGAGAATTTATGCAACCATCTGGTTAATTCTTCGACAGTAATGTTCAAAGAAAGCTTGTCTCACTGATATGACCTGTTACCTCTCTTGCTATTGTACCATGTAATTATAAGCTGCATTTGTCTTGCTTCTGTGTAAAAGCCTGCACCTTTCACTGAATTAATCTTTAAAATATTGTTGCTCATTGACATAGCTGGCATATAAACTGTACTTACTTTTTATGTTACAGGAAGTTATTTTAGTTGCAGAATGTTATCTTGTCTACTCTGTTGTGAGCAATATGAGTGTAATTGTTGACATACATTACACACCAGTTGTACACAAGCTCATAAGATATTCGTTTTCCAAAACCACTGTTGTAGCAAATATTCTCATTTGTACTGTATAGAATAATGGATAAGTCTTCACGTCCAAAGGGAAGAAAAAAAATTCATATAAAAGGTGGGCATAAGTAAAGAAACAATCTAGAAATTCACATAGCATGTTTTTCTGTGTTACCAAACAAAAAGACTTTACCAGAGATGTTTGAAAACTCAAAGAAAACAAAGCTTGAAGATTGAAAGGGAAAATGTCAGTTTGTATCCTTTAAGAAACCTTTATCTAGAAACCAATCAGAGGTTCTCTTTTAGCTTTTTTCCCCTACTGAAGTCTTCGAGTGTGTGGGATGGGAAATATGATAAGTAAGGATTTCAATTAAAAAAAAAACAACACCTCACAACAGGCTCTTTTTGGAGACATCCAGGCTTTTACCTAGAGAACCCCCAGCTGTGCAGAAGACCCCGACTTGTTATGACAGGTACTCACAGGATTTCTGACATCCGGGAGGGAAACCCACAAAGGGAAAACAATAGGCAGCACAAGAAGGTAGGTGAGCTGCTTGCGTGGGGTGTCAGGCCAGGCCAGACTGAGTGGTTGGTCCTCGTCCTCTTCATTCTGTAAAAAAATAAAAAAAAATAATGCAGAATGCAGAATATGCAAGTGGGTAAATGAGGCTAGGGATTGTTTAAAGTGAGTCCTTAGAACTGCACTGTATTTCAGTGAGAGCTCATGAGGGCTGAAAACATAAAATGAACACTACACTTAACATTAGGTAGGATACAGTAAAATGGTTTTGGCCAGACTATGTGGTACCATCCTGAATAGGCTGCCAACGGATGACGGACTGTGGCTGTGCTGACAGTGATGCAGATCCCTTGGGATGCATGGAGCAGTAATGCACCTTCTCTATGGAAGGGAATTTCACACTTTCTTTGCCTCTGAAACACCTCTGTGTTCCCAAAGGATCCCCCCTGGGATGTGGGCTTGTCTACTCAAGAGATTAAAGCTGGTCTGCAGTGCCCCAAGCCTGGCTACATACATTAATATACATATAAATGCATGTGTGATGGCATACAAACATAGATATAAAAGTTTATGCAAAGATATATGCATGCAAACTAGCTATATAGATGCACATATATGTATGTATGTATGTATGTATGTAGCTTTCTAAGTTCTTGTGAGCTCTCTTCCCCTAGAGTGCTTCTGCCAACAAAGTGGAGTCCTTTAGACAGCCACAGAAATCAAACAAGGAAAGAATGATTCAGCTTTTTGGGTTTATGCACAAAAATAATCTTTCATCTTTTATCTCAGGTTGGCAACATCTAAAGAATTGCATATGGGTCTATATTATACTGCAGAACAAGACAAGGAGAATGAAATGGCCTAAGTGGTTATTTCAGACAGCTGTGTGTAACACAGATCCTATTAAGGCTGTGGAAAGATTTTCTGAGAGTGTTCCATGAAAGATGATGAAGTCTGAAAATCAATAGCTTGAGGAATGATCAAGAAATTAGAAACACGCACACCTACAGGGGTATGATCTTATCGTGGTCATGGAACCATAGTGGGATGGCTTCCATGACTGGATTGTTGTAAATTATTCAACTATTAATTGTTGAATACTTTTCAACTCCTCAGTTGATCTTCAGTCATGGAGCAGTATGACTCTGCGACAGACCTGACACCAACAGACTGAGGTAAGCTCCTACTTTTCTCTTGACACATCAACAGTCTGCAGCTACTTTGTGGACAATGTGTTGAAGTCAACAGAAGATTGTTTTGTTAACCCCTCCATTTTGTGAAACTCAACTAATGTGATTGTAAGATGACAGTAAAATGACTAGGTCACAACTGTTCTTGTCATTAAAAGATTTTAAAAAACATACGCAGACACGATTTGTAACACTCCACACAACACTTCAGAGGCTAGTGAGCAGCTCAAGAGACTACAGCCTAGTCTTCTGCTTTTAGCTTTTTGCCAAACCCCACAGGTGACTTTTACCTCACAGCCATAATCTGTTGAATTCTGACCTTTGGGGGAATGTATTAGTGAAAGTGCTTATGAGGTTATGGCTCCATAAATTAATCCATTCCTTTTCCAGTACGGTAGATGCAGTTGAAGTGGGAAAATCATACTGAGCTAGATGCTCAGCTTAGAAGTTTGATTACTGAGGTAAAATTTCAGCAGAGAAGGACCAAAAAGGGTTGCCTAGGTAACTTTTCCTGAGTGGCACGTATACAGTTAAATGAGCTGACTCAGCAGGAATAAAGCTCCATAACCAATTGCTTCATAAGTAGTACTGAATGGCAAAGAACTTTCTGAATTGTTTTATTTAGAAATTACCCATGATAAATAACCTTATTTAATCATAACAACATCTTTGCATTAGACTGAGTTTGCACACAAATCTGCACCATGTTCATGCAACGGTACTTCAGCACTGGTCCTCATTCTGATCTCACACCTGTGTGCACTGGGGTAGCATGAGCACAATGGTAATATGAATGACAATAGCAAAGCAGCACAAATAATTATGTCTGGAGGTCTACCAGATGTATCTTGGGAAACTGGCAAACCTTGCTCCACCTGTTTAAGACCTTCCACTGTCAGGTTATACTGCCTTATCCATTTTCCCAGGACGACGACACTCAAAATAGTGCTTCACATCTATGAAGCTGTGCAAATGTGAATGTTATGCTGTGGACTAAGCAGCAGTGATACAAAATGACTTAGCATGGATTTACAGTGGAGATTGCTTGCACTATCTGTGGTTTCAGCCTATCTGCAACATACATACTGAATATGCATAGTCACAATTTGTAGGATCTAATACTGAAGCGACATTTTTATTACTTTTAGAAGGTATGAGAAAAACTCAGCGCTTAGAATATTATGTACAATTCACTTATTCAGTGCTAAGAAGACAAACATAATGATAATATGATGTACGTGGTGGAATTCAGCTATCTACAAATGGATATGCTGCTATCATTTTGGATGCCTCCTAGCATTCCACTTGACCTCCACATGCGCAATTAGAAGCTTAGAATATTCTGCTGATTTACAACATACCCATTACCAGTTTGCAATAATCTCTGTTTCTCCAGGCCAGCTCACGTGGTGGTAGCCATTTCTATGTAGCCAAATAAACTCTACCCTAAAACTCACTTGGTATTAACACTGCAGCTAAATAGGTTTAAAGATACTGCAGTGACTAAATGGGAAATTTGCATTAGTTGACATTATGAACTCTGCAATTACTCATCTAGGTACACAAAGTTTCATTTTAACCTAAATTTAACTGCTGTGACAAAAACAAACAAACAAACAAACAAAAAACCCACACAGATCATATTATAGACAAGTAAAACCTGAAGATGTATGAACAATTATGATTCTCCTACAGTACATTTTAATTTTCATTTTTACAGTTCTCCAAGTTCATCTTATCTGTAAGGCTGGTCTGGAGCATGCAAATGAACATGCAATTTTACCCTTACATTGAATACATAAGTTTATTCATATAACAAATTGCAGGAATTTTAAGTGTTCTAGATAGTCATTGAACACAATAATTCTTGCAGAAACAATTGGCAATAGTTTCATTTCCTCTTAACCAGTATGATCACTTCAACACCTTTTCCCAAGCCACATTTAAAGGTTGATCTCTGGTAGACAGTAAGTGCTTTTGAGGAAGGAGGAGAAGATAAAATATTGCAAAATTGATGTTTTTTGATGATACAGTAATAATGACTGCACTAGGAGGATAGAAATAGCCAAGGGCCTGTTGTGGGCAGTACCTTGCTTCTGGCAATTGCCACAAATGGGCACTCAAGGAAGAAGTACTGGATGGTGTGGTATGTTTTCATCTTCCACAAATTAAAAGCCTAGCCAAAAGATGCATCTGATCTTCATTTATAATAGTTATTAGTGCGCTTCCACGAAACTCTCATTAGCTGTCATAATTCTTTCCAGTCTTTGTTTGCTGTATCCTAATTTTTTCCTGCTTGTGCTTGGGACTTATTGTTATGTACACACTTCAGTGCTTAATATTATATACATACTCATGCCTAGATGAGATGGATACAGTACCCTAGTAAAAATTAATCAATAACTGCCAAATTTATTCTCTAATGGGCCAACACTCCCCTTGCACTTCCTACTATGATTAGTAGAACACATCTGTAAATAACAAAAAAATCTAGCTCTGCTTCCCTATTTTGAAGAAATGAAGCAAGAAGTGTCATTCGGTTATATGCTGTCTACCTGTAACAAATATTCTTTCAACATTTGTTTCTAAATGAACAGACACATATTCATAATCTTATTCTTGCTACTTCAGTTTTGTCTTCTAACACACAATAAGTAGGAAAAGGGTACCAAATCTCCTAAGCTTCATTCTTCCACACTTCTTTTTCAACTAAGAACATAATCTAAAACTTGTCAGTGATATCACATATGAAATCTCTTACTGGTTTGCTCAGGATTGATCTGTCCTCTTCTGCCAATTCCCCCAAAAAATCTTTCCACAGACAGGAAGATACAATGTGTTTCATTTCATACAAACAACACAAACATATGGAGGAGACCTCTCACCAATAGCTATTTGTTTGTAAACACCTTTTAGCAAATTCCATCTACTCCATCGTCTCAGTGTAAGACACTGCTTCTTGCAAACATCAGAAAGATTTTTCCTTGGACGCTCACACTCAAAATTTATCATACCTCTAAAAACAGTTGTCAAACTGCACTTCTATGTATATTTTCAGCTGGTTGTAGTAAAACATGGAAAACAAGTAAAACAAGCTACCTCAAACTTATCTGAAATCCAGAATCTACTGCTACGTACCAATTAGTCCATATCTTACAAAAGGCAGAGCACTTGAATTATGAATATTATATTCCAGGGATTAGTCTTTTAAACCAACTCAGCTGAAGAGCTTAGCTCTAAATCTTCCTGATCATACATTTACTGCACAATTTGACTTCGATATCATCAATTAGCGAACAATTAGCAACAGGACTTCAACAGAAATGAAACAGACAGAGACTATTTACAACTCCAATTTCCTCATGCAAGTATAGATACAGTACCACCTGAAGAAATGCAATTTATTTCTTTGCCTGATAGCGATGTAAAGGACTGCTGAACTATATTCGTTCTTGAGAGTGGGGAGTTCTGTACGAACTCCTCACAATGTGCAAACCAATAAAAATTATGTAGTCTCAAAATGTTATCTGTCTCAGATGCAGTAATGATTTTCAGTACTGAAACGGATTTTTTTTCTCTTCTCTATTATAAAAATTCTCATATTCATTTATTTCACCAGAAAGGCAGAGGACAAAGGCTACCAGAGCCCTACTGTGAATTCTGCAACAATCTCAAGTCTCTGCCTCAAGCTTTCTGTGTTTTATTAGGATTGAGCATTTATTTTCTGTTATATCTTGTCTGGAAAAAACATGTGAAGGGAAGTGAGATACTAAGTATGGTAGCATGCAATTTCTAATGAGTAGGTAAGTCAAAAAACAATGGCTTTCTTCTCACATTCTTGAGGAAAATTCAAGAAGGGAGTAAAATTATATCCCTGAGCTTTTAAAATATGTTCAGTATATATGGACTGACATCTTAGTGCTGTCAATTTTTATTAATCATCTCTAAATTTGAAGTCACTGAAAATAACTACACTTCAAGTGAAGCCTGTAGGAATGAGCAAGGCACAAGTAGGTATTTGCTCCAAATTCTGTTATTGCAGCCTTTGCCCTCCGAGGCTCTGGTGCAGGTAGCTTAAAGCACAGTTCCCAGAGCTTATATGCAGTTTTCTATGCCCATGTAACTACTGCACCTCTTTAGGAAGGTGGAAAAGAAATAGACTGTAACAGACAAAAGCCAGTCCACTAGCTGAACTAACAGCTACAGTGCTATGGATATAACAGTTTATTCTTCAACTTTTGTGTCACTACGTTTTCCTCTGCCCTAGTTTACATGTAAGTCAAAATGGCATACAGCAGAGAAAGAATGCGGAATATGCATCTAAGAAGCCATAGCAAATTAAAAAACAATCCATTTTGATGTCAGTGTGATGCAGTGTTACAGAGAGTTCTAGTGGCAAACAAGACACTGGCATTTATTTTAGGCTAAATATGGCAACTGATAAGAGTTTTTTACATTAGAAAAACATATCTTTAATGATGATACAAATGCCAGGCATGCTAGAATATATCACTGTCTTCCAACAAAGGTTGCTCCCATCTTCTCTATCATCTCTCAACTAAATGAAAATGCTTTATATAGCCCAAGAATTATAGCACATGACAGAGAAGGCAACACCACTTGGATTCAAATCATCTTAATTTGATGCAAAGCAAATGAGGACTACATGGTAGGAGAGAGCTGCCTCCCTCAGACACTTTATCCTGAAATGCACTACACTGTGCTGCTAATCCTTGATGGGGAAAGCAAAATACCCCTTACCACCCAGTATCTCAGGTGAGTGTCATGGTTGACACATAAACATTTTCTAGTGGAGTTACCATGGAAACAGGTAGAAATGTGTGTATGTGTGTGCATGTGAGTGTGTGTGTATGTGCGTGGGTGGGAGTAAGAGGTGTTATCTTCAGCCAGGGAGCTATTTTTAGGAAAGCCATTGGCTAAAATGACTATGATTGAGCACACTTTATCAAATGCTTGTTAAGAAGGTAGCAATGGGTAGAGGGGAGGCAACTGGACTTCTCAAAAGGATCATTTCTCTCAAGGGCACCCAGTAAAACATTTAATGAGATACTGCCAGTGTCCTTTTAGTCATCTTTCATTTCGTCACACACACTCAGTACTCCAAGCTCTATGAAGTTTCATATAACAGTTTTCTCTTTTGTGGCAACCTGTTAAAGGTTAAAAGAAAGAATGCAGCAAGTAGAACAAAATCCCCAAGGAAGATGGAATATCTAGAAGGAGGAAAGGCAATTTCTGGCAGCAAATGAAGCAGGAATGTCATGCAGACTGTATGATGGAAGGATGTTTTGTTCCCTGCCAGGCTGGGAAAGAGATCACAGACGTCTGTCCTCCTTTTCCCAGGGGATGATCCTGGTTTTATTAAAGTATGGGAGTTCAGCTGCTGCTTTCAATGGGAGTGGTATTTTATGAGTATTGCTGTGTGGGACAAATGACTGAATTTCTGGGGACATTTTCTGAAAAACCATTCTAAATTCCTGAAAGCAGTAGAAAATAGAGTTCACCTTGTTAAGCAAAAGCTTGGGCCAGCAAGAGGAGAAATGAGGTTCCTGAATATCAGTGGATATCAGTGGAGCAGTCCTTGTTTACAAGAGAGAAAAGGATGACCGTAACAGAGCTTGACAGTGGGGGATAAATTATTATAAACTATATAAATCTTATGGATCCACAGTGCAAACATATTTTAGGAATACTTGATAACATGCTGTGTGGAAACACCCATATCCTAGCCCACAGTTTTCAGGACAATATCTTTTCCCCAAATGCACATTTGCTGCTTGGTTCTTCTAGATGGACAGCATATCTAATCTCTTTAGTTCTATATGAACATCTCTGGGACATGGAGTTACTAATGTTTTCAGTGATTTAGAATACTGTCTAGACAAACTTATGAACCGCTTATGAACCGTGTATTTGGATATACATAAATGGCAGACTGCAGAGAAGTAAATTTTATTTTTCACTTCCAAATTCTGAAACCATATCTTTTGCTTCAAAAAATTCACTCAATTGGAATTAATTCTACTCCCAAACCAGAAGAACATCATTTTCTCAGGGTAAAATGATGAATGCTTGTACTCAAAACAATTAAAATTCAAGAATATTTGTTAGTCAGGACAGAGCTGTAACTAGCTAGCTCCTGTGGAAGAATGGGAAGAAACTATTGTCAGGGTCTAGCTGGTACCTTCAGCATTACTTCCCTGATCAAAGCTGTTCTTAGCACTGACTCCATTGTCTTTGAAGATTGCGGTTTCCTAGGGTTACATAATGTCTGCATAAAGCTTGGAGAAGGTAGAAAAAAGTCCCAGCACAGCAATGACCTATTTCCCCTCCTCTAATTCTAACATTCTTCAAATAACAAGGTCTTGTGAATGCTGTTTCGTGTAATTCCATTGTTGTCTACAACTCTATAACCAGTAGTAATCCTGCTGGTTTCTATGAGGTCAATACACTAAACAGAAAGAAAGGGAAGGGTATTGAGTTTGTCCCTTTCTTTTTTTCTCCTTCCTGCTTCCTGAGGAGATGAACAGCTATAAAGCAGACAGAGGATCAAATGTATTAGGAGCATGCACACTTCACCTTTCACCAAGCTTTGGTTGAATGTTTTCTCTCTACAGGAAGGAGCACACTTTCCTCAGATGTCACTGGGAGTAGATGAGGATCTTGTTTTTCTTTGCTTTTGTGTCTCTTGACCTTTACTCTTCTTATTGTCTGAAACCTTTTTTTTTCTTTTCTCTCTTGCTTTCTGCTCTTAAAACTGCTTGCTTAAGATCTGTTGTATTTTGTTAACTTCAAGTAACTCAGCAAGGCCAGGGTTAGCTTCAGAGTGATGCCATAGCTTGGGAAGCTGTACCGGGAAGCTGTGCATAAGAGCTAGGCAATGAACTGGGGAAAGTTCCCTGAAAAGGAAGGAAGAGGTAGGGAGCCTCATAGAGAAGTAGGGTCCTAAGCATCACACAGATAGACCTATTTGTTTATTTCATACATAGCATGAATGAGTAGACTATTTTTATTATGAATTTTTTAAAATCCCAGTACATATTTATGTACTAGAAAATAAGTTCCAACATATCAGTTACTGAAGCAGTCTGAGATAGAAGCAACTGTCAGGTTATCACTGGAAGAAGACAAAATTGGAAAGGCCACTTGGGAGGGAGCCAATATGAGCCATCTCAGAATGTTATTAGGAGACTGCTATTTTCTTCTGTGACAGCAGACACTTAAAATCCTCTCTTTCAGATTGATGGAGCTAAAAATGCAGAATCACTCCTCCATCAGTTACAAGCTTCACCACTTGATTCATCTTGTCATTTTGACAGTGATACACAACGTATCCCACCTCTGGTAAAGCACAGTACATTTTCAGAGCAACCTAATACTTGCTGAAATTAACAAACAACAAAAAAATTTCAAAGCCTCCCTCATCCAAAGTTTAAACTATCTAAATGGAGATGGGAGAAAAAGGAGGAAAGCATTGTTGAGTAATGTGCTCCAATAATAATTTTCCCTCCTTATTCTGAAGTTGTTTGAGACTGAAAACTTTGTGTTGAAGGATGAGTCTGATGGACCTTGATGATTTCTGAACAAGCTCAGAAACCACTTCATTACAATGCAAAATGATAGCATAAGGACATTGCTGTGATATATGATTGCTCAAGATTACTCTTCCTTCTTTGCTTTCACTGAGCAGTTCCAGAACAAAACATGTGGCAGAGCAGATCAATTTCCTTGTTAAGCTACTGAGTGCTCTTAGAGTCTACTAAATTATCATACATCCCACAGACTACTTTACCAAACTGGTTACAGGCTAAGCTATCCTTTGCTGAACTTTGGAAACAGAAGTTGGAAAACCACACTGCTTTGGATTTTATTACTTATTTCACTGAAGTTAAAGGACCTAGATTACTCTATCTATGGAATATAAAGTGGAATGCTGAGATTCTTTATGCTGTGGATTTTACTCAACTCTTCCACTTAAGAATAATGTTCTGTCAGGATAATAAGGATCTTTGAAGTGGTATGTCAGTCTAACAGCTTATATCAATAACAAAAAAAGTAATATAATGTTCTACTAAGCTCTCCTATCCATGGTAGACTCATTATCATTAGTTGATTACACAGGGGATCAAAAACTGTCTATCTCTATGAACAGATCTTGATCCTCCATTTCTTTTCTCAAAAACCAAAATTATCTTCAAACAGTGAATAACTAAAAAGCCTTCTCACCTCATGCAGTTCATTAACCCTTCTTGTTGGCCATAACCATCATGAAACACTCTACCTATACCTATGTAAAGAAAACACTTTTCCCAAAGACTCATTCTAGGTTTTTTTCTCAGTCTTGCAGACAGAGGCATAAAATTGTATAACATAACCCAGATACATTTATGTTCCAGTTAAATTATACTGTTTGTAAAGGATAACATTGTTTAGAAAGCAGAAAATAAACACTGTTACTTGTACATCATTTTTCTTTTTCTCTTTTCTTTT
>VXAB01009299.1:91538-303500 GCA_013399175.1 Odontophorus gujanensis | reverse complement strand
AGTGCTCTTCATTCCTAACTACACAGGCTTTTCTTCTGTTCTTTAGCTCAGTTCCGAGTAACTAGCATGTGACAACTGTTGGCCAGAGAAGCTGGCCAAGTGTCCAGTACAGTAAGCACAGTGATCTTATCATTCATGTGGTTCATAGAATCATTTGGGTTGGAAAAGTCCTTCAAGATAATCCAGTTCAACCTGTAACTACCAAGGCGATGTACAATAACCACATCTCTAAAATACCTCCTGGGATAGTGGCTCCACCACTTCCCTTGGCAGCCCCTTCCTTATGTGGGACTTCTCAAGTGCTACTCATCATCTATAGTAAAAGAGTACTGAATAACCTCCTTGCTGCTTCTTCTGCTGGGAGTGGTAGTAGCCATCATCCTCTGACTCTGCACTTGGACTTTGTTTTTTAAATATCATAAAGAAAAAGTTAGGTGCTTCTGGGAGAGTCGTGAAGTGATATCCGTTCTGCCATATCACTTACTTAGGTGCAGCTCTTCTCAGTGTTGGAGGTAGATCTGAAGTCAGCAGTGTTTAGGACTACTTGTGCTGTATAAGTGATAACACAGCTTAGGTAAAAATGCCAGTTGCTCTTCCTGATTTTCTCTGACATAGCTTGATAGTACAGTGTGGAGTAGCTTTAGCATGAAAACAAATGAGACCTCATAATATGTGCAAATGAGAGCCTGGTGACTTAGGTGCTGGCTAGAAATACTGCTTTCAAATATATGCTGGAGGCCAAGCTGAAATTCAAGCCCTTATCTCCCACAGCTCAGTAAAGTGCCTGCCATCAGATTATTCACTTACCCTTCTGCACATTACAGCATCTGTCTTCCTCCCTCGTGCTTCTGCACTATGTTTTATAGTGCCATGCTGAGACTGGGGCTGACAGACTCCACAGCACAACGGTTCCAGCACTTGTGCTATTGCAGCTTGTGGCAAAACTCCGTGGTTCAGGGTGACCACATAAAATTGGCGGGAGAGCAAGTGACTCCAGGAAAACTATCAAGCAAGCCTCGCTGCCAGTTAGCTGAGAAAAGGTGCTATACTAGATCTCTGTCAAAAAAGAAAGGCAAAGGTAAAAATAAACCTCAATTCTGTACACTCTGCAAATTAAAGGAATGGCATTAGGCCACTAGAAAGCTAGATAGTCGCTCCTTTCTTTAACAACACTATTTAATACAAAATAATTTAATACAAAATGTAATTTAAATTAAAATTTTAATTTAATTTAATTTAAAATTGAATTTAAAACAAAAAGAAGTGCCTTAGTAGTTCGTAGGAATGGAAAAAAAAAACCAACAATCTTTTCTTTCTATTGTTGGCATCATTTTCTTTGAGTAGTTCTATAGTGTGCTCTTGCTATTTTGTGTATAAATTCAGGAAGGACAGGAATGGAGTTTCGTATTTTCTCCATCTTAAAAAAGAAAAGGTTTATATTTGTGTGCTGCTCTTAACCTAGCTGGCAAAGGTTAGCTTTGGTTGACTTATGTTGCGCAGACATTCTGGCTTAGAAAGATAAGCATTATCTAAATATCCATCTTTTATACAAGAATACAAAACTAACTGGAATGACTGAGGAGAAAGCATCTTCTTCAATGCTCTTAATCAGACTAAATCTGAAAAAGTGAACATCGCAGGCAAACATAGGTTATACCATGCTGCAATGACCTGATGGCCTGTAATCTGGGCTAAAAGAAATAAATAAGGTTGCTTAAATGCAGCTTCAGGGAGTGCTGCATATTTTATCTCAGTTTCATCTGGTTTCCCATAATATCAAAGCCATGTTTAGTGGATAGAGATTTATGACCAGAAAATGATATGTATAGCTGAAGAATGTGAAAGGATGAAGTGCCTTGTAGAATTAGTTATCATTGCTGGGGAAGTAGAGCTGGTTTACAGCTTGCTTTTTCCCCCTCCATCTGGGACTGATTTGGGTTTTTGCATTGTATATAGGAAATGTTCTCTGCTATTCTCTGAATGTAAAGTCTCTGTTTTAGGCACTGAGGTATAAGAGTTTCTGAAAACCTTGAGTTGTGCATGGACAATTGTTAGTATATGCTTTTCTACAAATATATATTCTTCTTGGTTTTTTTTCTTGTTTTTTTTTTGTTTTGTTTTGTTTTTTTGTTTTAAATATATATACGTATTTATACAAAGATGTTCAGCTACTGCTGACAACAGGACAATTACGAACACATTTTCCCTGCTGTTAGCCAAGACTGGATACATACTATATTTTGTTTGATTTTTGTATTTTGCTGAATACTGTGAAGATAGACAAACTGTTTCACAGGAGGCAAGAGCTATGGAGTTATTCTAATGAATGTCTAGTGACTAGGAGACAAGGCTATGTAGGCATTTTTATTTAAAGCTCCCTGTGATTGATAACTAGGATATCAAATAGATGGTGGCTTCGAAAGAAAGATCAAGACAGTTGATGGCATCAGGCATTTGCAAGAAGGTTTTTCATAGAGCTGGCAGCTGGTTGTTGAGGGTTTTGAATGGACTTGCCAGTTGTTGTCAGAGCTGTGTGTAACATTTCCCTTAGGTAGGTAAATGCTTTGGAATCTTTTTTAACTTCAGAAATGTCATCTCTATTTAGGCTGGAGCTCAAGAGTTAGCGTAAGGGCTGAGTTGTGTCACTTATCTCATCTATTTTTAATGTATCTTTTGTTACTTTTACCAGTCCTAAAGAGTTAAGATTTAGCAATTAAGCATATCATTTAAATGTCACTCATCCTAAAAGCCAAAAGTAAAGCAGACAGTAGATATGGTATGCAAGAGTATTCATTAGCACCATTTAGGATCAGCTGTTTTTTAAAAGCTATTTGAGGAACCAAAAGAAAACTGCAAGTAGGTTTCTTGCTGACAAGTTGCAGGTGTATACCACATGCCCATATTTGAAAAAAGATGTGGTTATGAAGTTCTTGATGACAGACAAGGATCTAAAATGCCTTCATCTCCAGGTTATAGCTTGTTCATCTGTTTTTTATTTGCATTTTCCCCTGCTAGCAATGTTAGTATTTTCCAAACTCAGTAAAAACATGCACAGATCCATAGAAAATTGTTTTTCTGAATTTTCTGTTATTTAGTTTAGTGAGGTCCCAATTTAACTATATCGTAATTGTTCATTAGGATTAAATATTTTTTGCTGAGATAAATGAGGAAAAGGTTCGATAAGGTTGAAGGGAGGGCACTTTCATCTAGGTCTAGGTTTGCTAGAACAAGGAAAATCCAATTATACCTTGAGAGTACAACAAAGGTGAGCACATGCATTTGTCTCTTATCACTGCTCCTAGCTAAAAGATTTGACCTACTTTGATGAATGGGAATGAACTTCAGAGGAAATACTTGTTCTTAAGGGAGAAAGCCTTATACATACATCACGTTCTCCAAACAGCTGCACTCTGGATTTGTTCTTCAAAGATGCGTATATTCATGGGGCAGCAGTAATGGAGCAGCAGCAGCACTCTGGAAATATTCAGCCAGCTCTTTAGTTACTGTAAGATAATTTTTGAAAAGGAATACAAGTAATGAAATTGTGTGGAAAATGGCATGGTTCTGTCCAGCTAAAGGCACTAGTGTGTTTTTATCTAATCTCTTGTTTCTTCTACGATTCTCAAGAGAATAGCAGAAAGACAGAGAAATAGGCAGTTCTCCATCTAAAAGAACACTTTTCATAGCAAATTCTCAACATCCTCCAAGTTTTTCTTTTCTGAGAACCCTATAATCAAGCTTTGATTAAAAATATTTTAAAAGTAATCATTCTATGTTGAAAATCAGTCAACTGATCTTTTTGTTTGTGTTGAATAAATAATTGCAGTGGTCATTTTGAAAACAGTAAAAGCAATGCTTTTATTCATTTAAAATGCTGGAGAAAATCAGCTGAGGAAGTGTAAACATCATTTTCCAGAAAATGCCCAAAATTATTCTCATCTTTTTATCTAAACAAATTCCTCACGTATAACTTTGAGGATTAGAAAAAAATCTACGATTAATTTAATGGACAGTAAAATTAGATGCAAACAGTGAGCGTAGGTGAAGCTGTGCGGAAATCAGCAAAAGGGATCCCGGAAAATGGTGGTGTCCTTATGTCTCTTTGAAGCATCATGTCTTTTTCTTTTGTAGGGCTAAACTTACCTTTCCCTTCTTAATGGGAGAATACAGTGCCTTCACATCATCATTTTAGGAGTCAGCCAATTTTTCTATAGGATAATGTTGGTTTTGATGAAAAGGGGAGAATCGTGTGTCTGTGTCTCTGCTTCCAGGCAATTACATGTTCAAGAGATCTTGTGCTGTATAACACAGTCTGTGCTATGTATCGTAGGGATGGTGTTCAGCAGCTGGCAAGCTTTAAGGAGAATCGCAGGTACCTAAATGATGTAAAGGCTATCAAAGCAGAGATGTTTGTTTGCTTCCAAAGAGTCTGGTGTGGGGTGGAATAAAATGGTGCAATAGTGAAGGATCTTGCAGCAGTGTGGTGAAGATGTGGACTACCTCAAAATTCACAGGCTGGCACAACATGGTAATGGCTTTAAGTTATGCCAAGGAAGCTTCAGGTTAGATATTAAGAAAAACTTTGTCTCAGAAAGAGTGATGAGATATTGGAACAGGCTGCCCAGAGAGGTGGTGGAGTCACTGTCCCTGCAAAGTGTACAAGAAACATGGAGATGTGGCACTGAGTGACACAGTTTAGTGGGGGAGATGGTGGTGATGGGTAGATGGTTGGAACAGAAGATCTTAGAGGTCTGTACCAGCCTTTATGATTCTATGTTCACTGTGAGAATGGTGAATTTCTTATCCTATCTGGCACTTGTCAAAGAAAAATGCCTCCCTGAAGTTCTGACCTGAATTCAAATGTTACCTGTTGCAGAGTGTGCTTCCCGTGACTGAGAGTTTTCCGGCTCTGTTTCTCTTCATTGTAGAATTTTAAACTCTTGCCTTTGAATGAGAGGCCCAAGTATCTTGAAACCTACAAAAAAATAAGTTATGTTGTAACAGCATGTATTTAATATTTAAGATATTTAGGAAAAGACGAAACCACCAAAGGAGCAGGTTGTAATTTTGTCATTATTGAGGCAGTGAGATCCAGCTCCACCATCCAGCAGCTTGAGCCCAAGACCAAGGCTGCTGTGAAGATAACTGCATCTCCTAGCTTAGTGAATGGTAACTCAACCTGTATGTTTCTTCATCTTCCTTTAATTTTTCAGAAATTGGACCATGTATTTGTCTTATACACTGCATCACTGCAAACTTTTTCTTTTACCCTCCAGGTCTATCCTTGCACCAACGACAAGGAATGTGAAGTTGGGCGGTACTGTCACAGTCCTCATCAAGCATCATCTGCGTGCATGCTGTGCCGGAGGAAGAAGAAGCGGTGCCACAGAGATGGCATGTGCTGCCCTGGGAATCGCTGCAACAATGGTACGTCATTCATTTCTTGTTTTCTCTCAAAACAAACCAGCATTTTGATAGCATCTACTAAAAACAGATTTCTGAGTGTTCTCCACAGAGTTATTTTTCCTGTGCGAGTACAGTTCCCTTTCTAAACCAAGATAAAATCTCTTCGGATATTGAAAATAACATCAGCTATAAGTTTAACTTAACTTATCCTGCCCCTTTTCCTCTGGCTTAGAAAAGATACTGAATGACCTTTTTCTTCTATTTCTAAAAAAATCTAAGATCCGATTTTCAAAACTGCATAAGAAACCAGTCTAGTCAGTCTGTTTAAAAGCTACATATCCATTGCGTTGTTGGACAAGGGAAGCTGGGTGCTGAACTAGCAAGTATGACCTATTAGAGAGTAAAATTAGAGTGAGTGGGTTCGTGGTTGTCCTATTAAGACAACTGGATGGTGCTAGGCTTGGATGGAAGGGAGAAGACAGGAAAAGAGAATCAGCTCCAACAGTACAGCGTGAGCCAAAATCCAAGAGCTGTGCCATGCTAGAGGCTGTTCAGTCTCCCCTGCCTCTTTCATTTCCTTCCCCTCTCTGAATCCATAGTTATCATTTCCTCTGCTCTGTTAACTTGCACTGCAGTTGTTTTTTTAACGTGTCTTTAAAATTTTTCTCCACTTCATTTTCTTTATTAGTATTTTTATGATTAAGGCTTCCCTACTATCAGTCTTTTTTGTTGTGATGAAGCCACTGACAGAAATCATAACTTCTTTTTCAGCACTACATTCAGTACTGTTCAGTTCAGTGGAAATCTGCAAAGAGACCATATTCTCAAGGAAGCAAAATAGACCTGAGCTCCCTCTTGGGGTTTGTGTCCTAACTGTACTGTTTGCATTCCCATAGTCTTCTGAGACCTGGGGAGTTGTCACCAAGACAGTCTCTGGGTAGTTAGAGTGTGAGACTGGGTGACAGGGAGTGAAGTGCCACTGCAGTGAAGACAGGGGCTGGAGATCAGTGACAGAGCTGTGCTTAGAGCTGAGTCACCAAAGCTGAGACCAGCATCCCCTCACCTTAATAGTCTCAATACTGATCCTGGTCCAAGTATGCTTCTCAGCTTCTTCTCCTCTTGTAAAAAAGTATAACCAACTGACTTTTCCTTACAGGTATTTGTGTACCAGTAACTGAAAACATCCTCACGCCTCACATCCCTGCACTAGATGGGCCACGCAACAAGAACAGTCATTATGCTAGCAAGGATTTGGGATGGCAAAACTTAGGGAGAGCGCAGTCCAAGCTGTCACACATTAAAGGTAAGATCACATTTGCATTTCTCCATTTTGTTACAAATAACACTATGTTGTTTAAATACAGCAACACAAACTAGCAATAGACAGTAATCTCATAGGTTGTGAATCTCTGTTAAGAGAATTCAGAGAGCAAATCAAAAAGCGAGGTAATATCGACCAGAAATTCCCCTGATTGAAATAGCATCTGTTTCTTACCTGTATCAGGGGGGATTGAAAATTCATTTTTCAGTCGTGCAAAATGGTGCACATCCTCTTCTTGTAAGAGTCATGTCATCAGGCATTCATCATTGTGCTTACAAACCTGTAGCTGAATTTCTTCTTACTGAGTCTTGTGGCAATTCTTCTGAATTTGTCCTTTCCCACTTTCCCCTGAGGTAAAACAGTTTGATTGCTCTTTTTAGGACATGAAGGCGATCCCTGCCTGCGGTCATCGGACTGTATTGAGGGACATTGCTGTGCTCGCCATTTCTGGACCAAAATTTGCAAGCCTGTGTTGCATCAGGGGGAGGTGTGCACCAAGCAGCGCAAGAAAGGCTCCCATGGACTAGAGATTTTCCAACGATGTGACTGTGCCAAAGGGCTGTCCTGCAAAGTATGGAAAGATGCAACCTCTTCTTCTAAATCAAGACTTCACGTGTGTCAGAAAATCTGAACGGTAGATAGCATTAAGTATTAAGTGACTGGTTTTCTGTATTTAATGTGTTACAGCATGCTGGGAAATGAGGACTGCATGTGAAAGAGGAATGGCTAAAGTAACAAGGTAGGAGTAGAAGAAAGTCACACCAAATGCATTTCTTTTTGAGCTGCTGGAAAACACCAGAGCATCTGGAGATTTCCCACTGTGCAGTTCTTCTGTAAATAACTCCTACGGTTTGTGGGAAATGCTAGTATGCAAATAAGTACAGTGGAAATTAATGCCATTTACCTTGCTGTGTTGTCCCATGATGTTCCAGGGGCCAATATAAGGGCTACAATTGTTTTCCACCATGGCAATGCCTGCTAAATAAATTGTATACATAGTACTCCTATAGGAAGCAGTGCATTCCAGGAAGACTTGTCTGTCAACACATTATCAGTGACTAAAATATTATACATTGCAGGTGCAAGGGATGGAAATACAGTTACTGTGAATCTCCATACACTTATCATTTAGGGCTGACACTTGAGCAAAGAAAGCACACTTATAGGACTGCTACAAGACTCCTAAATTATGTGGGCCCTCACAAAAAGGTGAAAACTTGCCATCTCACAACTTCAAGACAGCAAGCAGTGTCTCTAATCAGAGTCATTTAAACAGGGTTTTCTTTCCTATATATAGGCAAACTGAAATGCTTTATGTAGTTCAATGTCATAGTACGGCACTTAATTGCTTGTATTTGTCTCGGTTTACTGATAGTGTACTTTGGATTGACCAGATGAAACAAATACATGCATGCTGAATCCAGAATTATACACAAGCAGTGCTCATTAGTCCTAAATATACTTTTTCTTTTTCCTAAACATACCTGCATTATAGGCATTTCCAAAGAGACAGTGGAGTGCTGAGTACCTAACACGAAGAGATATGAAATTGTGCCTCTGTTGCTGTTATAACAGAAGATGTAGGCACTTGGGGGATTTAGACTGTATGGCTATGAACTCAAAGTTCTACTTTTTAATAGTAGCAATGGGCTACAGTTTGCTATTAGTGCTAAGTCTGATTGCATTCTGCAGAACTGTAAATGGATTTTGTTTTTAAAAGGTAGCAGAGAGAAAAACACAGTTGGATTTTGAGAGCACTTCCTCTTCTGCAGAACACAATGCAAGAAAATATGGTACAGCCACAAAAGACTTATTATGTGATGATGAGCATACCAGTTTCTGGCACGTATCTAGCATGAACTTGATCTCTTCTAAAGGGATCGTCTCTAACTTTTTCTGTCAGGAATTATGAAAGTACACAGATTATGGAAATAACTCTACATCTTTTGTATAGCAGTTAGAAAAAGGATAGTCTCCATCCTTTGATTTCTCTCACAGTTCTTTTCAAACTTTTGTCATTTTACTTGGTCACAAGTAATTTCTTTGTATAGACATTGATAAATAGACTGATATTTCTTTTAAGAAGTCTGATTCTATAACTGACCTACTGCTAATCTGTAATTATCCATTTGTAATTACTCAGTTTCACATTTTGTAACGCAAGAGGCTTTTCTGTTTCATCAGTTCTGAACATAGATACACCAATACGTAGTTTTGAGACCACAGCATCCTGTACCTCACATACCTTTTTCCACTGATACATCTCTACCATGCTTGTTTTAAAGTTACACCTTATGTGCCCACTGAGGTTCCAATTTCCTAATTAGAATACATAGGCTTTAGCTTTTAATACGTTAGCTTTTCTTATGAAAGAAAATTAAGAGGAATTCACAAATCTCTTACCTTAGTGGAGTTAGTTTTTAATTGCCATAAGGGACTGCTCTGGGGTGGGCTCTTCTGTTTTTTTAACGGTCTTTAATCTGACAGTCATACCAGCTCTGCTCCGGTTATTTCGCAGGAGTTCTTTGTGTACCTAAAACAGGAATAAGGTTTAGGAATACATCGTTTCAAAGGTATTAAAAAAGTACAGGAACTAATTCTGCAAGTGTTATTTACACTGACAGCACACACTCGGTGGAGCCCTGTTGCCTTCATTGCAACTACGTGTACAAGAAAATGTAACCCAGATTGAGCAGCAGGGTTGCAGAAATGGACTCAGCAATTTTTCTCTCTTCTTATCATTAGCCTAACCCTCTCCCTTCTCCTCTTACAGAACATAGTTATGTGGGATAATTTATTTACAGGAAATGTTTAATGAGATGTATTTTCTTATAGAGATATTTCTTACAAAAAGCTTTGTAGCAAAATATATTTGCAGCCTGTTGACTTTAATGTAGAAAAATGTATAATAAGATTAAATATATTAAATGTCCTTTCCCATTTCTCCACAAATCTTTTACTCATATTCTTTTACTTACCTGCTGCTTCAGGAGAGTAGTTCTTTCCTTCTGTAAGGATGTGTATACATTGGCTGAAAAAGTAAAAGCATCTGATCACCCCTGGCTCATAGCAGGTCAAGCACATAAAGCCCAGATGAAAATGATCACACGTTATTTCTACCTAAACATTCGAGAATAAGGTTGGAAAGTAATGCATCTGCATTCATTGCTTCAGGTAGGCTTAAAAAGGAAAGAGCTCAGACACATTCCCTGGACAGAGATACAAACCTGAGACTCACAGTGGGTACGCCCTACATTCAAATCACAATGGGATTTTTTCTATAGGTTACAGCATAGAAATGCATTGCTATGAGATAAAAAGCTAGCAAATCTGAAATGACAGATACTGACATTCAGCTCCAACAACACAGAATAATCCATATGACCCAACTGGAAATATTGCTACAAGAAACAGTCAAGTTCTGAGCCCAGGAAAACCCTTGCAGGTCTCAATAACCATTGCTAAATAAAAGCTGTGGTTATTGAGAAATATTCTTGTTGCTTGTTTCTGGGAATCCTTTGCTCAAACAGACGTACACTCGGAGAATGAAATGGTCTCCGAGTAGCATTACTGCTTGTGAAAAATAAAAAGGTTTTGCTACTGTTTCTTACAGTCTTTGGTGGGTAGTCTTCCTCTGACCATTTTAACACTTACAGCAAACAGCACCGTAGTAAGAAAGTTGTGAGCATCTTCAGATCCCAGTGACTTCAGTGGAGCTTGAGACAGCCAAAGCCTTCAGAGATTTAATCTGGGAACAAAGACAATAGGCACAGGCGGTTTACTGCACACCACAAACACTGAGCAACACAGCTGAACTGAATAGCATGCGAGGAGTTTCGCAAGGCTGAATTTTGAGTGTTTAGAAGCTACTCAGTTAACATTTTGGGGAAACATACATCAGTTTAAGAATAAAAGAACAGCTAAATTTAGAGATAATTGCTCTCACTCCCTGTTGCACTCATCAAAGGACTTAAGAATGGCTTTGGCTTAGGAACATTTCAGAAATCTGCTGTCATGACATGAGTACTGAAAAGATTATTGCTGAACAATTCAAATATTCTTCCTATTAGCCTAGAATAGCCTCAGCAATGCAACATCTATTTGGAAATACTCACTAACTTTCCAAAAATAATGGATTTCTACTGCGTAGCAGCATATCTTTGATTTACAGTACATATGTGAGCACGTATCTATTACTGTATGATTTGCTTTGTCTTAATGTTGTTTGCAACCCATAGTATTTATGGTTTAAAACTTTTCTTTGTTTTGTTTTAATTAAAGCAATTAGGAAAATAGATTTATGTACTTACTTTCAACAGTGTACAACCAACATCTAAAACACGGTTCACTGGAATTCGGTACATCTTCGGTTTTCTGATTTATCTGCTCTTTTTCTTAATTAAAAAATAAAAAAATAAAAATAAAAAAGTAGAGAAAAACAACAAGACATATGAACCTTCTTGAACAGAGACGAAGAGGGTGAGAAATGACATTCTTGACACCTTGTCAAGAACGTGCCAGCCCTTTCTTCTTAATTTTGCAAACTTGCATCCTCACCCACGATCAGAAAGTTAAATTCACTCCAAGGAAAGTTTTTTTCATCCCTTCCCGTTGCCTTTCTTTCTAGGAAAGTCACTTACTTGAAAAAGGCGTCCAGAAAGTGAAAGTCATCAGAAAATCAGATATTCTAAGCCGAGACTTCCAAAACCATTCACTCTAAGAGGGGTTTATATTATAAGACCTCATTAGAAACAAACGATCAAAAAATGGATGGTAAGTTGTTCTGAAAATAACTAACTGTCCACACTGGGGAAAAATAAAATAAATGCACAAAAGCAGTCTCACATGTAGCCCTGACAAAGTGAATGCAGGTTCCTTTGGTTGGTTGGATTTTTTTCATTTTTGCACTGGGCCGAGTTTCATTTAATTCAAAGCTGTCATTAATTTTGTTTTAAAATCAAACTAAGGAAGAAAAGTTGTTATGCTTTCTTACCTAGCTCAACACTGTGGTGCACGGCATGTACCTGAAGCTGCAGGAAACAAAGGTGAAGGAACAGAGTTAGTTCAGAAGTTCTGCACTCCCCCATTCAAATTATAATGTTTTGCTCTGCACTGAACAGAACCTTTCTGCTCAGGTGCCCCATTTTCTAATACTGCTTTTCACTGTCACCAAAAAGTGCCTACAGCTCAATGCAATTCCCAAGGCTTGGGATGTGTCACCAGCCCTCAGAACATTGCACAGACACCACTGCCATAGCTAGCAGCCTGCCCGTGGCTAGGGACCCGAATGGAAGAACAGACAAAAGCAGGAGACGGCTGTGCTGCAGAACTCCAGCTGGTCCCAGAGCTGTTATTGTGACCACCACTGATGGGATTGACCCTGATGGATATCCAGCAGTGGATGGAGCTCATTTCAAACTTGTTTATCCTGGCAGCTCCCTGTTTTTTTTGGAATTGCTTATTGTTATAGCATGAGCGTCAATTACTTATTTACAAATGTCTGGTACCAATAAACTCTTTGTTTTTTTTTACAGTACCGGCTTGCAGCTTGATTTAGAAGTGGTTTGCTGCATGCCAGCTTCCTGAAGCGGAGGACATCTTTTAGGGGAAATTAACATTTTAAGAAGCATGCACTTATTTTTTCTTTCTTTCTTTTCAGGAATATTCTATTAAAAAAAATTTACAGGAATTTACACAAGAAGTTTCTCTGACACACATCTAAGTATTTCAGTCCTTGGCAAACCTCATACTGTAATTCTTCACTGCTGTTATCAAAGTTGATTGAACAGCAGTCAGTGAATCAGAAATGCTGTATGATCACTCTGGCATATGCATGCTTAATTTCTGTTGCTTATGAGCTATTCTTTTTTTCTGAGAATATGCTATTCATCAACATTCATTCAATTGACTTGCAAGCTTTTTTCTTTTAAATCAAGTATTAAACAAACATTCAATAATTCCTTGAAATCATAAGCATATACCTCTTTCCTTAGTGATAGTAATACATAATGGGGTCATGAAAATACACACACACGTGCACATATATATACATGTACACACAAATAATGAATGATGAGTTCCTGCAAGAAATTTGCAAGGAAGTTTGCAATGCACCACAGTAACGAATCCAATGACTTCCTAAAGGTTTAGAAAACTGCACCTGCAAATGATTTGGATAGCACCTTCTCTCTCCACTCAAGCAGTTATGGATATTGTAAGCAATGGGCCTTCAGAACAGTGGGTGATGATAAAATCCTTACAAACATTCATTCTCTCAAAGAAGTGCTGACTCTTCTGTCTCAAAGGATGCACAGAATAAGTACACCTTCGAAAACCAGAAGAAATCAAAAGAAGAAAATTTCCCTCTAAAGCTTAATGCTGAAAACTAAAATTGACTCATGAAAGAGTGTGACTGGTTAGCATTTGCTTTGCATTTCCCGGAGTCTATCCTAAAGACTCAAAGTAGAAGTACATAAATGCTTGAGTACAAACCATCAGAATACCTGAATAACACCAACACTAAAACACTCATCACCATGGTCACTCATACAGTCCACTGCTGTATTCCTTTCAGTGTTTACAGCAACAAAAGTTCACCTTGGGTGTGCTGTGGTGATTATTTGAAAATACGCAGTAATTTAATAAATAAATAAATAAAGGCAGTTCCCATCACATCTGAGCAATTAGCCACTTAATTTATGTTTTTGAAGGTCATTATCACCACTGATGAAAAACCTTCTCAAAATAAGCAAATGAAGAAAAAAATGAGCTCACATGAAAAATCTTGCTTTGCATGCAAACATTGCAACAAAACATAAAATTACTTAAATTGTGTCTTACATTTAACAAGAGTCATGCTCTCTATCATTATCTTCCTGACACGAGCAAAGTGATTCATTGTACTTAACAGGCTCCTCTGCTGGCAAAAGCGAACGACAGATTTTTACATCTCTAAGGAACAACACGGGGAGGCAATTTTCCTACAGGAGTTCAAGTCTAATTCTACTTTTTGTGTATCATTCCACATTTTTGCCTATAAAAAAATCTGCTAGAGCTTGCAGAATCTATTCCACCTATGTTAAATCAAAGTAATTACATGAAATGTAGAAGAAAGATCAGATCTGCTCTTTGTATTTTCTACTGAGTTCTAACAAATTGATTAGACAAATGGCCAAGGAAAGGTGATACGAACTTTGGAACACGTCGAAATAAATGTTAAAATTCCCATTTCCTTGGGCACAGCCCAAGCATTTCCTACATCTCTCTGAAACATAAATACTTTCAGTACATGGAACCTGACTTACCAGTGATCCAATGGACAGAAAGTCCTATAGAAGTCAGCGGAGCAGCTGAGGAGCAGCACTTGATTAATGTTATCATTCAGTGCCCTTGTGTCACTACGCAGCACAAGTCATCTTTCCTGAAAAACAAAAGCAAAATCAGAAAACACCTTCTGCATAACTGAAAAGACTTGAGAGATCAGCAGTGAGTACCATTGCAGGAAAAGAGCTGTGCAAGAAATAAGGAGGTTTGGGCCTGGGAGTTGAGGGTTTATTGGTTGTTTTAGGAAGGAAATGACTGTGAAGATGATGATGAAGTGCTATAATATAATGATAGGCTGAGAGAGGGTAACTTCATGCAAGACTTTAAAATTCTGAGTATCAGCAGGAAATGTTAGGTTATCATACTGTTTCTGTGCATGGCAAGCTACTGTATTTCACACACACAGCTACTCTAAACATGGCCATGTGCACACACTTAAAGCACAATCTGCATGCGAGTTCTAGCAATATTTCCTCAAAGTAATCTCAGTCCAAAGTCACCATGACAGGAGGTGGCTTGTTCCTTGTTTAAACACATCCAGCTTATCTCCATGTGTTTTTATCTGGACTTTTTTTTCTGCCAGATTAAGGGGACACCTAATACCTACTAGTTTCTCTTCGTTAAGGTATTTCTACACAAGAAACCACCGTCTTAATTTCCTTCACAGCCTTTGTATCACAGTCTTTTTTGCTGACAGCACTTATCAGCATTAAAGGATAGCTGAAGAGAGTTGGCAGGAGGTTTTGACATCTGCACTGAAGACACTGGAGGTTTTTGCATTTTGGGAAATCGGTGAGACTGCTCGTCATTTTGAGATAAAATATTTGCTAAAATGGTCATCAGTTAAATGTCAGCATGGTTGACATTTGGATCAGTGCCTGTGGATACACCCAGACAAATGCTACAGCTTGGAGCTGATCAGAACTACAGCTGGTAGGAAAATCCATGCAGAAGACTTGAAAAACTATTTTCTTTCACTGCTTTCATTTGGGTGTAGAAGACAGTATTAACTGTAGACTTTCATGTTTGGTCAGCTCCAGATAAAAACACATTTTATACTAACGAAGCGTTCACAACCTCTGCTACATCTTAATATTTAGAAAGAATTCTGCAACCTTAATGTTTAGAAAATTTCTTCAGGACATAGAAAAAAATTGTAGAATCCGGTTCTCTTTGCCTAAGCCCCCATCACAGAAATAACACTATTGTTACAAGGGCAGTGGGAAATGGAGTGCAACTTCTGTTCATTACCAGGGTCAAATACATCACCTCTAGAAGCAGTAGTTTTGGGTGTCCTTGGGAATTTGAAGTGTCTCTACATTTTCAAAATTGTTATTTTTAATGCTTCAAAAATGTATAGATACTTAATAAGGGATTTGGTCAAAGAGGAAACTTGGCACAGGATTCCTTTCAGCTAATTTTAACTGTATGAAAGTTAGATGTGCCAACAAAACTAGCCACATAGACAAAAGCTGCTGAGAAAGTAATTTACCTGCCCCACACTAAAAGCCACTGCCACGGAAGTCCGTCTGTTCTCTTCTTCTGTTTCTGCACTGGGTAGAGGTAGAGCAGCAAATTTTACACAAGATTTTGAGCTTTCAGATGGGTAAAGCCAGGGAAGATGAACTCTACCTGTGTTCCACAGAAGACAGGGTTTTAAGTGGTGTATGGAGGGCAGCAGGAAGTAAGAGGGAGAAATACTGCCTAAATTTTCACTTCTCAATTAATTCTTTCTGGAAGAGACTCCGGTAAACAATCAGGACACCCACAAGCATCTCTGACAGCAGCACCTGTATGGTCCTATCACCTAGTTTGACCCACTCCCCTCCTCAATCTGCAGTCACTTGTCTGTACTTGAAGTCTAAATCTTTGGTTCTGGGAATGAGTTTTTCTTTTATATTTGTACACAGTATATGTACTTAGTATAACAGCATCCTGGTTCACAATGAAAGCTCTACTATCTTTACTGCTTTTACTACCATATATAATTGGAAACAAATACATAAGATGTGATATATTCTGTTTGTGATTCCTCAAACACAATGTAAGGAAAGCACTGCCCTGCCTCACACTACAGCAATTTTCATCGTGTCGTCTATAAAACTCCTGTGTTCAGGGAGCTTAAGAAAGAAAGTGTGCCTGTTGCCAGCTGAAAGTAAATTAACTAGTATAGAAATCAAAAAGAGGCTAGAAAAATACAGTTCTAATAACAGAGTGAAAAGAACTCATTCTCTTTGTAAACACGAGGCTGTCACAGGCTCTGGGAAGTGATTTTACCTTTTCAGTGAGACTATCAATCAAGCTGTAGGTACCTCAGATGATAAACTCCCATCCAAGGAAGATGATTCAAACAAGTCCTGCAGAGTCTCCTCCCAGAAAGGCACGATGGCTGGTTCTAGGGCTATTTGTTTCCACATACAATAATCTTGTCTTTACACATGACATCGCTTCTGATGACCGCAGAAATTCCCGATTGTCTGCTCTTCCCAACCCATGAAAAACAGAGGACTTCAGTGCACAGGGATTATGAACTGCTCCTAAAGAAACATGGCAACTTAAATTCCATTTCTCAGATATGCAAAGCAAACAAGCAATAGATGGACCTTCCAGTTAGCTTTTTTTAAAAATAATAATAAATGATGCGTGACAGTCACATGCTAAACTCATTTTTCAATCTCATTTTTTAATCCATTGCCTGGAAACTGCAGCAACCTAACCCCAGCTGATGGAAGGCTGACTCTGGGGCTGTGAATTAAAAACAGTCTGCTAGGGGGAATGAAGACAGGTGCAGGTTTCTGCCAGCCAGCTACGGCGGTAGAGCTGATTGTGGAAAGGGTTGAGACAAGACTGTTAATTAGGACTGGGGAAGAATAGAGCACTGTGTCAAGGTAATTTTAAACCCTCTGACTTTTCACCTGCAGTACCCTGTTCCAAGTCCAGCCGTAACCAAGGGGACTCCAGTTGTCCTGCCAATTTGATGGCAAAATACTCTGTGCTGAAGGTGGTTGGTGGTCTTGGACCTCTTCCCAGAAAAGCAGAGTTCCCAGTTTTGCTCGACTTTGGTCCAACTGGCAGCCCTTGTTCTGCTATAATGAGGCCCACAGCACAAATGTGCTAGAGAGATGCATTCTTTCTTTCCTCCTGACAGGTGCCTCTCCAAAGAGGTTCTTTGCACTCCCACACTCTTACTAGAAGTAGCGTGCAGGTTTGGATGCCACAGTATAGGAAAGACATGAAACTATTAGAGGGTGTGCAAAGAGGGCTACGAAGATGGAGAAGAGTCTAGAGAGCAAGATGAATGAGGAGCAGCTGAAGTTCTTTGGTTTGCCCAGCCCGGAGCAGGGGAGGCCTCACGGCAGCCTACAGCTCCTCACAGGGAACAGTGGCAGGACACAAAGGAATGGCATGGAGCTATGTCAGGGGAACGTCAGCCTGGATGTTAAGAAAAGGTGCTGCAGCAGAGGGCAGTGGGCATGGAACAGGTTATCATACTGTTTAGATACAGCTGCAAACTGCCAGAGGTCAAGGGTCATCTAGACACTGCTCTCAGCAATAGGGTTTTAATTTTTGGTCGTTCCCTGCAGAGCCAGGAGCTGGACTCAGTGTTCCTTGTGGATCCCTTCCAACTCAGGATATTCTATTATTCTATGAAAACCCCTAACCAGGCTCCCAGGAACAGAGCATGTCCATTCTCAGAAAAACTGCATGATTTTGTTTACAGCCAACAACACAGTGCAACCCTCAAGGAGATGTGGTGCTTTAAAATCTAAAAACTAGTTTTTAAAAAGTTGCTTTGCCACAGGACGGTCTTCTTCCTGGTATTTGGTTACTTTGTGGTTGCAAGAGAAAGGAGGCTTAGACTCTTGAATTAGGAAGGCTGCTGCCAGGTTAGAAGGGGGGCTGTTCAGGTATTTCCTAGGAAGTCCAATTTTATCTGCCCATCACTGTTTTTTGTTTGCTGGTGATTACTTACTGAGCATAGAAATCTAGGATAAACGCCGAACCAAAGTCTGCGTGGACGGTAATGGGAGGCTGTTTAGAGAGGAAAAGATGGCCACTTTAACATAATATAAAAACTTTTTTTTTTTTGAATGTTCAAGATAATTCATACGATGAAGAGAGATCTTTATATTACTTAGTAATTCTCATGCTAGGCACATTCTTAGCCATAATCTAAAGCTATGTATCAAATGAACGTGTATTTGGAACTTACTAAAAAGTCTTAAATCTCTAAACAGATTAAACCTGGTATACCAAACAACAAGAACTAAATTTTTACTCTAGTTTTCCCTGTATATGCAGTAAGTTGAACTAACCCTGACTCTGAATGAGATCACATTACAGAGACTATGATGATCAAATTGAATTTACAATTGTAGGAAAATAAACAAAATTCCCTGTATCTTTTCTACATGATGAGCATTAGGAGGGAAAAAGAATCTGAATTTAGGGATATATATTCAGAAGTCCTAAGCTGCCAGCCCTGAAATGTAGGACATTTTTAATTTGCCATTTGTATAATAATAGGTAAATAAAGACAAACCCTGCAAGATTTTTACAGACACTGACTTCTTCACGTCTTTCCTCTACTTTCTGATAAACTTCTCAGTAATTTTCATAAAATAAATTCTTACGACTGCTGGAATATTTATCACAGTCCTAACACTTGTATCCTTCTTAACATTAGCAAACAAACTTTCAGCAAAAAACCCTGCTATAAACTAACACACTGCATACAGAAAGGGTGCACTTACTTTTGCAATGCATATAAATCCTGCATACCGTACCATTCTATTCACTCAAGTGCAACAAACTTTCTTCCCACTCAAAAGCCTCTTGCTTTCTCTCTCAAGCTGCGAGAACAGCTTCTTGAGGGGTCAGAGAGAGCCTGTTCCCCTGCCTTGCAGCATGAATACAGGCACTTAGACATCCCAAAGATAAAAGTCAGAGGTGACCTCTGATCCAAACCTGTTTTGCTCACACTTCACTGTCCCTTCACCTCTTCTTCATCCCCCACCTGTCCTTATCCTCTTCTCCCCTTCTGTTTTTCATAGGTTTTCCCTTTTTCTTCTAAACCCTAACTAACAATCCTCTGCCAAAAATAGAGAATTAGCACGTCATCTTTCATCACAGCACTGATAATTATGTTCTACCTCTCTTCATTTCCTTTTCATTTTGTGCATTTATATAACATCTCTTCAAGACAGGGAGATTTACTGTTACCAGCATTACAGTGTCCAGGCCAAGCAGGCCTGGCTTTGGTTGGTGTCTCTTAAATAACACACAGGGTCAAATCTCTGCAAGAAGAAAAGCAGCCTCTCCTTGGGCTTCTGGCATTGATGAGATGTTTTTCTGAGCTGAACTTTGATAGAAAGTATCATGCTCTCACAATGTAGAAGCTTTATACCATTAGCCATTTGACTTAAGTGGGTTAGACATCTATACTCTTCTTTGTCATAACCTGAAGTTGCTTTTATTTCTACTGTTCCCTATCTTTTTTTTTTCCTTTGAATTTCTCCTTACCATTCAGATAGTACATCTTCAAAAGTTAGCTTTTTACAAATGGAGAAAAGAGAATATAACCTAGACACCTGTTTGTCCCAAACTCCCATGATTTTATGTCCAAAATCATTTTTAAACTGAATAATACACTAAGATCTAGATCTTTTGCACCCCGAGTCAGCAGTCTGTCAGATAGTTGTAGAAATTTCTGTTTTGTGTTCAGTTGTTTATAAGTTAAACAAAAAAAATTAATAAAAAATAAAAAAATAAAAAAAAGAAAAAGAAAGATTCACAATGAAAAATTAGACAGTATGAGAAGAACACAGCATTGTGGAAATCTGGAAAATCTCCTTCAGCAAAGCTATTAAACAAGCTCCCAACAGTGTTTGTCAGGTTTTGCAACGTTCTTACCCACTGGATTTCTGAACAGGCACTCATGGCTTTCCATGGCTTCCCCTTGCACCAACAATAATTCTTCCGCACATTCTAATGCAGCAAAGACCAAGGCAAGTCTCGGTGCAGATCCATCACTCGGTGACTGTGCCTTCCCTAAGTCATGACTAAAACATTAAGCAGAACCCCCTCCTGCCAGATCCCAGTCTGCCTCCTCAGATCTTCCGTTTTCTTGATTTGCCCTTCCCTGGACTCTCTCCTTCACCCTTCTATAGACACAGTCCCTTTGTTAATACCTGCAATAGCCACAAGCCCTGTGGGTTTTATTCTCTTGGCCTGGTTTCAAGTTTCAGTGCTTCCCTCACTTTTCGCCCTCCATGTGCTAATTAGGGGTTCCCTAGCGAGGTCCAGGATCTAGATGTCTGTTTAACTTCTGTCCTCAGCATTTCAAAGATATTAGTCAGGGCCTGGATTGTGGCCATCAGAATACTACTATTGTAAGGCAAACAGTTACTCCCATATATTCTTCACCCCCTGCATCTGGAAGACAAATAATGAGTCCCACGGTGTATTGTTTATTCTCATCTCATATTAATTTTAGTTATAATGATAAGCTAATAACTGTTTCCTGGCAGCAGAGTGATGCATGGTAAGGTACCACAAGAGCAGGAAGGACATACCTGAGATGAGCGTGTGGCAGAGTTGTGGCTTTGTACACGTTGCCACATTCTGAACTTTCTCTTCAATTAAGGAACCTGCTCATTGTCTCTCTAATGAGTTACCCATTGTGTTATCTGTAAGACAAACACTTGATCCAAGCCAAATTATTGTCAATGCAAATGTCTATGAGTAAAAACCCATTAAATCCCCAGGTGATCATGCCTTTAGCTGTATTGCTATAAATACATGTCAGTGCTGTTAAGTAGCCCAACTGTTAAACTCATCTGCAAGTATACTGTGCCTTAAGCTCATCACTGCTAATTCACTCAGGCTCTTCTTCATTTTAAATAATTTTAAGTCTCTTCTCTCTTGGGTAATTCTTAGTTTACAAACTCCCTATTTGTGGGAAGGATAGAAGACAACATGAGCTTGAGAAGACAGCAATAGTCAAAGAAAACTTGAAGGCAATTTGCAGCTCTCCTGTCAGTCTCAGGTATGAGATATTGGGGTCCACCGATTTACTTAAATTATCTTTCAGCAACATCTCTTTGGTAAAGTATCTTTCATATTCTCTGATCATTAATGACAGAACTTCACTTTTGTATGTGTAAAGTTTTCCTTCATTTTAACTTCTCTTTGCTTACCTTCACTAAAGTTCACTGTATGCTTGCTTTTTGCACTGTACTGTGCTCACCTTTAGCACAATATTTTATAAATATTGTGCCATAATATAAATATTTATAAATATGTTTATGTAGTTATATGAACTACATAAACAATACTAACGTTTGATAAACTATGGATTTTTCTAACTGTATACTACATTTTAATAAGTATCCAACACAACTTTAGGTTGTTTTGTATTCATATCTGTTTACTTAGAACACCTATCTTCATAAATGCATGTCAATTTATTGTTTAATCACTGTAGTATCTAACTGAGGTCTGATACACTTTAACGGTCATCATCATCATCCCAAAGAACAATGAACATATGAAAAGAAGATGGATGCTTTTTCTAATGACCATAATACAGAAGACTAATTTACAGACTGGAAATATTTGTTTACATGATTGACTATGATGTAATAGATGATATATCTTCTGCCATGTGCCAAAGAAATTCCTCCTTTCTTGCTTTAAAATTAAGGATATAGAACTAGCCCAAATGGATTGAGGAAAGACCAGGATGGAAAAGAGAAGGTATTAAAGCACAAGAGAAAATTATTAGAGGGGAATAAGATGACTATAATTTGATTGAGAAAGAAAGACAAGACAGAAGTAAAGAAAACCTCCAAGTAAAGTGAACTTCTCTAAGGCAATAAGAGGTGTGTCTGCTTCGTCTTCATACACACAAATATTATGGAGTCTGGATCAAGAGTAAGCTTTCGAAGCATTTACTGTGCTTCAGTTCACATCCAAGAACAACCTCAGAGTACACAAACTGGACTCCTCCTGGATGAAACTAAAGCAGCAGATGTGCTCCAGCTGCTAATGGGAAGTAAGTCAATAGGAGCAAATTAGAGCTTACCTAAAGTAACTCCTCACCCTCTAAAATGGGTCCTCAGCACCACTGTTCTACAAATGAACTCCTACCGGATCACTACTTGGCAGTGCAGAAAGAAACAGAGATGAGAGAAATCTTGCAAGGGACTACGATCAAATTCAGTTCAGCTCAAATTGGTCACCCAAGAGGCACTGTTCATTTTCACTACTTCAAGGATGAATACATATCCACAAAGGAAGCACACCTTTTCATGAAGCCAAAGAAAATACCAGCGTGCACTTGAGTATGATGTAGATGTACAGTAATTTTGGTGAATAAAATACAAGTACTAAACTTTCCTGAACTAAACCTCCTAAGCAGCAACTCATAACTTTCACATTTCGGTTTTCCATTAAAAAAACCCAGATTTTTGTTTGTTTGTTTGTTTTATGTTCACATTGTTTCCAGTTTTTAAATCTTTGTCACCCAGTTGAGAAAAAAAAAACAAAAACCAACAAATTAAAATTATAGGGAGGGAAAAATCCTAGGCCTATGAAAGTAAGTGAAAGTTTCACCACTGACTTTAACAGGACCAGGACTTCACCCAGAGTGTTTGTAGTAACTGACTTTGAAATAAATGGGCAGGGTTTCTTTGCACTCTACTACACCGTGGTTTTTGAAGTGATTATGGCAGTAGTATTGACCATTGAAAGGAACATGCACTGTTCTGCTCAGACAGCTATGTTATTTCAAGAAGTACTTCCATCATCACTGAATTCTTATGTATTTTAATCTTACCTCATCACTAAGGGCTAAATTTCTTTTTCCTTCCTCTCGTACTTTTTGTGTCTTTGTTCTTGATCTTGTTTTGATTAGCCAATACTTTCTTCCTCAATCAATTGCCTGAAAAGGAATAGAAAAAGCTGTCATACATAGGATCAGGTCTTACAACATCAAATGGTATTCTTGACTACATCTGTCATTATTATGACAATTATAGATCATAAAATCTTTCGATCTTGTTTCATGCCAACATAACACAATAAATATTTCCTTTGCTTGCAGTGAGAATCAATCCCATATTAGAATATTATTTCTTCACAGATAACATGCTCATTCTTTGTTACGATTCAATACTGGGAATTGGTTTTGGTGTAAAAAATGAAAAACAAAACAAAAAAAAAAATGTAACTGTATCTAGTATTACAAGAAGATGCAAGATAAAGATTTATGTCTTGAAATATTTAAAATGAAATTACTGTCACACCTCATTCACTAGATAAATATTCAAGAAAAGAAAAGTGGTAGGAGCATCACACGGCACATGAAAAGTTTTACTGGTAAAGTTTTGCAGAAAAGAAAGTTGTTTCAAGGAGATTTGAATGATGTAAAGGCAAGTCCTTGGTGTGTGAGAAATTGAAAGTGCTGGGCATTCTGTGAGATGCCACAGTAAAGACGTTAAGCTATAAAAGAGAGAAAATAAGTCAAAAAAGAGACCTGGTGAAGGTCAAGAAAGTGAGGACTCTCTAGGGATTCAAGAACTCAAGCCTCTTGAAGTTGACAGGCAATTTAAGTTAATCTCCATGTAACTGCAGCATAGACTGACACCCCGTAATTTATATGCCCTGGCATCAGGTCAGCGGAAATTTTGCCCGTAACTTCTGTGCCCTCAGGATTTCCTCTAAAGTCTATACATGATAAACCAAACAATAAATTTAGCTTTGGTTGTAAACTGTAATCAGTCCACACAAGCGAACATCATCCAGTATTATGTCTGATACTGATATGTGCTGATTTACTACACATGCATAGATCCACCAGTTGCAGACTCAAGCCTTTGGCTCAGAAATATCGGAGGACTCCATACTTTCTACAGGCATCTGCAGCAAGTGCTTACACATTAGGAAGCTGGGCTCCTGACAGCGCTGGGAGCAAACTCAGCCCTTGCTTCAGGTGGTCTGAATCATCCCCTGGCAGGTCCCCCGGCTCTGCAGGAAACACCGGCACCGAGGCCCGACAGCCCCTGCATCGCATTTTTGGACAGCCAGAGAGGTAGGAGAGCGTCACACAGATCCTCAGGTTTTCCTGAATGCTTTCACTTGTCCTCTGAAGATTACTTTCTCACTCTCACACCATAAAATTAAAATGCATTATTGAAGAAACCTACATAAATTAATTTAATACGGAAGAGAACTGAAGTCAGCGCTCAATTATATGCTTCGAGCGTTATGTACTTTAGGCACTGAGCACAGGACAACTCTGACACAAGCATTACATTGGATTTCCTCCCCTAAGGAGCAGATTCACTCTCTCTCTACTCCCCTCAAACGGATGTAGCAATGACATAAACTATCCCCAGCCAGAAAATGCAGATGTGCTGCTCTGCGTGCTATTGACACCCAACACTGCGTCCACCAAGACTGGAGCCAGAAATGTCTACCACACCCAAGCAATCTCTGAAGAATTAGACAACTATGCCCTTTCTCCAGAAAATAAAACATTTAAAAATTGTGGGTCTTATCTACTGCTTTCAAAGTTTTCCGCTTTCTTCCCTATCAGCCTCTTTACCTGAATTAAGTCCCTGATGAACATCATTTCTAGTGAAAAATGTTTCTTTTCAGATGCATTCTTTCCAAGCATTAAGCTTAGGCTATTGCACAGTCCGTCTTCTGTTTCACACACTACTCGTCTTAGAGGATGCAAAATTAAATTAGATTAAATAACAAACAAACAAACAAACAAACACAAACCCCAATAGCTGCAGAGGACGGGATACAAAAAATAAAAATAAAAAAAATGAAAGCAACGCCTAGGAAAAAAACAAACAATACATTTCTTGAAGTACAAGTCCAGTCACTCCTCTTTGCTCCTTCCTCTCCCCTGCCTGCCTCTATCTCACGGCCATGCACGGCTCTTTGGGTAAATTGAAAGGCTTTACGCAGAACAAAAAAAAGAGCAGTTGTTCTTACTGACAGTCCTGTACTGAGCCAGTAACTGGGAGTAACTGGGGTCAGGCCCTTTGGGGAAAAGGCCAGCAGGACACCAGAGTATTTTTTCTTTCAGCACTGAGCAGTCTATAGGGAATCAAAACACCAGATTAACGCTTGAACCTATCAACTTTTTCCTTCTAGGAATTTTGGTCCATGTAATAATATAGACTAAACATATTTTTATATGCTGAAATGCTTTGTTTTTGCTACAGGCATTCAAATATGGTCATAAGAGAATGACTACAAGTAAATACGTATGGAAGTAAGAGCAAGAATGTATAAGATACAAACTACATTCTAAAATACACTTTTTTCTAACTGTGTAGTAGAGCATGAACTTGAACTTATTGAAAAGTTATATTTACATATTTATTGTTTGCAGGCAGTATTAAAAAATTAATTCAAGTTTCTTTACAAAAACTTTAATTATTCAGCTATAGCATTTTGTGTATCCAGACTTTACAGAGGGACATGGAAAAATCAAGTCTCTGCCTACAGCTATGCATGTGGTCATAAAGCTAGAATTTACAAATGAGGCGTCATTAGTAATAAAATAATGTCATGGTGATATTAGCCTGCCACTTTCATTTTTACAGAAGAGTAGCAGAAGAGACAGAAGCTGACAATTTGTTAAAGCACCCAGAAAATGACCACAAGAACCCCACAAACACACACACATTCCTTCCCATGGTGTAAAGTATTCAGAACTCCTTCAGCTGCCCCTCCAACCTTTTTTTCCCCAAACAATAATACTTTCCTTAATGACTGAGTCTCTGGAAACATGGAAACCCACAAACAGCCCATAGATTCTCAGTAACAAAATCGATAGCCACAAACTCTTGAGTTCTCAAGCTCATTCCGAACCAAAAGCTGGTCATTTACTTGTCATTCGGCATCAGTCCAACAAAGCACTTACGCATGTAGTTAACTCTAAGCATATGAGCAATCCCATCCATTTCAGTGGGATCTCTCATAGGTTTGATGTTAAGCAAGGGCAAAAGTGACTTGCTGGACCACTGCCACTGACTGAAAGCCCTTACCATAGAGGCTGAATATTTCCATGCATACAGTGCCTGGTCCCTTTTGTGTGAATGAATACTTAAAGATAATGATCACAAGAACCTCTGTTATTTCAGGTACAGTAGGGGATGGAAGACTTTTTTGCTGAACAGAAGAGAAAATAATCATCTGTCCATCCAAATGGCTATGACAGCCACTATCAGGTGTTGTTTCTGTGTTTCCTAGGACAACCAAAATAACATTATTATGTTGCCACAGCAACACAAATATATTATATCTCAATGCTGGATACATTCACAGTATGCAACAAGAAAAATGTCTTATTTATAGTAACATAACAGATGAAATATCCTTATTCAGCTCAAGAACAGTTTTTCCTCATGACAACCTGCATACTAAATCAATCTAGAATATATTCTTGTCTGTCCCTAAACAGTGCACCACCACAGTTCTACTTCACATCAGTGAAGCAATCCACAATCTGTTGGGTTTTGTATCGCATGATTAATCATAGGTATCAGTCAGAAATTGTCTTCTTCCTCTGCTTGCACACGTTGCTTGAAAATGATTTTCTGAGCTGGTCATTGCTTGTTGTTTGATAAATGTGTCATACTACAAAGTGCATGGGAGACAAAGCCTGAAACTGGAAGCTCACTACCACTTCCCTTCTTTGACCAAGGAAGAAATGTGAAGAAATTTGTTTAGACATTACTGATTTTATCTCAGAAGAAAAAATATCAAAGAAAAACAGTTTGTGTTGAATTTGCTATTAATTTTCTTCCAAATTGCTCTTTCATGGAAACCACTTCCTACCTTTCTTTCGTGGAATGTTTAATATGGTATGAAACATAATCCATTCTTCCTGCATAAGATCTTTCCAACAATGAGTTGCTGGTCAGATGTTCTGTCCAGTCTGAGAAAATACATTTCTGATTTCCTCCTACAACTCTAGTATCTTCCTCCAGTGTTTCAGCTAGATCTTGCCTGATGGCACTGCACCATGGTCCTGCACTGATCTGCAGCTTTGCAGAACAGGTATCAGAGAAGCACTTCCATTACAGACAGCTTTTTAGGAATACAAGGCACTAATGCAGAATAAAAATACTTTTTTTCTCCTAAGCTATGATTTGAACCACTTGTTATTTTCATAGTCTGCTCTGTGGTTTTGGTATAAGTCTAAAGAATCTTCTGCTTCATTGAAAAACACCGAGAATGAAAACTTAAGTTCTAATAATAAATTAAATTGACTTAGATGCAAACAATTCTGACACTCCAGTTGTGAACAACTGTGTTAATGTAGCAGCAAACCACCACCACAGAAGGATGTGCAAGTTCCTGTTGTCAGAAATTATTTTGCCCTTAGCTTATGCTGAGAAGTGCATTTGTTTCAAAAGATCTTGTATGCATCACTCTGTGCAGTCTAGTACTCCACACAGTCACAGGCAACAACAAGATACACAGTAAGCATGTAGAAAACATACAGTGGTCTTCTGACCACTTTTTAGTAGATGCATAGATGTGTGGGACAGGGCTACCTCATGCATGAGCTTCCTATTATGTAGCCTCTTACCACCCAGAGAACTGATCTGAAGTCCAGGCTCTTGGCATTCAGATTCAGTCATAACAAACAAAAGAAGTCACCACTGCCCACACACAGGCCAACACCATGGCTCAGGCACAGAGAACTGGCAACATTCAAGGAGTGCAGCATGCACCAGGTGTGCTACGTTTCTTTGGTACACCAAAACCACCCCCACATAGCAAGTAACAGATTCAGCATGGGCTGGATTTGGTGGACCACCATTACCTGCTAGGGTTGATTCACACTGCAAAGGCTGCATCATGCATCTGCACTATGTTTGATGTACATCAGAGATGCAGAATTGGCTGTTCATGGCCCACACACCACAAGAACACACATTTCTGTTCAGAAATTCTCTGAAAGATACAAAATCATTACACATCACAGAGTATTACAGCTAAAACTGCCACTCCCTCAATCTCATGCAGAGATGCCAGTACCTAATTGGGCTGGGAGAGGAAGAAATGATTTTCCCTGCAAAAACACACATCTGTATGATGAGTCTTTGATTCTGTTATTCCAGAATCTGTGAAGACCAGTAGAATTTGTGTTAAAAACCACCAGTCCACTTATCAGTCAATGTATGCTCCAACAGGACTTGATCAAGAGTGGACCAGAATCATCTTCACTTTAACGAATTCATAGCCAGAATTCTGCTAGAGGGAGTCAATTCTTCATTGTTGCCTTCTTGATTTTACTACTAAAAAAAAAACAGCCAGCCTCAGGTTATAGCAAAACCTCAACAGACCTGGTGGGACAGTGTAGCAAAGGTTGCCTGGCTGAACTATCTGTGAAATATAATTATTTCATTTTTTGATGAGAAAAGAGAGATCAGGGTCACAGATACAAGTATTTACAAATGCAAGCTATTATCTTAAGAACTCTAGGATTTAGCTGGGGAAAAATACATTTACTGGAATGAACACTGACAAGTAAAATATTTAATCCCCAAAGTTTTATTTCCCCTAAACATAAAATAATATTACTTTGAATGGTCCATAAATAACATTAATGGGGAGATTTTGAATAGAAAATCTCTAATGATATATGAGAGAGGACTTAAATAGTTTTAACTAGGCTCTTTCTCAAACTTGGCAACTGACTAATAAAAGGTTTTTTTTTTTGTTTTTTTTTTTTTAAAGGAATGTTACAATAGTTATCTGTTTTGGATCAAGTCCTAAAGAAGATTTTTGTTTCAAATTTGCAAATGCCTCCAATGTAGGAGCAACAATGGGAAACATATCTGTTACTGCACATTACAAGGTTAGAAAACAGAGGTGTTTTAGAGCTCTGTGTTGTGATATGAGTTGTCTATATCGCCAATAGATGATTATGCTAAGCCTCATTTGTGCTTAAATAAACTGTACATAAAGGAAGGCTTCCTGACAAAGTCATGACTGCAGAGCTTCTATGAGCCTACATCCAGAAGCCAAATGGATTAAATGTGTTTTTCCTCTTAATTTTCTAACACCGTGCTATTAGGGAAAAAAAAAAAGATCGTGATAGGACTTATTGTACTTAGCCTATTTCTGCAAGTTAAATAACAGAAGCAGAAAGATGGACAAACTGTCCAAATTAAGATAGGAATATTTTTTTCCCTAGTTGAGGCCTTTCTAGTCCTCAGTTTCATGCCTAAAGCAGTATTAGTAATACTGGAACACAAACCACACGTCAAAATTTAAGTTCATGTAAACTGATGTTGCTCCCCAACGTGAGAATTTTAAGCAAAGTAGCAAATCCACTAATGGTGAATCATCAACATGGAATCAGTTCAGAATTAGAAGCTGGATTAAAATTGTTGGCGAGGTAGTAAAAATGTGTGAACCATTGTCTTAAAAAGCACACAAGGGATCTATGCTATAAAGAATTTAGTGACTCATTTACACAGTATAAATGTGCATTAATCTAGGCTGCATGCTGAGCAATTTTGAGGTCAATAAATAAGTAATTACTGAACTATGATATATATATATATGCCACAGCTTCTCCATTCAAAATACAAAATCATATCCAATGTATTAGACAATTTAGGAAAAGTATGCACAGTATAAATAACAAATCCAAATCTCTCTAGCTAGCAAACATTCAAGTATACAAGAGTAGAATTGTTTGAGAGTGTAATTAGGCGGAGGAATGTTGATTATGTGTAACTAAAACCAGTAAATCATTCAAATTACTTGAAATTTGTGCTTAGCAGGTATTAGTTAAAATGTCAAAAGCAAGATTTTACAGTAAGCCAACCATTAAGATGCCCTATGTCAGCAATAGTAAGACATATTGGTAGAGAAAATTCAGTGAGATTATTGGTCTGCTGTAAAAGTTCTGTTACCTAGATTTTAGAAGAAATACTTAATAAATAATTCAACACTGTGAACAAAATTTAGGAAATAATCCACAAGCAGCAATTGCTTTGTTTTATCTTCCCGTAATATTCAGAGTTCATTCTCTTTGTACCTGTAGCAGATTTTCTACTGGAATGTCTTTTTTTCCAAAAAGATTTACATGTCCTGAATGGTTTCTACAGCATGACTCTCCAAACTGCGCACTGTTCGCTCCATGAGAGCGCATGTGCTTGTGCGCATCAGTAGCGGTTCTTACATATAAAAACAGCAGCACATAAGCAGATCTAATCTACCCACGATAAATGCACAGTAAGGTAGATGTTGATTTAAGAATACAAGCCTATCCATGGTGGCTTAAAAAAGAAAGCAGTTAAAATCTGTTCAAAAAATGAAACATTTTTAGATTCTATTCAATACACTCTGTAGCCTGAGATTAGATTTTGCCTAACAACTGCAGGTCTGAAGGTCTTATATTTGAATTCATATTGTTCTGAAATAAATACTAAATGGTAATTGTTTGGATTTAAAAACAGAAAATTGTGGACAATGAGCAGCTTTAAAGAATGGGCTGCTTGTGCTCCAATAATCAAGTTTCTCATAACACCAAGAATCTTCAGCTGTAAGTAAGTCATGATGTAACAAACTTAGAAAGCACATAGGTAAACTAGTCAGAACCTCTTCCCATGGTCTTAGTGAAATATTGAAATAAAGAATTTTAGAGCAATACCTCTGACTGCTGAAAATGATACTAAATGTGAGTAGACTGTTTTACTGCAACTACAAATGGATATCACATTAAGCACAGAATTGCTCCTTTCAAAATACTAAGAATGAGATCTATATTTAGAATTTAACTGACAGTTTTCACAAGCAGGAAAACTTTGTACTTCTAAACAAATCAAACTGGTGTGTGTGGAAGACATTCTGTAACGGCAATGAGTCTAACCAGTTCAAATCAGATCAGCCTTTGCTTTTTATGATACAGAAACTTTCTGTCTATTGATCAGTTAAATAAATTCTTTTCCTATTTCAATGCAATTCATCTACAGAATGAAAAGAATGAAAACCAGTTTGTTAGCTGTTCTCTAACCGACGCCATAGAACAAAATACCTTCAGCATAGCTTTTATTTTTGTTTCTCTGCAGACTGGAAGAAAGTGAAAAAAAAATAATTAGACCTTAATTACCACTATTAGGTATTATATATCATTTCATATTCACACGTAATTTCCACTACACATGGTCTTGTCAGTTCATGGTCTTAGTACAACAGAGACTCAAACAGTCTAAACATCTCTCCTCAAACTAAAAGCACCTCTCTCAGAAGCTGAGTTTGAGGCATTGGACATGCTTACTACATATCTTCTATTAAAAAAAAAAAAAAGCAAGTTTTAAGTATTCTTATCACTTCTTATTCTGATTTTCACTTTAGTTTGTTATCACTTCTTAATCTACTCTTCACTTACTTTTCAACTTTTTTCTCTGTGCTTCCATCACAGTTGATCCATTGACATTGCTGTGTAATGATTGCTTTGCTTTCAGATAAGGGAAAGAATTAAGCATTCTCAGAAAGTGTTCATCTTTACATCAATAAAGCTGGCATACAATTCCCTCCCTCCAAACAAGGGGTCTGCAAAGCCACTCAGAAAAACTAATCTAGTGAGGGAGTGACACATGGTAATGCTGAAGAGAATATCTGGGGGGGAATCAGAAAGCAAGGGATTCACATTTTTAGGACAGAGAATGAAGAACACAGAGAAAAAGCGAACATGAGCATAGAGAAGGAGAGCAAACAGGCACAGAAGAGTCAGTGAAAAAGCCATAGAGCTAAGGAAGAAAATCACCTGTTGTATTTCTCCTTCAATCAAGCCAACTATGCATCCTCCATTTGCTTTCAATCATCAATGTTGCTTCGCAAGTCAACCTACTACATATATATACCCCCTATTAGGACAACTCTGAACTTCTTTTATTCGTGTGCTCTAATACATAATGCTCTGTTCTGACTTTTTCACCCTCAGGTCCTTCTATAGAAAATACTGACTGGTTTATCAGCTATTCCAGACACAGACTTTCCAGCTAAATACAGTGCACTTTTGTTTTTACTTCAAAGAAAATTGTTAAACAAAAACCATCACCAGGGAGTTGGTGGAGTCGCTGACTAGAGACCCTGGAGATGTCCAAGAAGCGTGTAGATGTTGTACTGAGGGACGTGGTAGTGGGAAATATTGGTGATAGGCACATGGTTGGACTGGTAGAGGTCTTCTCTGACCTTGGTGATATTAGGATTCTATGAAGAAGAAACTATGAAAAGTTATCTGTACACAAATGATGCATTCAGACCTCCATGAACCACACTAAGCCTCTGGAGTCCAGTGAATTACATTTATGGAATTATCTATAAAAGAGTTGATACAGTTAAAGCAGTTCTACATCCTTTTGTGCTTTAAACTCCGTAATAGGAAGGACCAGCAGCTCCCGTTTGTATCTACGGTATGAGACGTTGTTATAAACCTGATGTTAATACTTTGTTTTATGGAAAGTCTTGTTCAAGTCTGTTTCTGTTGAGTAAAGAAAACTGTCCTGCCTGAGGAAAGATAGTAAATCACTTATTTTTTCTCCCAGTTCTAGGCTGCCATTGAAGGCTGCTTGCTGGAGAATCAGTTTTGCAATACCTTGAGCCTGCCTTGGTTGGAGCTGAACTCCACACAAGCACACCCCTTGCTTCAGTTAAACTCTGGATTGCATCCTGTCATAAGATAAATTATTCACTATGATCACCACTTGGGAAACATAGCTTTGTAGATGCCACAAAACAACAACAAAAAAGTACAAAAGGACTGAAACACTTTCAAGATGTAAGAAGTAAAATGAAAACTGAAGCTTCAGACACTATGAAGATAGCGTCAATCAAATATATTGTAGAGACATAACCTTATTTTTATGTTTGTTTTGATTACATCAGAAATACCAATCTGGTATCCCAGAAGATTAAAGTTTCCTTACGTCTAACAATGGCAATAAATCATCCGTATCTTTAACAGAGAAATGGTTTTAAAAAGTGCTGAGTTCCCTGTGCCTCGGTCACAGAAGTTCAGAATTTTCCTGCCTCTAAATTAAGATCTATGTCATTTCCAGCTTCCTTCAGGAATCTTTTCTCACAGGTCAGATTAAGATAGTTCTAGCGTGCCAGAATCATCANTTTTTAGCGTTCCAAAATTATCATTTTTTTTTTTTTTTTTTTTTTCTGTTTGTTTAAACAAGCATTCCTGTAGGAATTCTGTAAATCATCGTGTAGGAAAAAAGTTTATTTGCATCCTTTGACTGGAGCAGGACAGCTTGAAAATTCCTAGATTCAACCACAACAATTCTCTTTCTGCAGCAATTCTGCTATTCCTCCTTTCCTTGATTTCACTTCATTTTTAAGCTGCCACAGATTCTGTTCAACAAATGGATCTTTAGAAATACTTTAAATGCATTTTGTGATTCAGAACACTTTACAGATTGAATACTCCTCTTTCCACACAGTCTTAAAAGCTTCTCCTATCTTTTTGCACATCTATTTTGTTTATCTTTTTACATATATTTTATAACATGTATTTTATTACATATAACTATATATATGTTATTAAAATTACATATTATACATTGTAATATGTATACATAACATCTGTATATAACTCAGCTTGCAGGATTTTTTTTGTTTTTGTTTTGTCTTTTAGGATTGGCATGTTAGCAGATGATTCATACCATGTTTTGCCACTGATCTGTCTCTCAAAAGAAACATGGTTGGTAATCCAGACTAACAAAGTCATACTCAATGGCACAGGTCTGCTTAACTTGCTGATTTCTGGTACCAGTTGCAAAGGCACAATGTGATCAGTATGCTTATCCCAAACTTGGACAATTTCCCTCTCCTCAGAACCAAAGACTTCATAGTCGGGTCTGAAATGGTCAGCCCTTTGAGAGATATTAATAATGAATTCAATAATAGAAATAGGAAAAAAAAAAAAAAAGGAAAGAAACTAAAAAGAGAGCATGTCACAGTATCCAGGTTTGTATATTAATGTGAGTTGCTCTGGTTCTGGACACAGGACTACAGAAATTCCAGTGCTGCTTCTCTCTCCACCTCATCACCTGGCCTCTAATAAGCACCAATGTTCCAAGGGCTGAACCTGCTTCCACCAACCAATAGAAGTCTTTGCAAAGACACTAACAAGTGTTGAATCAGCTCCTTCATGAGTAAGCTCCTAAAATTCATACGGATGTCCTAGGTTCTGCTTCTAAATGAAAGCACTCCAATTGAAGGTACATTTTCTGCCTTGTAAAGGACTTGCTCAAACTTGTCTAAATCAGCACAGTCCCTGGCTCACACCATTTTAATAAGGCCCCTGTGTACTAAAGCAGATTATATGACACATGTTAAGGTTCATGTTTGATATCAAATTAAGTATCTGGATGATTTATGGAAAAGAGTTCACCTCTCTTTCCCCCACGTGAGGTTTAATATTAATCGTCTACCAGATCTTCCAACACTTTCTGCATTTAGGCCTTCCCCACTTGAAACCTTCAATGTTGTTTTTATTATCACAAGAGACCAATACCCAGCCTAGCATCTGTTATTATTCCCTTGCCTTCCCTCCCTGGGAGGATGCATGAACCTAGCATATATCACTGTGATTACTGGATGCTGCTAAATTCCTAGAAGAAAAAAGCATGGTTTTCCTCTGCCTCGTAGAAGGATTTGATTGCACTATTACTCTGTGCACTAATGTGCTGCTTGGCTATAAAGGGAATTGTTGAGTAGTTTCTAAAAAAAAAGAAAACAATAAAACCCCCCAAAAATACATAGCAATAAAAGCCCCACTAGTTACATAAAGTAAACGAACACCCACCATTAGCTCTCACCCACAACGATCAGTATGACAGCTGTATTGATAATGACACACATTTGGCTAGAAGCACTTTGGGAGGCAAAAGTGTGAGTTACACCTCCCTCTATCCAGCAGGATGCTGTGCATTAGCATCTGTCACTGAAAACAAAGGCAGGTGATGCTATAGGTCACTCACCCCTTCTTGCTGTTTCCACTGACAGAGAAGCTTCACAGGTCATCGGGGACATTATGGGAACCAATTTACTCAGGCTGGAACAGGAACTTACTGCTGCACCAGACAAACCTCAGCCTGCCTGTTCTATTCTTTCCATGGAATCAGACCCGTGCTTTCAAGGGCATTTATCTATTGTGATCCTAAAAGCTCACTTCCATTTGTTCTTCCTTTGGATGCCACAATAATCTACTTCCTTCTGCTTTTATTGATTTCCACTATAAATTACACCTTATTCATTCTCTCATTTCCTTACTTCTTTTTGCAGCAATTGTCTCGCTGCTTTTTTTTTTCTTTTTTAAGAGAAAAAAGAAAAATCTTATCTATATTTAGTCAATGCCTGATTAAATCTGATTTTTGTTTTAATAACAAATGCATCATGTCTCTGTATACATTTGATTTTCAACTGTCTACCATTTCCTTTCAACAAATCTTCCCTGAAACATGTTACAAATGGTATAAGGAGTACATCTTAAGCTCTCATAGGCAACAATCCTATCCAGAGTAAATAGCTCCAAAAACAGTGAGCACATTTGAATACAAATACATTTTCAGGCTTGTGTGATAAGTTTGAATTAACAGTTGATGTACACAGACCTGACATGAATCAACCACATGTTGGTGGTACAACAGACCTTGTCCTCAGCAGCTGCCAGCAAATTCTAGTTCGTCTCATTGTCTGAGTTGTTACAGGACAAATTAAAAAGGTGTTCCCGTAAGATTTATTGCCCAAATAGCTGGGCTGTACTGAAGTCTTGGTATTTATACAGGACTTCAGTACATGTGTATCACAAGGCTTCTACAGATGGCTCTCCCAAAATAATTTCACAAGGGTTAAGTTGCCTACATGCTGAGACCACTTGCTGTCCTACAGACAAACAGTCTTTTATTACTTTTCTCTACCATATGCTTGTTCTTCCTTGTCCAGTGCAAAGACTGTAAATTCTTAGGGTCACAGGCTGTCATTTTGCCCTGCATTTTCCTATATTTCAAGTGACAATAACATGCTGAGTATCTAAGGTCTACAGGTTGAACAAATTACAAATATACAGAAAAATCAAGTGACTTAACCAAAAATACATAGAAAAAAAAATAGTCAAAAGCTTGTGACAGCAGAGCACTCTTCTCTCTTTTGTGTATGTCACTAAACAGTTTTGTTTTTTTTTCAATCCACTTCATAGATTTGCCTTTCCTAGCCTTCTCTTGGACTCCACTGGCCACAGGCCGAATACATGGGCATAGCCTATCTACTCCAAGAGATATACCTCCTTTCAATGTATGGAACCAGCTGAAGTGGAATCCTGAGCCTTCAGCTTTCTCTGCTGTAAAATTTCTCTAGATACTTAGAAGTTACAAACAAAATTTTAGGAACATTCATTTTGTGAGATTTTCTTGTATATCTCCAATAAAAGCAGCTACCCATTTAAATACTATCTGTTCCTGCCTTTAATTTGACTAAATCATTTTAGAACAATGTTCTGTTACTGATAACAATATTATTCTATGTGCTTTACTGGTAAGACTTTAAACAGAAGACGACAGTGTATATTACAGGCAATATATCCACAGAATTACAGATGACATTTTATCTGTTCACAGAATGCTGTGCACATTTCTTGAAACTATCTTTGAGAATTTAGTCATCATCTAAGTATTTTTCAAAATCTTATTTTAATGAAACACATTTGGAAGCTCATTTTAATGAAACACATTTTACTTTTGCATGCAGCAAAATAAAGTAGGGGTTTGCTGTAGTGCATGCTCCCCTTAAAAGAATCAAAGGCAGAAGACAGTTTCATCACATAAGCAGTAAAACCACCTGCGCTTCCAGTTGTCTGTCTCATCCTTTTTTCATTTCCTCTGCCTGACAGCAGGTCACTTTACATGTCCTACAAATTAAAAAAAAACAAAACACACAAAAAAAAACCAACAAAACACACACACACTCCCCCCCAAAAAAAACAAACACTAAACCTGTTCTCATCCTTTGAAATCACGATTTAATTTTGCATTCACTACTCAGCACGGAGCTTTCAAAGCATAGCCTGGTCAGCTAACATGCTGATAAAAGCATGTTATGACAAAGCAGAACTTTGCACTGATGCCCTTCTAGCCAACTGGGTAGCAATCACACTGTATGCATTTAATATTTTTACAGCATAGTCACAGCTATGATGAAGCCACCTATGTCCTTCCAAAGCCGGGGAGGCACAGGAGAGCTTCTGCCCTCATCTCCAAAAAGAGGCACGTCAGTTAGAAGGATGACTGTCCTCAACAGGGAGCCTTCCTAGCTGCACACTAAACCTACTCACGAATGCAAGAAAGATGAGCCCTCACTCTGCAAATGCTTTAGGATGTGTTTAACTAATGAAAAGCAACTAACCACTACAGAGCTGCTCAAGCTTTCACAGGAGTCCTGCTGATTAAAGTAGAAAACATGATCACAATATAGGTAGGCAGTGTGCACGAGACCAAACATACCACCATCTGGATGCTATACAGCCACTTAATGTCTCTTGACTTGTTCACCAAGTAGAGATAAGACAATCAGTTTCTCTCCTTATACAAAGCTTGATTAATCCAAAATTAAGGGCAGGAATTTTAATAACACAGTTGGAACTTTGTGCTCCATTACAACTACATCCTACTCCATTTGCAATTTATTGGGATTGCAGACAGAGTAATCCTAATAAAAGCAGTAAAAACATTTAAAATATAAAAGCAATGAAAAATTCTCCAAAACTCATTGTCAGCCAGAAATATTTTGTAGAATCTCTTATAGAGAGCTTTTTATGAACACTTTGTTAAAATCAGAGCATTACATTCACTTCTATTACTTCCGTACTGAAATGCCTGTAATGAACGGAACTCAGCTTAAAAAGCAAATCATGAATTATAAAGACAATCAATGACAAAAACCTAAAGGGGTTATATAAGGATGACAAATAGGAACTTTACAAGATGCAATAAACTAGATACATGCTGTTGTATTGCTCAGACTTCCACAAAACATGCACAGAGTAATCATTGATTTAAATGGCAAGAAGTTTAAATCACTACTTAGAATTTTTTGAGTTCCCACTCAGCAGAAATTTCAAGGAAAAATTACTTCCTTCCTAGGCAGGAAAGCAATCTCTGGTAAACTGTATACAGCATGTCTCAATATGGGGCAGAACTCTAGTATAATCTTCGTTTCCAGTCACCAAATACAAAAGATGGATAGATCTTATTTGTGAAGGTCACTACATTCATTACACTCGTACTTCATAATAGGCACTAATTAATTTTTATAGCAAAAATATTATGGTTACATCTCCACCCAACCTTCATTATAAACAGTCTTCAGTTTCTTCTATTGTAGGTCCAGAGGACCTAATCAAACTCCAGGAAAGTTATCAAATTCTGAAAAGAACTTAAAAAACAACGCAAAACAAAACATCCAAAAACTCACAGCAGAACACACCAAATGAACTAAATAATGGGAAACACATTTACAACATCCTTTAATGGTAAGCCTATCCAATTTGTGATTTAAGAGGTCAAACTATTGGTTATTTTTGCATTCCTGGTAATTTAAGAAGCAGCAGACTGGGAAATGTGTACTCACAGGCCTTATAAAACTGCCTTCCTTATTTTGAATAATAGACATCTATTGTAAAAAGCTTACTAGTGGAAAAGCCCCCCTCCATGTTTACACACTTTGGCTGGAGAGCCTGCTGCCCATGAGGCTCACAATGAAGAATGAGTGTTTAAGGAGACAAAAGAAATCAGACACAGAAAATCCCGCCACCCATGTCTCCGGAAAAACGAATTGCTCTAAGAGTTGGGACGACAAGAATTGCTGACACCAGATGGTAACGTTCCCCATGAGAGCGCCTCACCATGATCCTGCCTTGAGAACAAGGGGTTTTCTCCAGGGCTCTAGCAGTCATGCAAGCAAGGGGAGGGAAAAGATGAGATGGGAACACAACTATGGCTCTCAGCTGAGGTAGCCCCAAAGACTTCTACTCTGGTTGCACCAGCTCAGGCTCCAGCCAGCCCACCCACAGAAACCACCAGCCTGGCTGAAGTGGATGTCACAAGACTTGAGGGCAGTTACGTTGCATTCAGCGGATTACTTCCTCCTATGCAGAAAAAAAGTAAACTGAGGCAGCGCACAACACATTTACAGAATAAACGAAATGTTGAAGGTGCATGATCGATTTCTTTCCCTACTCAAGGAGGACAACAAAAATATCTTGGACAATAAACAAGCATCCTTGTTACCTTCTAATAGGGAGATTGTTAAACCTCCCCTACTCAAATAATTCAGCAGATTTTAGGGAATGGAAGCTGGCTGGGGAAATCAAAGAGAAATTAACAGATTTTAATCTGTTTTCCACTGTCAGTTTAAGGACACAGTCTGAGTTTAATAATTTCATGAGTTGGTAATTCAGCATTATTGGTCAGTGAATAGTGTTAGTTGGAACATTTCTAATTAAATTTCATTTAGTCACAGACAAATTGGACATTGCTCATTTGAGGTTTTCCACTCCAGCATGGGTTTTTAATATATATGTAAGGCTGGCGGTTAGTATGTTAACTTGAGGCATGGAACAGTGAATTTCAGCTCCATGTGCTGCCTACTTTGGGTTGATCCAGCCTCAGAAGAAACAATCTGCTTGAAATTAGCAACAAGAGGCATTCTGAGATCAAAGCCTGTATTGTAACCACCAGGCTTCAAAGGATCCATTCCCCTAAAATCAAGAAAGTCAGGTAGCAAAACAAAAAATGAGACAGGAAGACATACTGGCCATTTGTCAGGGAAGGGTTTGCTTTGTAGAGACAGAGACTGAAACGAATGCTTCTCACTGAATTGCCATGCTGCTCATACGGTGGTCACTATTTTGTTAACATGGAAATCACAGCAGTCTATGACTTATGTGTTTGTTGTAGTTCAGGTATATAAGCAAGTAGAAGCAGCAGGAAATGGAACTAAGTTCACCCTCTCTCTACAGAACTGCAGATTTAAAGTCAGCTTTATTCTTCAAAAACTAAAGCCAATATACTCCACGTTCATCATTGGTTTTTAAGTCATTCCCAGGCCAAGCCTCAAGATTATTTTAATGTAATGGCTAACAAAGCTGAAATATGAGCACAAGGTAATTTTAACAATTTCAGAATCACTCAGACTCTGAAATCTTGTTAGCAATTCTATCCACAAGAGCTAAGCCAAACAAGGGACACATTTTTTCCTGCTTGCGGAAAAAGAACAGGCAAATTGCAGCACATCCTCCCCTCAAGCAAATGCCAAAGTTAGCAATGCTGTGTTACAAACCTGGATAAAAAACCTCCATTTAAAAATCAGTCACTTTTTACTTTTCCTCTTTAACCTTGACCTATTTAATCTACCATGGCCTTTATGAACTGTGCACTCTGATTTTTCTTTTTTTTCATCTTTACTCGCTCAGCTAATTTTACCTCTCCCCACAACGTTGAACTTGATAACAAGAAAAAAACAACCAACAACCATCAACCTCAACCCTCCCCCCCCCAAAAAAAATATATATTCTCCCAGGTGAACTCGACTTTCTGTGTAATTCCGTATCTGGCAATGGTGGAGGATACCTGCTTGGGTTGTGCTTCTTTTAATTTTGGTAGATTACACTTGGGCCAAGTTTGTCAGCAGAGAAGAAAACCCATTACTTTCAATACCAAGAAAAGTAGTCAAGCAGTGGGGATGATTTGCATCCATTACTCATTCAGGGCACAAAGCTGATGTAAAGCTGCTTGAGGATAAACAGAGAAAAGCATAGTCTGTGTCTGTTCAGTGGAGAGCTGACCTTCATTTTGTGCTCTCAGTGCACCTGATCTGTTCTCCAGTTCCCTGATCCTAGAAAAATTTAAGCCTAACTCATTTTAACTGCAACTGCAAAAATGAAATTAGCAACAATATATCCTTTGCCTCTGCTCTCTATGGGTCCAAGACAATTGCATGCAACCACGTCAGGGAAGGGTCAGGTTGGAAATTAGGAAAAGGATCTTCACAAGAGGGTGGTGGGCACAGAACAGGCTCCCCAGAGTCAGCCCCAACATCACCTGCCTCAGGATGCAGGAGCTCAAGAAGTGTTTGGACATTTTTCTCTATTATACAGATTTGAATTCAGGTGGTCCTTTGTGAAGCCAGGAGTTTAATTTGATGATCCTTGTGGGTCCCTTCCAACTTGGGATATTCTATGATACTATGAATTTGGGAAGTAATCTTCCCACACCACATTGCCCAAGGCTTTCTTCCAGCATTTCTTCTCCAAGGACAGAGTCTGCACAGACACTCTGGACAGGTTCCAAGACTAGACTGCCCTCATTTAAAAACATTTTTATGCATCCAATGGGAATGTGCCCCATTTAAGTCTTTCCTTCTCCTGACATGAAGAGGAGGATCCTGGAGGCACCTTCTCAATAGCCCCTGTCTAGGCCTTTGTGGGCACTTGCCCCAGTGTCCTGATCATCCTCTGCAGAGCATGCTCAAGTATGTTAACATCTTTCTTGTCCTAAAGCTCCAAAGCAGGACAAAGTACTCTAGACATGGCCTAATGAATTCTGAGTAAAGTTTCCTCTTCCATTCTTCTCAACAACAAATTTACATTTCCAACATTGAGGGTCACTAGCTTCAAAGTAAGAATCATCAAGAATATTAAAACTGCTTAAAAACATGTCAGTCTTTTCATGAGCTTACCCCTGGAGAACACTTTCAACATCAATAGGCTGAACTGCAGCTACAGATCATTTGAAGTTAGTACATATTAAAAAAAATAATAATAATAACAAAAAAAACCAACACCCCTAAACCTTGATTCAGAGCCTGCTTGTTTCTCTGTGCACAAACAAACATACAGACAATGACAGCTATTTGATGGGTGGTGGAGCCAGGCAATGAACAGTATATTCCCAATTTGCTTTTGACCACAGCATATGCACTTTGCCAAGATGTCTGTGCCAGCTAGGAGCATTCTTCCTGATCCTTGAGCAGCCTTGGGCGGCCACCATTTCTAATATCCTGTCTGATTTATGGTTTTCCTCCAGGGCAAAGACTTCAACAATTGACTTTGGGTTTGGGCCTACAGTCTGACATATGTTAAACATTACCCAATTTTCAGGTGTTGTGGGGTACAGGAATTGTGCAAATAATTACCTTTTTGGATCTGTTTCTGTAGTTCTTTTTAAGAAGACTTTGATTTCTCAGCATTTTCGATTATTTATTTTCACTATGCTTGTAATACATTTCTGGCAACTGCACACACCTTCATGCATACGACACGAAAATTATGAAATATCTGATAATACAGAAAGGTTTGTAAACCTGTTAATTAGTTTCATGGATCACTTATTTTAATCCTAAAGGTTAGCTGATCTATACATTGGCACTGTGAACAAAGGGAACAAACATGCCTGAGAAGAGTAGTTACCTATTTATTTGGTTTTAATATGACCTGAAGTTAAATTCTTGTCTGTTCCCAGGACATCATTTTAGGACTAATCATGGTAGGACACAATTATGACTGGCAAAAAAATGAAAATACTTAACTCTCATCTATTTCAAGAGGTGTTGGCCACTCTTCACATTCAACCCTCAAGTTCTTGTTCAATATCTGAGAATAGCTTTTAAAATGATATCGGATCTATTTCTAAAAGTCATTTATAATTGCAGGAGTTGTAAAGCTTTGCATTAACATGTCACACTGACACTTCTGCACTGCAGCCTCTTTCCCTTCATGAATTACAAACACGCATTAAAATCTCCTGCCATTTAAAAATAATCATTAGTAAGAACAGAGAGAATATTCCTATTATCCAGAAACTCTGCCTCTCTCTGTCTGCCCCCAGTTTGTCTGGGCTCCGATACAACAGTTTCCACCTTCTCTGCCAGACTTCCTGGGCATCAGCAGAGAAAAAGCTTGATAGTTCAACTTTTATTTCCCATGCTCAATGGTTTTTTGAAAGATCATGCTTCTCAGCAGCTTTGTCAGCAACTGAATCAGTCATTCTAGCAAAAACAAACATTTTACATGAACTCATCCTTGTAGAGATAAACTTGAAATTCTTGAATGAAATTTACTTACAACTGAATTGGTTTTCCTGAGATTTTTCTCCTGAGCAAGGAGCACAGAAGGCAAGAAATGAGGAAAAGGCTGTGAACTTCAACACAGAAACCTTAAGTTTAATGAAGAATCTCTACTAAAAGCACCTTCTAATAGGAAGTGTTAAGCAACATGAGACTAAACAGGTTATTTCATATTTACAAAACCAAGTAGATGAGCAGAAGCTGTCTGTATAATCTACATGCAATTTTGGTTGTGGTTGTTTTTTGGTTTTTTTTTTCCTTTTTGATATATTTTCCAGCTTCTGCTTCCCACAGAAGCCCAATATCTGCAGAAGAAATGAAGGTTCCCTTATGCATTAAATTTAATATACGACTGACACTAAAATATAAGTCTAAAAATAATTTTCTCATGTGGTTATTGTGAGTGGAATCTGGCTATGAACAGCGTCCTTGAAAAGCAGGCACATCTCCCTTCTACAGTTAACATTACATGAGGAAATGGCAGGAACAAAAAAATTTTTGTACCATTTGAAATTGCCTATTTTGTTTCTGAAGTACTGGAAACCAATGATAAATTCTGATCATCAAAAAGCAATTTAGTGTGTCAAGTAGTGTGTTCTATTGCTTTACTAAGGGAACACCTGGAAAGCACATCTTGCCTTAAGTTTCAGCTAAAAAAATAAATGTAATACATGAGTTAATGGCTCTATCTAACTCTAGTTCCATAGGCTGTACAAGATGTAAAATTTAAATGAAATTTTATAGAGGCATGTGAAGAAACAACACACTGGGAACATTAAGTATTACCTTCCAAATGAGACAACACTATTCAATAGGACCACGAGCTTTTCTTAAGCCATGAACACTAGCAAAGTGCTACAAGCATCCAAAAGTGAGGCATCTAATCTGGCATTTGTACAACTGGACATTACACAGTCATGTCAAAGAGTGTATCAATCATTACAATAGAAATATAACAAGTTTACTTTTTTAACTCACTGCACATGAAACATCTTTATAGTGTGTTTCATATCACTGTTTCTTATCCCAATTATCAAAAATCTTTCCTTATTCAATATAAGAATGAACAATATACCCAAAACTGCAGGTGTTTGCCAAAGAAGTTACTTCATTGTGGATATCAGTTCATAGTTTCAAAATTAATATTTACTTTGGCTTGCCTTAGGCTTTTGTTTTTATTTTTTTTTCCATTTAAGATAGACTTCTACAGAGTCACCTCAAGACAGCATGCAATGGTGGTCTGAAACTACAACAGAAAAAAGAAAAAAACCCATCAAAGGTAATTAGTTTTGCCTTGTAAAGAACTTCTTTTTGCTGTTGTTGTTTACTTTTTTTCCTCCCTCCCTCTTCCTTTCTCCCAAATCAGTTCTAGGGAAGTCCTGCAGTATAGCCTCTTGATAGCACCAGTTATGTGTTAAGAACTTAAAGCTAAAAAACTTTCTTGACTGGTATTAGCAGGGTAAATTTAGGGTGGGTAGGTTTAGTTTGTATGCTGAACTCTATGGTGTGGGGAAAGATTAACAGAATAGAAGTACAAAACCACACAAAACCTTAAAACATTTTCTCTCTCTAATTGAAAAATGTGGGGGTTTTTTGTTTAGTTTTCTATTTTTTATATTCCACAGCCTGTTTAGTAGTCACAGCATTCAGAAATTATTAGCGACATTAACATGACATTTCATGGCTTCTCTGTGATTTTCTTATTTTAAAGCACTTTAATCACCCATTTATCAACTTCAAATGCATCAACCACCTGCTAACCACCAATGCAGCTTAAAACTAACAAAACACTTTTCACCCATGTTTCATTTAAATAGGTCTAATAATTTGATATTTCTGTTGCATATAAATCTCTTCAGAGAAGATGAAACCCAGAGTGAAACCCCAGAGCTAGAGAGAAGCTGGTATAGCTACAGACAGTATATATGAGATATTTGAGTAACTGGATAAGGCCTTTTGGGCATATCGCTGCTGTGTGGCCACACAAAGGAAGTACCTCTTCCTGCACCATCATCAGAAATATTCTATTTGTCATTAACCTTTTGCCTATTAGGTGGCATTTCCTGATGAGGGAGCGTTAATGGCTCTCACATTAGCACATGCAGGGAGCACCCATGAGTGACGGGTGAGGAGAGGGTTAAAGTGAGTTTCTTTATGCATATGGTTCCTGTCTCAGCTGTGAGATCAGTTATAGGTCCTGGGCCAAAGATAACAGCTAAAATATAACAGATGCTGGTGCTTCCACAGCTGAGGTAACGTATTTCCTTTCATCCTCACAAGTCACTGATAATGTCCCAATTCTCTATTCACTGGAAATGTCAAGGGCACGAGCAGGTTATTACAATGTGAAATGAGCAATCTGTTTAAATCGAGCCCATGCCTGCACTCAGTGTGATGTTTCCCCATTCTTGACAGACTAAAACTTAGAGTGGAGTAGACAATGGCGCACCTGCAAAGGTAGCTGTCAAATGCTGAAAGCCAGGGTCCCATCTACTAGAGTACCAGTGGGGAAGAAGGCTCAGTCATCCTCAACCAGGCATCAAGGCAGTGTCATCAGCAAAGGGCTGCTCTGTAAAACCATTCTACTTGTGTCTACTGCCAATCTGTGTCAACATGTCACAGCCAAAATGTAAGTATTTGAGTTAAGTAGCCATGCAGAGTGCCCATAAATAATGTAAGAGAAACGAAACCAGCTTCACAGAATTGTACTTTCCTAAATATTTTCAACACTTTTATAACAAGACCTAGCACTTTTTAATCCTTTGCATTTTTAAAGATGTTTTAATACATCTTAACTTGTAAGATTGTGGGTATTTTCCTGTCTTTGACACGGCTATGAAATCTTTAAGTCTGGAAGCTGATCTACATAAATTGTTTCCCTAGCAAAGTTAACATGCTTAGGGACGTATTATACCAGCAGTTATTTACACTGGCAGTCAAATTTCCCTTCATTAACATAGATGAGGTAACTTTTTAAGACAGTACACAACTGAAAAATTGCAAAAGAAAAATGCTCTCATCTGTGCAAAAAATTAAAAAAAATCTAGAAAATACACTGCTATACAAATTTGGAGAACAGTGGTAAAACGCATATAAAGAGAACAAAGAGTATAAAGAAACAAGTAGAAATTAACAGGTGAATTTCAACCTGTTTATTGTAAAGCCTGTATTTGAGCCTAAGACGTATTCCATTCTAATATTATCTTGCCTAAAAGTAACTGCCATGTGTACAACACTGGATTGCTCAAGCCATCTAGCACCAGATTTTGTATGCATCTCAAACACTATGTTTTTTAAAACAGGCATTTTGATTGCAAACCCAAAGTAACAAACAAAAACTGCATATATAAAAATCAAACAAAATAAAATGACCATGAAAAAAAATATCATGGAAATCTACCATTCCTTAAAACTAAGGAAGTCATATAATATTCCAGACGTAATGTTCTGCTTGTTGGAGAGAGCTGGAGAGAGCTCAAGCTCTATGTATATTCGTTACCGGTATGTTTCCATTCGGGATTACCTTTATACAGAAGCTCCAGCCAGCATAAAACGTAGCTAGTAGCTATCTACTGCAGTACCTTACTCTCAACAAGACCAACATTTCCAATGGAAAAACATTCATTCAGCCTTAAAACTCTCTCTGACAGAAGTTTGTTTTCCCAACTAATAACTATATTTCTGCAAAACCTATCAACTTTCCATGGGAAATTACTAATAGGTCACTAGAACTATCAGCATAACAAATGAAAATCTGGAAGAAAAACTACATTGCTGAAGTATTAGCTTTCACTCATTTGTACGCTGTTGTGCCTTGTGGAAGTCACCAACCACATGCTTTCCACTACAGGTTGGGCTGCACCTCCCACTATCCATCTGTTCTCACCAGAAAGAGAGACCATGATTTATTGTGAATGTTGTCGTAAGACCAAGAAACCCAATCCATAGAGGAGAGGGAGAGCATGAGACAGCTAAAATACATTTTTCCATTTGTGAATTGGGCACTATTTCAGAAAAAATACATTAGTCAAAACATTAAATACTCTCAAGTTTGCTACTTAGTTTTCTTTTTTGGCAATAAATGGTAAACCTCATTCTTTGATGGTTTAAGATACTTTTTATAGTTCTAGATTGACCGCATTAGGGGACATGATATGTGAGCAGGAGGAAATTTTAATTCAGGACAGTAAAACTTCACCATTCTTTAAGGAGAAGATTATCTATTAAGCTACTAATTAGAATTTAATCTGTGGGACAGGAAATCTGCTTCAAACCTTAGAATTTCTTAAAAACACACTAAGGTAAAGGAGGAGGAAAGGAAAGAAATGCAAGTGAATATTAATGCCAAAAGCTAAATATAATACAAAAAGATAATAAGGCTAGAAAGAGGTTTTTTTTTTGCCTTCAATAATAAAACCATCATCTATAAAAGAACAAGTTTTGAGCCATTTGGTTTATAAAGTACTTGAGTGAAAATCTTTATTTGAACAGCTGCACTGAAGTTTACCTGAATCCATAGGAGAAACTAAGCTCTAAAAAGCAAACATCAGTTACTTATTTCAATTTATTTTAGATAAGATGACCAAAAACATAAAAAGTAAACATTTTTACTTAATCCTTCACTGGGGCTAGGCAAAATAACACCCTTGCAGCTGTGACAATGCTGTTATGTGCAAGGCAAAGAAAGCTGTTATAAGTCCTATGTAGGTAGTGTGTCACTACAGGATATTCTGATGATGATATCCAGATATCAGAAAGGGAACACTATCCAGAAACAGCTCAGAAGAGGTGACAAGGACAGGGCATTTTGCTTTCTAATGGACTCAGCAAAGCTGAGGGAATTAAATGCAAGTCCAGAGCTGGCATGTAAAGCAGTAGGAATTTCAGCTTCTCAGGAACACTGAATTATCTTTTTGGCTGCTCTATTTGTGAGTATTTACTATCAGCCACATACTTGCCCAATAATTCTACCAGATCATGGAAGTACATTACATCCTTATAGACACCATACATAGTAAAATATCTGATGCTTCATCAAGGGCAATAGCTGACAGGCAAAATGCAAAGTATCCTTCCCACACTCCCAGCAACACCTCCTCCTTCCCCTGTAAGTGCCAGCTTGTCAGACATTTCAGCTCAGAGAGAGCATATTCAGAAAAGCTCCTTGCTACCTTAAGGAAACCTCAGGTAAAATCATCTCTTTCCAAAACTGGGACAGCAACTGGAGGTCTTCTAAATTTATATTTGATAGAAGTCTGCTGTGGCAGACAGAGGTGAATGGAATCTCCCCCCTTGGACTTTTTCTCAAGCAACATGTGTTAAAGAAATTATTCAGAAAATATATGTTTATTATGCAGTTATCTCAGCCTAAAGGGTTATGGCTTTCCAGCATGTATAAAACAGTACATAACTATAATCCAGAGAGACTCCAGGTTTATTTAAGTCCCTTGACTCTCAGCAAAAATACCAAAATAACATAAAGTAAATAGATGGCTGCCTGAATGCAATAATCTTAAAAATAAACAAACATGCCTGGTAAGTATGCACAGCATCTCACAGCACTGTTGTCTAATTTAAGTTCCAAAGCTTACTATTTCTATATCCAGATACTGCTAAGAGCTATTCACATTGTTATAAACTTACTAGTTTCAAACATGCTTTCCAAATAAATCATATAACCATATAAAGATATTTTAATAGCCAGATGTACTATGGTTCTGCAGTCATCTGATGTAGTAAGAAACATCTGGTAAGGAACCTGTCCAGAGAAGTACAGTTTTCCTCCCTGTAACAAACAAGCATCCAAATACCCACAGAAGGATACCTTCCATCCTCTAATACGCAGGTCTACCTCTAAGTATTGCATCTTCTCAAATTTAATGATTCTCTGTGGTTTGACATTTTAACATTTAGTCACATGGACACAAGCTTTTATATTCAACAACCTACCACTAGAAAATAATAGTCCTTACTTATTGCATCTTGACCAAACTCCAGGTCAAGGAACCAGAACAGATGTCAGCTTCTGAATCTCAGGAGGTGGACATAAGGGGATACTTCTGCAAAAGCCTAGTACGTTTTCACACTTAACACTTTCACAAGGAGCTTTCAGTGCTCCCATTGTTGAATCTCATGCACATGGAGTGTTAAGTACTCTTTTTGCAAGAATAATTCTACTGCATCCAGTTTTAGCTCCCTGCACAAACCATTAGGGCTCTCCAGCGAAACTGAGAAAGTTACTAAAAAATCTGAAGAGCTGTTGGAAAATCTGACAGTCCTTTGAAAAGGGATCCAGCAGCTTGGACAATGCTGTACCAATTGATGATGGATGAAAAAAATGAGAGAGGATCATTGCCTTTTAATTTACTAGACTAATTTTCACCAATGTAACTGGCACTATTCTTCAGAAAAACTGTCACTGAGTTTCAAACATCAGCATTATCACAACAGCATTAACGAGCAAGAGAATATTTGTCGCAGGAAAACATAAAGTGACTTTTAACTTATTTCAAGACATCATTTACCTGGTGTACGTTTATTTACCAGAATTCTCATTTTGTTCCCTTGGAATGTGATGGGCTTTTTTTCTGTTCTTTGGTTTTATAAATTTCTAGATGAAAGGACTAATATACTAGCAGTATTTTCTTTATTTTCTTGCATTACACTGATGCAACTCTGTTGAGACCTACAAGAACAAGCAACTGTTTTTCCAAGTGTATGCAGTATGATATGCCTTCTAGTGGAAGGTGTTCCTAGAATTATGTGACCTTTTGGGTCACTCCCAACCCAAACCATTCTGTGGTTTGATGGTTAACACCAAGCTGATAACTGCAAGAAGATACTAAGGAATAACAAATTTGTAACGGAATTTTTTCCTCTTAAATTTTCAGAGTAAGTTTGCTCCTTTTACTGCGACTTAATCGACTGACATTCCTTGTTAAAAGACTGTACAGCAACTGTGCAGCCTCAGGACAAGTAACTACTCTGCTCCTCAATAAACACTTCAGTAGTAAATTATAGGGTATAATGACTAGACCAGATGATGCAGAAGCTATGCACAGCCTTATTCATATAAAGAGTATCAGAAAAATTAAACCAAGAGAACAGAGCCAAGTGGTTTTCAGTAGTTAATTTATAGTCCAAGTAATAATAATAGGGACCATTTCCTGCTCTACAGTAAACTGCAGGAATTTCTTTTAAACATTTAACATAATTTTCCTCCACTCACACTTAGATACTATCATACTGTCAGTGGACAACCAAGCTAAGTAGAGAGTAGACAAAACTCCATGAAAATGTACTTCAAGTGGCCAAACATTACTAAGTATAAAAATTTAACGAGATTATAAAAGCAAACTACCAGTAATATTTACGCAATAGCAACAAGAAAAAATGCAAAATATTCTGAGATACTTATTAGCACAGATCTTATCCAAAAATCAGTAAGAACTCTCCAGCGACAGCAAGTCATAATCCTACAGATGGTAGCACCGTCCCTTTTGCTCCTCAGCCAAGCTCATAAACATGTTTCAGACAGCTAGCACACTTTATCTTATCAGATAAGGTAATTCATTTTCTAGACAAAAGAAACACTGAAAATCTAATCGGCTGGACTTCACTGAAGCTCTTGATATGGTGCCATAAGGGAAGTTATTATTTCAATCGGAAAAATGGAGATTAGCACCAGGACTGAAAATCAGATAGGAGACATGACTACTAATTGTGTGAAAGTATTGAAAAGATGACACCTACCAGTAGTTTATGACTGCAATTCTTGAGAGTTCAGTCTTGGAGCCAATTGATTTTCATTTAGTGACATTTTTGCAAACAGAAAAAATTTGCTAGTGAATTTGCTGGCAGCATAAGTGCAGTGGAGTGCTGGAATATTCTAAGTGAGAAAAAACAACAACAACAACAAAACAATGCTAAGGATAGACATGATAGAAGAAAATATATGTGTGTGAATAAGAGAAGAAGTCAGGAACAGGATTAGTGCAGACTTCTACTCTGACAGCTCTTCAAATGGAAGTGACAGAGACCAGGAGAGTCCAGAGAGAAGATGAACCTCAGCCATTTATGCCACAACACTCTGGACATGTCTTCAGAAATTTCTAACTGGGACAAACATTAGTGTCCAGGTAAAAGACACCAGAAAGGCCCCTCTTGGAAGACTGCCAGCCAAGCTCATAAAACATTTATTTAAAGCAGAAAAGAGCTACCAGAACAAATAAGAGAACAGAGGGTTAGGACGTTAAAACTGGGTGGCTCATTGAGCCTAGTTGAAAGTGAAAAAGAGAAAGGCTGAAAGGAACTTCAATTTTTTTCTCTCGAGAAGAGTGATTAACACTAGCAGAGAAAAAAAGCCATTCAAGGACACACTTGGCAGGACAAAAAATAGTGCCAACTGTGGGTCTTCATAAAGTCATCAGGGGTTTGGGGCCCAGCCATCACACTCTACCCTCTTCCATTTATTTTCTTGTTCATTGTTTTACTCTTACTATGTGTAGCTATTGCATTTGATCTTGCAGGGTTTTGTTTGTTTGTTTGTTTGTTGGTGGTGAGGTTTTTTTTGTTTGTTTTTTTTGTTTGTTTTTTGTTTTTTAAGAAAAATTGCTCAGTTAGCAGTAGATTCAGATGCTTAAAAGGTACAAGAACAGTTCAGTAACATACACCGGTTTTCTATATGGCATCTAACCTAACAGGGTCAGATTTTATTTTCAGTACAGAACAGTAACAAAAAATATTTTGGAGCCTTTACCCAAATTAATAAATAAACATCTTCAATATAAATATTGTCAGTTTAAGCACTTATAAAAACACTGGGGCCCCCATTTACTCACTCAACATATCAGTTTCTCAGTGAAGTCACTAGATTATGCCAGTGCAAAATGATGGAAAGACATGGTTAATAAAAGCTCATCGTAATTCAGCAAATTAATGTTCATAGTTATCTGAAGCAAAGTTCAGTTTAACTGAGGTGAAATATAAGAAGTTTTAAAGAGGAACCCCTCCAGACAGAGTAGCACAGAGATTAAGATATTTTTAAAATACTACCAGTAAATGTGAATTACATTTAGATCTCTGGCTAAATAACTACTCCAGATTAATTAACTTAAAATGTAAATATATACCAGAAGACAGTAAAGAAGACAAGACTGTGCAGTGGTAGAAATATCAAACTGATTAGCCCAACAGTACACTCCATACTTTAAATAAATTTTTGTTCCACATAACTCACTACTGAACTGTTTTGTTAAGGTTTTTTATGTAACTGCCTAAGAATACTGAGCTTACACAACTATAGGTGATAATTAAGCCATAGCCTGTCAAATGAGAACAAACATTGCTACAGATATGTTTCACACACAAAGAAAAAAATGGGTTTTACGGTCATTTTAAACTTTTGCACTAGATTCGCTGTTATATGAACTCACTCTGCATAATTTAGAGTGCTTTGGGAACACAAAGCAGCCATAAACCTCTCTTATCTCATATGGCTAACATAATGATCTGGTTTTGCAACACAGAGCAGTAGAAAATTAACTACAGTACATTAAAGAACCCAGCACGACAGCCTCTCCTATAGAACAAGTATGCCACACTTGTGCACCAGAGAATCACCAAGTGTTCCTCCAAGGAACACTAAGGGAACAAATTTTTGCAGCTCCAGGAATTTTTACAGAGCTGCACAGTAAGGAAGGTCATAAAAAATAAATATTTGGTCACAGGCATGTTAAGATGGAAGAAATTATTGTGCAACTGTAGTCAGATCAACCAGCGATCATGTGGAGCATCTGGGTGCTGTTAGGTTGGCTTCTTTGGGTTTGATTACTTTTTGTTACACACAGTTTCTACATAACCTTAACCTGCATTAAGGAAGCTCTTTTCACACATAATTGTTACAAACCAGACTCAAAGCATCAAAACATGGCTATCAGTCTACTTTGCCATCCATTACACCAACCCAATTACTGACAACAACATAAAAGCAAATGATGAAGTATCATGCCCTTTTTATTTTCACAGTGACCAAATCTTGGAGCCCCGTCACTTGTGAGGACCCTACCACGTAAGCTATCCCACTAGCAAAGGGAGAACAGCTCTGGAAGGAGGAAAACACTCTGCAGAATGCCAAAGAATGCAGTTTAACAATGATAATTTACACTGTGATGAAACAGACCAAAGAGAGAGGCAGTTTAAAGAAAAAGAAAAAAAGAAGAAAAAAAAAAGCAGAGAAAGAGACGTAGAAAGAGAAACGATACTCTGTTGAAAGGATAATGGAACAAGTGGAGAAGGCAACCAAGAGAAGTCCAGAATTATCACTTGGAGGGACTGGATTCCACATCTTTGATTTTTTTCATTAATTCTAAATACTTTTAATAATTTTCTCTTACTAGTTCAGTTCTATTTTATTAGGGCATAAAAAGTGCTTAATGATTTTGGACCAGAGGCCCAGCTCCATGTGGCTGTAATTCCCTGTAATGGTCTCTTCAGAGCAACATACCTTCCAGTAGGACATAGTGTGACTAATACTAGTCACGTGCAGTTCATTCCCTCTCTCATCTTGCTGCCAGGGGAACAAGCAAGTGTGCAGGCTGTGTTTCACGTTAGCGGAATTTGGATTTTCCCACCCTTGCACACAATGTAGAAGACAGAGATGGCTCAAGAAATGCATTTGCAACAGAAAATGAAAAAGATTATGAAAGCTTTATGCCCCTGCATATTTAAAACTCATGACTCATTATAAATACAGATCTTTAAAAATTCTGGCTTTGAAAGTGGTTTGACCGTTCAACTGGGAATAAGTAAATTATCTCACTTTCTATAAAACCATGGCAGAAAGTAACCAAGTAAAACAATAAGATGACGGTATTTTCTGTATGTGCTAGTACTCGTGATCTAGTTAGACAAAAAAATGCATCAATTCTATTTCTCATTAGGCCAGTAAGGTAAGATGTCATAGAAACAAAAGCAGGCCCCTCAAAGCCTGCAGAAACACTGGTACACACTGTTTCCAACTTATTCAGCAGGTTGGGTAACAGTTCTTTCACCATGCAATCTCTCCCTACAAATCCAGCTCCCAATGGGCTCACCAATCATCACATTGTTATAGCTGTGATGAGCTAAGGATATAAGCAAGGCAAAGCATCTACGGAGAGAGGTACCAGCCGCATTTTCATTAAACCAGCTGATGTAGCCGAATACTTTATCTTAGCCATTCTTTCATTTCCTGTTGTCTCCCCCTCACAGCCTGTTTTGATTTAACGCTATACATTCATTCAAACAGAAGTACTCCACATAGGTAAAGTGAAGTTTATAAGACATAAAATGCATGTGCATGTACGTGTACATGTACACACATGCACACTTGCCCATTATTCCCACACCACCCGTATCTGTAGTCTAGACAAAGCTACAAGAGCCAAAAGTGGGGAACAGGAAAGGAAAAGAAAAAGAAAAAAAGTGAGTATTGCATCAGTGTCACCAGAGCCTGAACTGAGAAGAAAAACATAAAAATAAATAAATAAATAAAACCATAGTAAAAACTTGTATGTTTCTCACTGAGCTGGGATATGACCTTCTACCAACCCTGGTCTACATAGACTCAAAAGGTATTAAATCACCTCTGTGGCAGGAGCCCAGTAATTAAGAGCCACAATCCCATAAGATTTAATTAGACTGGCTAATTTGCCTTTGGGCTGCAGAAGGGCATACTTTCAACTGCAGGGTCTGAGCAGCAGCAGTGGCTGATGCTGTGCCACAAGCAGCTGTGATGAATGTACAGAAGAACAAGGTGGTGCTAGTAGTCGTAGAAAAGACTCCTGAGAACGGCTTGAAGTCCACAAAACTAACCAGCCTCCACTTCTCTGCCCCTTGGAAATGGAACAGCAGCAAACCACATAGGGAGTGGAGGGCACAGTTATAAAAGCATGCCCATAAATTACTCCAAGTACAAGCTTGGTAATGGAAAATAAATTATTATTATTTTTTTTAAGTCACTTATTTTCTATTTATTTCTTTGATTTACCCTGCTGGAAAAATAAAATAAGCAGTACAATTTCCAAAACCACAAGACTTCACCACAGACCATCTTGTCTTTATACTGGTATCCAAACGCAACAGGCATGGGATACACCCCTTCATCTCTTTGGGTGGTAAATTGTTACACGGTCCATGGAAAACACAAAAGGAACAGATGCAAAAAACAAAACTGCAGTCCCTCATTTTCCAGGTTGGATGAGGCAGTCCCATCCCCACAGCTCTCGCCAGAAGGGTGTTGGTGTGAGTGATTGACAACCACACTGCGGTAAATCCACATTAACACTTATGAGTTGAAAGCAGCCAGGTTGATGAGAGCCTCACTGTAACAAATGAGTCAGATTTGAATGGTTCCTAATTGAAGACAGCAGCATGGCTGGACATTTTGCACCAAATGTGCTGGCCACCTGCATGCGGGGTAGGAGAACCGTTAGGCATGGCTCTGCTCATCTTGAAAGGAGAATAATTCCCAGACGCCAAGCAAGTCCATGAACTGAATAACTCCGACTATGTGCAGCCCTAAGATCTCAGGCACATTTTAGTGGAACATCACCAGGGTATAAACACCACAGTTATTACAGAATACGTAATCTATTACGTGTGGGTTTATGCACAGGGGATAAGGCTCTCAAGAAACCAATTTAAAATCAAGCCAACTTGTGGTTAAAAAACAGCCAGTTTTCCAAACCTGAATTGCTGTTTTTTTACACAGGACTTAAGGAACTGTAATGACCTCAGGTTTTTTTGGTGGATCTTCTTTTAACAGTAGAAAGAGTTGGACTAAATTTGACACAGTGCCCTACTGTCTTGTTCAGTCATTTGTAGTGAGGACGTTATTGGTGATAATTCAGACATCTTCCAGATGCGAGAGATGTTCACTCATTTCTAAGATTCTTTTGTTATGCCAAATCCACTCAAATAGAAATTCATGCCAGAGGGAGCTTTATTTATCATTTTCCAGTAAAAGAGGCAGAAAAAAAAAAAAAAAAAAAAAAAGAAAAAAAAAGACATTCAGCAAAGACAACATAACATGTATGGCTAAGAGAAAATTTAAAGTTGGCAACTGCATCTACTGTAAGATTTTCTTTTTCTTTAATTATTGTATGTACTACAAGCATTCTGTTCAGGCTTTGTATTTAAATTGCTTTGCCAATTTGAACTCTGAGGTCTCTGGTGCACACAAATGAATAGTTTGATTTCATTCTGTTATGGTGAACAAGAAGAGTAACACTATGTGCAAAATGAAAATCCTCATTTAAACACCTATTTAACAAAAAGCCCAATAAGTATGTTCAGCAAAATGGTAGCAAAAAGGTTTTCATCAGCTGAAAACCTTAGAAATACAATACAAATATTCCTTCCATTTTTCACCTCACTTCAAGCTAATTGAAGTGCAATGCTTGAAAACAACATCTCAGATATTTTAGAGCTTTACGGAGTTCCTCCTTTGTAAGTGAGGTGGTTTCTAGAGATGAAATGACTTGTAGAAGTATTCAGGTGAATGGAGAAAAGAATTAGAACTATCTACGACTGCCATTGCCACACAGACTAAAAATTTAAACTCTGTTATCTGTTTAAAACTTATTTTCAAAAGGAGAGTGGAGATGCAGAAGAAGAGAAGGATAAGGCTGTGGACTTTTACCTAAAAGTAAGAAATTGAGTTTTAGCTTTAATGTATCTTAACTAAAGTTGGTTGCTGTAAATAACTAGGGATGGTTTGAAGCCATGGATAATTCATTAGACTAAAGCCATAGTTGCATAATAGGAAGTCATTTTGTGTGCTAACACTGAAAGACCTAAGTATAGAGCTTAAGCTTACACGAAATTCAGTTTTCTGCTGAGATTTCCAGGTAGCAAACCTCCTTTGTCTGTTTTTCTTTTACCCCCAGGCAATTAATGAAAGGAAGATGCTATACAATGGAAGTAGCATTTGGTGGTTTTCTTTGAAATGCACAAGAAATCTTCAAAAAGATGACTGGAATAGTAATCATTACCTCAGAATCAATCAAAATAAATTCTCTTACCAAACATATCCGTAAAATTTCAAGTATTTTAGAATGAAAGTGGTTTTGATCCCAGATCCTTGTTTATATCCCTGAAGCTATAAACTGTCACCAATAAATACAAAGCAAGAAATGTGCAGTGCTGCGCTTCCTTGCTAAATTGTAAGGCAGACATGCTAGTTGTTATGGGAAGGTATCCACTGTTCTGAATACCTCAGGCATGTCAATTATCAAAATGTGCTAAAAAAAAATTCCTGTTAATTAGAGATTAGTGTACCCACGAAAGCCCTGAAACAGCATGCAGCAGGTGATCTCTGCTCTGTCACTCAACAAAGCATAATGCAATCCATAACGCTGCTTCAGACATGTTAGCCTCCAGTGGGTTCGCAGACCCTGCTACAAGTACCTAAGCTGTAACTAAGCCTGAAGGTTTTCTCCAGGTCTCCATCTTCTGATCCCAAAGAGACAAAACTGCCCTTCATAACAAGGTGATAATTGCCAGCTCCACACTTCAGCAGAAGCATCCACCTTCCAGATTTTCTGATTCTGCTCTAAGATATTTCACACCCATGGGAGACATTTATCGTTACTCTTCTTTCATACAGCATCTACAAGAGAGGATCTAAGACAATACTTTCTGTGGCTTTCTTCTGTATCTGCCCTTAACTTTCCCAGTTTCCAAAATACTTTTTTCCTCTTTCTACAACTTATCAAGCCTAGTACATACTTTCCAACTTACATTCTATTAGAAGCTTTATTAAACGTGAATATGACAGAAAAATCTGAACATTTTAAGCACCTTTAAATTCAAAATCTTTTTAAAAACTGCTTACAGCTTCACTAAAACCTAAACATTCAGATAAAAATTATGCATAACTGTTTTTCAAACACTGAAGCCCTGCTGTACGCTGTCAGTGCATTGCTATAATCCCAGCAGTATTTACACTAGCACAAATCCAACATACATACTATCAGACACCACTTTCACGGACTACATTCTTTAAAACATTCATCTTCCATTTAATGTTTTAATAATTAGTGAAACCTTTGAACTGAAAAAAAAATACAATAAGCATACAAATAACACAATCCACATAAAAGAGAAAAAACGTTTGTTCTTTCATTAGACTGACTTTCTCTTAGATGCATTTAAAATATCACATCATAAAATGTATCTGTGGAGGCCTTTTACTGCATGAACAACCTGTTTTCTTTTTTTTCCTTTACTTGCATAGGCAACTGGTTTCCCTACAAACCTCTTGGATAAACAACCTGTTGGACTGCTCCCAGAGAGTACTGAGACATTCACCCAAAATATCAAAAGCAGTTAATTACACTTTCATCATATGTTCCAACTCATCCAAGAAATGTCAAGAAGTATTAAGGACAACAATCTCATCTGAAGCTAATTACTGAGAACTGGCTTAATATTGCCTATAGAACTCATCATCTTTGATTTTCTTCATTAAAGAACAGCCTAACCAGTTCCCATGTTTCTCAAACTATTTCTCAAAAGGGTTATATAATTTAGTGGCAATTAATTCCAGATCCTGCATTCCTCAGAATTTTTGAACCCGATTCCTCACTAGACACTCTGTAGTGAGTCCAGGTTTAGTCACAACTCCATTGAAGCAACAACTGATCAAGTAGAAGGGAAGAACTCCAAACCTTGCACAGAAAAGCACTGCTAAAATCATAAAATGTTGTTTGCTTATCTGCAGCAAGATATTCCAAACAAAGGTTTCATGGCATCTTTCCTCAATCAAATTTTCAGATATTTAATTATTTTATTTTTCCTTACTAAAACCTGGTTTTAAAAAAGTACTGTTGTTCACATTTTACAGATAGGGAAAGGAGGTAATTAGAAATTCTGGGTCAGGACAGTGAGTTTCACCCATGTTTCCCTTGGACCAAGATGGTCTTCAACCTACTGATATTCCTTTCCCATTGCTATTCTCAAACAGCAGCAGTAACTTCAGGCCAACCACATTCTGGCTGAAGCTGTGTTGGAAACCAGATTAATCACATTGGTAGAAATGCTACTGAAGAGAGTTTCCTAACCAATATGGTTATCCAGTTTTCAGGAGATTTTTTTTTCAAATAGAGATGCTGGGCAAGTTAAGTAAATAATAATAATAATAATAATGAAAGTATGTGATACACAGCTTATTGCCAACAGTTTTTTAGTGTGACTAGAAGAAACAGAGGATTCAAAATCCCATGTAACGTGCTGAGGGATGAGCTCCTTAGTACTCATTTCTCAGTGCTCGCTTAGATATGTGCCTGCACTGCTTAGAAGAGATTTCTGAGTGGCCTTCTTTTTCTAAAGCCAATCCCAAAGACTTAAACACATGTAGTGTTAGTACAAACACTCTTCGTGTTCTGCTCAGTCTTTTCTGTGAGGCAGAGGAGATCCTAGCACACAAAAAGCAATTCTTTAGCCTGGAAGTATTTTCTGCTAGAACTACCTGAATGACCCCCAGTTTGACCAAGAAGTATTTCCTTCCGCTTTAAATATTTATCAAGTTTCCAATGGAAATCAAAATTTTGTTCCAAACAAGTTAAAATTAAAGAAAAGAAAAAAAATTAGAGTCATAATCCTTGTAAGTCATGCAGATCTGAAGTGCTTTTCAACTCTCACTTGTTGCCTTGACAACTGATTAAAGTATTTTAAATCAGCAAAGTGCACTTTTTTTTTTGCCTAACTGGTGGGGAAGGGCCAGTGGAGATCACTCTCCCTGCTCAGCTGAGAAAAAGCCTCAGCAAACCACATATCTGCTATAGTCCCCTGTGGAAAACACAGAAGGAGAGCTGCCAGGTGACTATAGCCCACTTTGCTATATTTTTATTTTAAATCTGTAAAACTCTAGGGTGTGAGGCTTACATTTATGCAGCAGATGGAAGTAACAAGTACTATTTGGGAACCAAAACCACAATGCAGCATGTGGGCCATGGGACAGCAGCATGGCCGAGGGATGATCCTGGAGGCCCCAGGTCCCTACTGGTAACCAACGGTCAGTGACTTAGAAGCTGGGTAAAAACAGATGAAAGGGTAAACAAAACAACAAAGGAACATCTCCACCGTACACCAAAAGCACCACATATCATAAATTCTGAAGTGGAATAACTTATCAGTGAAGATGGAGTAAGGTATAGACAACATTATCAAACATAAAAGTGCTGATCCTGAAGTGAGGAGAGACCCACACTCTCAACTACAAACTCTTCATAAGGAAGGACTCAGAGCCAAGGTGCAGACAGCATACCAGAAACCTCCACTTTATCAAGTTTGAAACCATTGACTTCAGGAACCAGAGTGCAAGGGTGAAGGTGAATATAATGTTAGAGAAAGGAGCAAATACTAGAAAATTTGTGTATAAATTAATTTAACTGGATTTGGTTTGAAGCATATGTGTCAGTATTACTTATACCAGAAAAATAATAAATCTTTGATTTGATTGTTAAGACTATAATTATACTAATGGTATGCTCTTGGCTTTGCGTACCAGGTCTGTGCTCCTGGAACAAGATCTTGAGTGAAACAAATAGGTGAGAATTCAAGGAATTCTGTGACTGGGCTGCAACAATTCAGTAACAGTAACATGCTCAATGGCTCATCAAATAAAAACAAATTCCTCTTACGAAGTGTCAAAACTGTCTTTGAAGAGTCAAGAGTATTCAATAGGGAAAAGCACCAAGAACAGGATACGTAGAGAAGTAAAACTGTTGACACTAAGTTTTTTGCTGCTTCCCAGCCTCAGAAACCGTGATATTTCAAAAGAGAAGAAATTCAAATCAATACAAAGCACTCATTCAGACAATGCTCAAATCCCAGGCAGATGACACATATCACAGAGCACCATTAACATATGTTGCTCATAAACTATTCCACTACCAGCTCATAGTTGGAGAGGTTTATGGTATGTTCTACATAGAGTTATCTTGTCTCAAGGTATCATACACATAGATCACAGTAACAAGATCCACACCTAAGAAAATCCATCAGCCAGCTGCAGTTACGAGCAATGGTAAAGAAATAATGCTATTTCCAACACATCCAAGCTTCAGAAATAAGGGCTCTGTAAATTTCTCAAGGTTGTATCTCTGAAAAAGTGTCACACACTCAAAAGGTGGCATCAGCCTCAACCCCTATCCACAGCTCTTTTTTTAAAAAAATAAAAAAATAATCTTTGCTCTGTTAAAGGCTGAACATGGTTACTAGTTTTTCCACTCACCAGTCTCCTCTAGACAAGGTGGACAGTCATCCTGTACGGTGCCTGAGAAACCACAGCAACAACAGAATCTGGCCAGACCTAACACCCCTAAGGTGACACTGTGCTCAGTAAAACAAAGATTTGCCATTTTGCCTAGATTTTAGACCACATATAAGATATTGCTAATTAGGAAGTCTCAAAACAGTGGAATTCTTGTAGTTAATACAGTTAACAGAAAGAATAAGCTGAATCCATAAATAAGGAAGTTTGTTGGAAAAAAAAAGAAAAAAGAAAATGTGGTTCTGTAATCCCCAGAAATAACAAAACCTAACTTTATTGGAAGCTAAACTGATATCTAATGTGAGTTTTTCCAATATCAGAGCAGGAGCCCTAAACCCTCCTTGTTTCTTAGGATAAGGCTTTATTAACTGAAAAATTCGACTCTCTAGAAATCACTCATTTGCTTTTACTCTGTGTTTTATTGTTGGACTAAGGCAAATCAAATTTTGACAAGTAAGGGTAAGATCTTGTATAATATAGCTATTTTAGGGATATTAAGAGACTGCATAAATCCTCCATAGGAAGGAATTTTTGTTTCTGTAGAACTATAAAGCAAACAGAAAGACAACTTTGTACTCTTCAAGGACATACTTGAAGTTACGCTGTAGGTTAGAGCACTGGAAGATAAGGGGGGGGCTGTAAGCCCTGGTTGATGTTCAAGTGCCCACTTCGTCCAAGCTCATGATTGGAGCATCTCTAAGAGTAAGAAATCAGGCAAAGCAGCAGAAGACCTGTGAGGATGAGCAAGAAGCTCATAGAAAAACTAAAACGGAAGAAGGAAGTCTACAGGAAAAGGGGTCTGGCCACTTGGAAAAAATATAGGAATAGTGTCAGGACCTGCAAGGATGCCACAGGGCAGGCTCTTTTTGGTTAGTGGCCAGTGACAGGACAAGTGGCAATGGGCACAACACAGGAATTTCCATGGAAACATGAGAAAAAATGTCTTTACTTCGAGGGTGACAGAGCACTGGAGCAGGATGTCCAGAGAGACCGTGGAGTCTCCTTCTCTGGAGAAATTGAAAACTCACCTGAAGCTTTCCTGTGTAACCTACTGTAGGGAAGCTGCTTTAGTAAATAGGTTGGACTCTGGAGATCCCTTTCAAACCCTGCAATTCTGTGACTCAGTGAAGTCATTTAAGAGCCCCTATTTGTCCTGTTGGTTCTTGTTCGTATTATAAGCTAAATGCAATAAAAGAACACAGACTATTTTCTACATCTATGAATTATTTCTGCATTAAAGCTGCTCAGACATTAGTTTCCAGTTTTTTAACTCAGATTGAGGAGATTTCTTTCTCCCATAACTGTATTTTCCACAACTTCTTTTGTTTTCATAAATATGATATCATGTGAATACTTTATATCATAAGTGTTATGCAAAGCTCAAATCCCTCAGTTCTCTGTGCTCAAGAAAACTGATGCAGGAAAAAATAAAATCATTTATATACTACTTTATGGTAACCCTTGAGAAAATATTTGAAGCAGCAGAGAGAGTGAAAAAGTTTTGTACATGTCCAATTGTTCATTTCTAATTTACCAAAGCCAGCATATATTTTTAAAAGGAAACAAAAAAAACTACATGACAAATAATTTACAGGAGGTACTGAGTGCTTTCTACCTGAACAACATAAGGAAGTCAAGTTATTTATGTACTAGCTAGCAGATCTGCTAAAGTCAGGATGGGGTTCTATTTTCCAGATTTTGACTAAGATCCTTTGCAATCAGACCATGATTACTTCAGACTACAGTATTTTAAAATGTGTACAAAGTTGAAAAAAAAAAGGCAAATATTAATCATGCTCTTCACTGTCCAGGTCCTCCTGGCTTGCTTTTTTATATATATATAGATATAGATGGCAATGGAAAGTCTGTAGAGAAAGGAGACATAAAATATGCAATAATCCATCATGCATAACTGGGGAAAAAGAAAATTTTAATACCCATGAGAATTTTCCAGAAAATACATTTTCCTTCATAAAGGTTGGAACACACACAATCCCCACTCTTGAGAAATACTTGAATGAAAGTAGAAAAAAATACCACAAATTAAACCTCACTGGCATATACCTACCATTTATCATTGGTCTATTTCTAAACAATACAGATGATGACACCCAGCAAATTGAAGTCTGCTGAGTGTGGCTCTACACATATATATTCAAGAAGATTTCTAGCTGTTGTTTTACTTATCCCTTTGTAAGCTCATGCATCAGCCTACATAACGTCATATACCTTTTAAGCCGTATGAATTATGTATGCTAAGTGAGAATTTGGAAGATTTTTGCAACGTGCACTGCTAGCACACTACTATACACTTTTTGAAAACAAAAAAATGTGGCATACCTTTCCCACACATACTTTGATAAAACAAAAGTATTTTGGACTTGATTAGCTGCAGAAATATCTTGCAACCTCTTTGCAACAATTTGTTATGACCTCTCATAAATCAAAACAGTGTTGTTTAGCAGCCAATGAAAACATCTGTACGGAGGACAAAGAAATTAGTTCACGCTCACATACAAAGATGATTAAAATCAAATTCAGGCATCAATAATTGATCCCGGGTGTCCCTCTATTCTTTGACCCATAGCTGTCAGTTGTCACTGACGTAGCTAGACAGTTAGGAAACTGTTTTGTTTTCTTTCTTTTTTTTTTTTCTGAGGTGATTTGGCAGGTTTCTAAAAGCCTTTAAGAGTGAAATGCAGGATTTCATGCAATAAATATCTTTTTTTTTGTAGAAGCTGTAACAATTAGAATCTTTTCCCAAGAATCTTAAGTGATTTGACATGGAGTATTGTTGACCATGAAAAATAATGATCATTTGGAGATAAAAATTCCTTTTTCTTCAGATACTAGCTGTAAGGTGAGAATTTTTGTGACTGTTTTGTAAGAGTTGGAGGTACTTTGTAAAGTCAGCAAATAGTTTGATCATTCACGTATTATGCAGAGGAACAAATGGTTCAAGATGGCAGGCTTTTCTCTTTTCATAGCAGAGATTATTGCAAAGTAAAGGAACAGCAATTACTGTGTTTTTCAGTTGAGAAGTACTGTAGGCCCACAACAGACTTTCATTTTGTTCTTGGGCTTATTTGCTTATTAACTTCTATCATTTCATCTTACTTTAAACAATCAGGTAAATCTGTTTTACAGAACTAATACGCACAGTTAAAAATTAAAAGGGTAACTATCAAACAACATACAAAGAAAGGACAAACCTGTTAGGGATGTCTGCTTTTGAGTCAGCAAAAGGTCAGGATTGAATAAGAACTGCTCTTCATTTGTCAGGTTGTATCAGTAAAGAATGATAAACTGATAACTGAAATAGTAATAAAAATATTACTGAACATTAAGGGAAGATGGAAAGAGTATCCTCATCTTGCTTTAATTAGATAAGCATTTTTGACATCTAGGCAGCAATGTTAAAGCAGGAATACGTTTATTGCGTTCAGCAAACAGAATTTTTACATGTCAATAATGTATTTGCTGTCTGTTTGACAGAAATGAGATGGTGAAATACTGTGTTAAATATTTACTTGAAACACTCCAGTTACTCTTAAAGGTCACATTATTTTAACAAGTTTAAGTAGGTATGACCTGTAATTATGAACATCTTCAGCTTTGTTGCAATTGCAAGACTGAAATCAACTTAAAAACATACTGCATGCAAGTGGCTGATTTCTTATTTGCTTTAAAGTAGAGGAACAGGATTAACATTTCTTATCAGCTGTTTAATGCCAGAGAAACTTTCTTAGCAGGTCTTAGCTAAGGAAAGGGTCACAACTCAGCACTTAGCCTATCCCAGCTTCCTGGCTCTCTTTTCTGCTCTCATTCTAACACAAAATATACAAACCTTAAACAATTAAAAAAGAAGTTATGGAGCACTCTTGATCTATATAATCTCCAATCAATATCCCTCCCTTTGCCTGCTTGTCTCTTCTGCTTAGGCTGTAAAACTCAGAGAACAGAATGAATGCTTTCCTCCTAATTTTATGAAATGCTCAGCAAAATTCATGGGTTTGGCATTCCACAAAGCAGATCAACCACCAGGATGCCACCACACTCATTAAGAATCAAAATAAAAACATTTGTTATAGGATAGGAAAAAAACCACAGAGGTCAGTACTTTTACAAACAACCCAAGCAGAGTTACATGGTGGACCTCTGCAGTTATACAGGTCTTGGTTTTGTTTTGCAGCATATCATACACTCAGGGCACATTACCAGTCTATAAGTTAAAAATAAAGTATTTAAAATGTGTAGAAATGAGTCTGAAAACCTCATTCCCATTTATGAGGAAGTCTTCCAATCTTTCCTAAATCAAGAAAAGCACACAAGTGAAAGAAGAAATTAGTTGAGACAGAAGCAACAGCCCCCAACACACAGTGACATTACAGTAAGGTTACAGTCGCACAATGTTTCCACTTGCTACCAGCTGTGGCAATTTGCACTTTTCTATTTTTCCTAGAATACTTCACAGGAAACATGCAACAGCAAGCTGAACTCAGCCAAAGAAGAGAACTAATAATGCTCCAAATTAACAGCCACAGGTAAGGGAACCAAAGTTTCTACCCAGCAAGAAAGACAGAGTCATATTTATGTCAAGCGCACTCAAAAGGCTTGGTTAGGGTGGAGGGGACAAGAAAAGTCCTCTCAAAGGGTTAACATTAATACTTCTGACATTTTCTTTTGCCACAAAAGGTTGCATACCATAACCTCACACAGGTACTCCAGAAAGCAGCAGTAGCAAAGCCTTACTGGAGTAAGCATTATGTTACATCAGAAGTCACTGAGGCTTATACGGAAGAGATATATGCATTTCTTGGTGAAAATATCCAGTTTCTCTTACAATAAGAGACTGTGTGTGAATTTAAACTCACAGCTTTCCAACTTCTTCTGCTTTTCAATATCTGAATACAACTTTCTAAAAACAGGCAGATTTTCATGAGATAATTAAAATCTTATGGAAATGAGATTTTCCATATATGTTATCAAGCTTAAAAGCAGAGAAGTTCAAACAGATTGCATGTTTTTGACTCTTGGACAACACACAATCCTTTCTTCTAACAGCTCTCATCATTACCCTTGCAGAAGTTCCCTACAATTATAATCAAATTAGATTAATCTCATGATCTTTATTCTATAATCAAAGTACATGCAGATGTTGCAATTGCATGAGGCACGGACTGCAAAAAATAGGCTGAGAGAAAGGGGGGAGATCACAACAGCATTATCAAGGGAAGCAGATCCATCAGTAACCAAACCTAAAAAACACCTGCTCTCTAGCCACTCTCATTTCTATCTGATTTCATTTACTTTCAATGGAAGAGAATACACCCTGGGTCTCCATGAATATTTCTCACCATTTTTTTTGCCTTTGGAATTAACAACACATACAGAATTCCTTTTTTAAGGTTATACTCTAAACTGCATTACTCCTTGACTTTTACAGCCTTTTATTTTGTTATCTTGGAAGTCTTCATTACACTTTTCAGTAACTGAGGACAAGATTTTTCCAGCAGCACCACTACAGAGATCATTAGTCCAGAAGATGCCTGCAACACAGCATGGAAGTATTTAACACGCACAGAAGAATTAGGTAAGACTATTTTACTCTTTTTTCCTTTTTAGTGCCTAATTGTTTTCAAACTCCTGACAGAATTAATTAGACAGAAATAAAATCAAGAAAAAAAAGTGTACTGGCGTTTGGCATTCTGAAGGCCCTGTTCTTAATTTCCTCCATTCTTTCATGTAATAATAGCTTTAGTTAAGCCTCCAGATACATGGTAAATTGGTCCAAGTTTGTGACCTTCCTCTTAATAGCTGTTCTTGTAAAAATGTCCAATTTGAATAAATACAATAGGTCCCTTTAGCACATAAGGTATTTGGAGGGGAAATCACAGAACAGAAATTGATTAAAATTTTGACAAAAGATTCTTAGCTTTAGAGAAATGAAAATGTTCCTTCTGTTCTCTACTCAACTCCCCTGTGATACGCTGCAATTATTCGAGCACACCAAGGTGCACTCAGGGAATAAAGCAGCAACGGTTCTCCTTTTTGTTAGCTTCTTATACTCAAAAGGTAATTAACTCTTGAGCATCCATGATTAGATAGACAACCGATACCGTTACATGCTTTGCTGGAACAGGGGATGGCTTTGCAGATCAGGCTAGGAGTGAGAAACAGCTTCCCACGTATACCAAAGGGAGCAAGTGGAAAGTAATGTAACTGCTAAGTACATTCCAATATTTAGAAGCTGATCTGAAGTTTGCATTTTCTGAGTACAGGAGCTAAATTTTTTTGCATTTCCAAATTAGTCTTCAATTGGTTTCAACTGCTGCACTCATACAGGCAATGTGAACATACAATGTTTACAAAATAAAAGACACATGCAAGTCTACAAAGCCTCAAGAACCTCCTAATTCTATCAGGCCCAGGAGCTCTCAAAGGAAACATCAAAATCCCAAACTGATTGAGCACAAGTTATTTTCCTCACTTTTAACCTACGTTCCCTCCTCTAACTAATATTTTCTTGCCCTACCCAATACATTTGCCTCTTCTGCCTGCCCTTCTGCATCGCCTTTGCTCTGTTTATAAACATCCATGCAGCTGCTGATCCATTTAAAATTTTTTTTGTTTTTAAGTAGCTCTGCACCTGAAGCAGCTGCCATCTCCCCCATCTTGTTGCTGCCAGAAGTTCCCCTTCCACTGATCAGTCTGGTGGAGAATTCTCAAAATGAGAGGAGTTACCAAAGACAGACGATTTGAGCTAATTAACCCAGCCTAGATCCTTTTTTGCTTAACCAGGTGTAGGGTCATCCCCACGACCAAGTCAGCTGCCAGCTGTGAGGGATGAAAACCTCTGGGAGGAAGGATGTGATGAGCAGCCGGCAACAGTCGCGCTTCCTCTTCCAGCTGGATCTCCAACTCTCTGCCTTAAAAACAGCCCCGACCCCACTTGCAGGGGGTCATGCTTCCCTCTGCAGATTAACCCAGCACACAGCCAATTACTAGCAGGCTGAAATCTGAGATGAGAAACTTCAGCACAGCTCTGCCTTACGTTGTCCCAAAAGCTCTTACTAGTCTCTGAGGACCTCGTCTGGCTATAACTTGGCATTTGTAGGCCATTCATTTTCTTCTCCATGCATGTACCATCAACACCATTTGCTCATTCCTATTCCTGGTGCTGCATCCTCCCCAGGTTTCCATAACTTTGGTTTTCTCCTCTTTCTCCTGAGTTGCCCTTCTGCTGAGTAAATGAGTTCATTTGTGTACCTTCATACAGCAGTGCCAGGGCATACCCAGTGTCCACTCCTGACACTTGAATTAGATTGACAGTAATATGAAATGAGACTTGCATTGAAAGTGCTTGTAAAATACCATTGGCTCCAAAGGCCAGAATTCTTAGTTGCCCCTGAAGCTTTGCCATGTCGATAATGGCTGAAATTGCCCTTTTTTTTTTTTTTCTTATGAACCTTCACAACATCATGTTTTTACTCATTATAGCCGTAGTACATGTATTCATGTTGTTTCAAATAAGTGCCACGCTAAATTCTTTAAGATCTCCTTTCCCTACTTCCAGCTAGGAAGAAGTGCAAAAATCTTCTTTTCTGACTTAAAGAAGCCCCTACTTTGCCTCTATTTCTACAAAATAAAATAAACAAAAACCAGAAACATCACAAAGCGTGCCCCAGAAGTGTTATCGTCCAATAAAGTTCCACATGTGCAAAAAATAGCTTTTAAATAGATTCTATACTGACAAAATTATAGCCAGCAAGAGGAAACAAAAGGTAATCACTTACAACTTATGAATATTGTAACTGGCCACTGAAGGAGAGTCCAGGGTATATTTTAGAAGTTCAAGAACTAAAATCTCCTGGTCATATTATACTAGCACTCCCAGAAACTTCCAAATTGTGTCCAAATGAGTTTTTATTTCATGTTGAGGATGCACTATGTTGCCTCTTCAGGTCCCACTACAGAACTTCCAATAACACATGGCTTGTGAAAACCTTTCGTTCAGCAAACCAAGGGAGGAAAGACATGGGGTGCATCTATGGGACATGGAAGCTGGGAGAAAATCCAAGCTGTGCAGGAAAAGAAAGTAATCTTTGGTGTGTTCTGAGCTAGCACAGGTGTAGTAGTAACAATCCCTAGCAGGATTTATGCATGTGTAGCTCAGCAGATCACGAGGAACCAAACTTAATTATCAAATGGTGTAGAGGATGTCACCGTCCAGCAAAACACATAATTACATAGACAGATATGCTTTACAGATGGTGGTGAACTGCAGCACATTGTCACAGACTTTGCTAAGCCAAAACCAAAATCTGACTCAACCCTTCTTAACATGTTTCTGATTCATCATTTTGCTTCTATGTTGACTGTCAGAGGCAAAGATCAAAACTGTTTTCCTGTAGAACTATTAAGGGCTTAGCACACTGTCATCAGATAGGTCATCTCTTCAGCTGAGAAGAATACCAAGTGGCCTCAAATTAGTCTTGCTGATTAATCAGGTAAGGTGTACAGAACAAATATACTCTAAAACCAAAGACAGAACACTTTAAAGCTAAATGCTGTTGGTACTAACATGAATTATTTCAGCTGGACAAGCAATGGAGAAGACAAATCTGTCTTCAAGTTTGCTCCCCTGTCCAAAGCAGCATTGAAATATCTTGAATAGATAGGAACTAGTAAAAAAATCACCAAGGAAACTATTTCTCAGGAATAAGCATAGATTAGTATATATAAAAAAAAAAAAAAACAGAACTGAAGAGAGAAGTGAATGGTGCTGAAGACAAGATATCCTCACTGTTGACCTTTCAGGGACTTTCAGTTCAGAGCTGCCACAGCATGATTCCCCGTGCTGAATGCTCATCAGCAGGCTGGAGTGTACTTCTGGTTTACCTGCAGCTGACTGAAAGCCAGTTCACATGCTGCCAGACTGCTCCACAATGTGCAATAACGCATGGTAAGTACAGGGGAGCAGCTGATGCATTTCAAAGCTCATTAATGCACTAATGAAAGCGTTAAACACATAAGAGAATCAGCCCAAGCCTTCTTCAGGCTCAAAACCTCCAGGCCACAAGATACACAGCCTTCGTCACAAATTAGAGGCCACTGTGGCAGGTTTATGGATTTCCTTGATAACCTCAGAAGTGTCTTCACTCTGAAAACTAAGCCACATTTTTTATCTAGTTTTAGAACTCTAGCTCTGATAAATTTTCTTTAGAGATTTTGAGAAACGGGAAAGTGTAGCTGAGGTGAAGACACGTGGCAAGACTGTTCCAGATGGCCAGAGCTGTAGGAGAAAGAAACTGGATAACACTGGTTCATTCCAGACCCCAAGGGGAAAAAATCAAAATGAGTAAGTTAACGATAAATTATGAATGAAGTATGTGCTGTGAATATTAACCACACATACTGTGTATTGTGTGAAACTGTTCATCTCCAAAATAATAGCTTTGTAGCCACAAGACAGCATCAGTTTATTTAGGGGAGATGGGAACACTGTAGGGAATAGGGATCCTACAGAGCTAAAGAAATTGTCCAGTGCTATGAAAAACAGAAAATTATTCCTGACTTACTCAGCACACTAAATAACAAAGACATTAAAATTTTATGGCACTCCTAGGGATGGATGGAAGCCCATTTCAATAGCAGATTTAATTCTTCCCAATTATAAAACAAGAAGATTTACACAAGCTCAAGGGGGAGAGAAAGCCAGTGAGATACCCAAGAAGCATCACATCCCAGTACACCATTAATTAATAAATAATGGAAGTATCTTGAGACTCCAAAATATGTGGGTAGAAGTATTAATATCAGTAAAAGATATTTTTGGAAATGATACCTACGCGACTTCAGAATGATGTCCTTTAAGCTTTGGAATGAAACTTCCTCATATCAACAGTAAAAACGAAAAATATGTTGTCATACAATTTGCCTGGCTAGGCAAGTGTCTTATTTCAGAACCTGTTAGAAGGAGAAGAATGCTCTTCCGTAACTGTTTAGAGATGTAATGAACATACGTAATTCTTTGGGATATAGTTCCCTATCTCTTAATAAAGTTTATACATCAGTAACAGATATGAAGTTGCAGATGTATAGTGGCGTCAAGTCTTGAACTGGGAGTCTGAAAGCACAGTACTTCCACCAGCTCTTCTGAAGTCTCAAGTATTTGTGGTAAAACACTACTTCATACAACCATGTAACTTCCCAGATCTACATAATTCTGGCACAGGTACATGGTAAACATGACGAAAATAGCCTTGCAGATCCCCCAACTGACTATGAGAGAGCAAAGAAATCACCCAGAAACTTCTGCAGGTGCCTTACCCAGGAACAGGGATATTAACTGTCTTCCCTTTTTCATTGCACTTACAGCAACAAAGAGGCTGAAATAATGGTGCTTCAGGGCATGATATGCCCAGATTAACAATTGTGTAATGGGCAACCAAACAACCAAAAGTACTTGCTTTCTATTAGAAGTCGGGCTGAGCTGCTGGTGGTGGGCACGTGCAGCAGGGAAGACGCAGGGTGCAAATTTGGGAGTAGTGGCAGATAGGGTTCAACATCTAGAAAAATTACGGTTGTAACTGCAATTATACTGAGTAATAACATGTAATTACAGTTACAATACTGAGAATTCAATGAGGTAAAGAGAAAGTTTAATATAGACCTTGTGGCTTTTATTTTTCATTACAATTTTAAAGAACTTGCTTGCCTTACTCTGAATTCTTCTTGAAATCAGCTAGAAGTTACTCCAGCCCAGTGCTCCAGAGTATCACACACATAACCTACTTTTATTCTGCTACAAAAGTCTTAGCGTGAGCAATGTCACTTTTAAGGCAGAGATTGAGGTAGAACATGTTTCCAAAAGTATGAAATATTATACAAGTTATATCACTGACATAATTGGATATAAATATGAATTATTAACATTTATTTTAAGAACGAAGAGCCTGATTAACTCAAGGTATGTATAGCTTACAGAATGATCTCAGTCATGTAAAAAAAGCCCATATTATGCGTTGGAATACACTGGCAATAAAGTCACATGCAGTATTAAAGAGGAAGAACAGCTTCCTCCTTATCTTTCTTTAAAAAGAAGAGAATATCTAGGTACAAAGGGGAAAAAAAGGTTATTTCAAATTTAGATGTGAATTTTATTCCACTTTGCAAAAACTTTTGTTGTTGTTGCTTATGTTTCCTTGTACTTTTGGAAATGGCTAGGTTATTCTGGCATCAACTCATTCCAAATGTCTACTTCAGCATGAGAAAATAATCTTTTTGACTGCTCTTTGTTGTTCTTTGAGTTGTTGAGGTTTTTTGATCTAAACTGTTACAGTTATTTTATGAATATGCAAAGAAGATTACAACCCTTTGAAGAAGGACCTCGATTTTGGAAATGGAATTGTACTGGTGGGAATGTTGTAAGCACCAAACAACATGCTTTGCCCCACTTGAAAACTATTTTCCACTCCATATACAGACAAGCAGAAGAACGGTTATAGAATTTGCTGCTGTAATAATTTAATCTTGCTAGCAACAGCACTGACTACTCAGCAGGATGGACTTCAGAACCTAATGCCTGAGAGACTAGCAGTGCTGCACACATGTTATGATGGGATTCTATGTCACAGCATCCTGAAACCTCACCTCCCATGTCTTCATGCTGCTGTACAGGTGTAGAAGCCCTGGAAGAGACCCACTGGAATATCCCCATGGTATTGTACTTGTTAAAGCTTCTATTGTTTGGAGCTATTGCTATATCATAGAGGGGAGAAAAAGAAAAGACTGAAGGTGAGGAAGAAGAAAAACAGACTCTTAGGCTGGCAGTGTTTCAATACCACTCAGTCCTACCAGCCTTAAGCTGTCAAAGTGAAAGCCAGCAGAGCCAAAGCAAGCAGCAGATCTCAGCTGTACAGCAGCCTGACCTCCCTGTACTGTGTGTATAGCCAGGGGATAGCTTCTGCAGCCCACAGAGATGCGAGTAGCTCAGAAGGCTATGCATGGCTCTTCTTAGACGAGACCTATGGTGAACTGAGCTCCCTGTCCTGTCTACCAGGGACATCAGCACTTATTAACTATTCAGCTTTTCACCTGTCCTTTTGTTGTCACCTTTAAAAGAAGTCCTGCTATCTAATGTGAGTTGGGTAGCAGATGTATAATGTATGTGTATCCTCACAAGGATATGTTAGGTGAGATGAAACAAATGAGGTGCTGCAGTCTACAATACAGGAAAGCGAGCAAGTGATTAACAGTCCAGTGAAAGATTATCTTCATCTGATATTTCCACACCCATGAGAAATCCATCCCAGCTGCAATTTAAAGCAACTGTTGTCTATTCAGAGTCTTTACCAATTCGGCCTCAAGTATTTTTAATTCTTCTTTTAATTGCATCTATCTTCTACTGATCTTTAAAAATTGTACACAAATACCTCAGAGACCTTAAGATACTAAGCTGAAGCTTTAAAGGGCTTAGAAGTCCAGACACCACAAAGCGGAAGAGCAAAACTCTCTAGCCCTCAAGACACAAATTAACATGCCAAACGATAACAAGGAGGAAGGTTGCTGCTCAAATAGCATGAGGATCTACTTCAACACAAGACCCTTTGCTGTAATTTAATACAGAGCTCCAGTTTGTCATAGCTGCCCATGGCAAGAGACCACATGCACCAGTCAGAAAGGGGAGGTGAGGAAAGTGACTCCCTTATTCTCTGTGCAGTACTTCGGTAAGGAAGGAAAAAAGCCCATGAGTAGACTCATACCACTGCAATGTTTCTTGCAATACAATGATCTTCCTGTCCATTTTTTAACTACAGACTCGTGTTCTACAAGAGACAGTGATGCAAAGCATTCAGAAATAACATCCAAGGAATTTTTCTTAAACCTATATATACTACACAGATCAAGTTTCAGCCCACGAAATGAAAAAAATATCTTCCAACATTGCTCATTAAGTCTCCTACTTCCTTAATGAAGTTTTTCTAAATACTTCTCTGCAAGAGTTTGCGATGTCTGTGTTTGTGGACAGATTAAGCTGGAGTTCAGGATTGTAATTAGCATAGTATTGAAGATGACATTCATAGAAAGGTTATTCATGATATAATACACAAAAAAGCAGGCTATTCTCACTTCAAAATATAGGTTAGCCAAAAACAGTATAAAAATGCATTGGTAGTTTGGTGCAACTGAAGAATGGATTAAGCATGCACATAGACACCAAGATCATTTAGGTTCTACAGAAAAATGGGAAATCAACGAAAAATACAAATCTATTGCTTGAAGGCCACAGTTAATGTCTGGAAGTTATAGGACTTAGGGATAAATTTCTCATAACAGACTTCCAAATGATCTTATCTCATCCCTAAACTTCAGAACTTTTGTAACAACGGACAATTTCCAATGTGAAACTAGTGATTTACCAGGTTAATCATTAAACTTCTTTTTCTCTTTTCATATCTACAGAGACCAAAGATTACAGGAACCTTTCTGTCCTAACTTGTGTTATTTCTTACTCTGTTTAAGGTAAGACTCTGTAAGCAGATCAGAAATTTGTAAGAAAACAAGAGAGAATAATTCTGCAGTTTTGCATATTTTTTTTTTTTTTTGAAGTAAAAATAAAAACACATGAAGATCCACTGTAAAAAAGTCCTGTCACAAAGGGAGTGCTGTCGTAGTGTAGAAGGAGTTATCAAAAAAAGCATCATTAGTAAATCCTTATAAGAACAAAATAGATATAGATAACAGACTGGAGGTACCGAAGTTGTTTTTTTTGTTTACAAGGGAGGCACTGGCATAGGTTGCCCAGAGAGGCGGTGGGTGCCCTGTTTCTGGAGACAAACAAGGTCAGGTTGGAGGGGTTCTGAGCACCTGATGGAGCTGTAGGTGTCCCTGTTCATTGCTGGGAACTAGATTACCTCTAAAGGTCACTTCAAACAATTCCGCGATATTACTGTAAGTTCTTTCACGTCCATCTCTTTTCACAGAGTAAGAATAACTCTGTTACTCTCTGGTACTAAAGGGAAAAACAAAAAGAAGAAACAAAGTAGGAAAAGAAAAAAAGAGAGGAGTTCCACACAAGGAGAGTGCCAAGATCTGGTGATGTTCGCCTAGTACAGGAAGTTTAGAAGGTCAGAGTTTATAGGCACAAACAGTCCCTCTCCTACAGAAAGTAGTTTTTCTAGAGAGGAATATCAACTGACTGCTCCATCAGTTATCCAGGATGACAGATCAAATCTTCCTTCATTTCCTTCCTCTTTCCATTGCATTTTGCATACCTTCTGATATATTGCTATTGTACGTAATAACAGGTGTCCTACCTTACAGTAAACTTGCTAAGGAAGAGCCCAAGGAAAACATCTGACAAACCTGAAGACATAACATTTCTGGTACCTTTGGGGAAGAATCCTAAAGGAAAACACTTTCAGTCTGTGCCTCCCACTCTCACTTGAGTGGAAAGACTCAAGGAAAAAAGACTTCAAGACAGGCTTCTCCAGGGAGCAGGAATGCTGCACCTGCAGCGAGTGCAGAGAGAATGCTTTATGTCAGTGTAGTTATTAAGACCATTGTGAACATTCCTGTAACCAGTTCCAGTAGGATTTTCATTTTTTTTTCCTGCTGTTTTTTCCACTATCCCGTTTGCCCTTTTATCCTTTCAATTGATTGGGCCGTGGGTGCAGTAAAAAAATAAAAATAAAAAAAAAAATTCTTGCTGTTGACTGGACTTAAAACCAGGCTATTAAAAGATAATGCAAGACTTGGATTAAATGCTGTTTGGAAGGCACCAGATAGGCATGTGAAAATGCAGACACAAAGACAGCAAGAAGATGGTGGGGACTAATTTGAAAAGCATTCCATATTAATAATTTCTCCTACAGTAAAGAAAATGGTACGATCCTGCAAGTTAAGCTTTTAACCTAAATAGCAATCGCATTTTCTGATTTCTTTGTCTGACCTTTCAGAAACCAAGCTATATCAGAAGAAGAGTGCTGATGCACACCATCAGATCAACTGGAATAACTCCAGGGCTATTACCATTCTAAGCACACACTAGTTAGTAAAACGACCTCCTGGAAGAGTAAATATATCTTACAATATAAATACATCGTCTTAGCAATTTTGTAATGTTTTCTTTTCTGAGGTACTTGCTTTAACTATCAACAAAGTCAAATACAGTGAAGTTAGCAGCAGACAGTAAATCAGCCATTCCTAAATTCTGCCCTGTGAGTGAGTCAGCCCTTATCTGTTCTTTTCACACTATGTTCTTAAAATGACTCCTGTTAATGCTCCTGGCTTCCTTTGAGTAATACAGCATTGCTCTTCACTATGGAAAAGTGAATTTTCTTGAACAAGTCAATGTGATCTTCCCTTTAAAATTTTGCACACTTGAAGTCAGATAGAACTACCCTGTTTCCAGATTCAATTTCAGCAAATTGTGAGTTAGGTATTTTCTGAACAGGGACTTCAACAGGTTGAGTGCAGCTGAAGAAAGGAAGTTCTACAGACTAATATTTCAGCTAATGCCTTCTTCATAAGGCATCCAGCCAAAACATTCATCTGCTGAATTTCCTTCCTAGTTATAGTGAGGTTTACCCTTGAGTGTTTGTAGTGATAGATACAGCTTTCAAGAGACCAGCTATCACTAACAGTCTCAAAGGTAGACAACAAGAAGTACAAACAGTATATAACCTGCATCATGAACATCTGTACCCAGCGACTTTGCACGTTTTCATCATTTTGCCTAACCACTCATCTTTCTGAATTACTTTCAGTAAGCAGCCACCCTCTACTAGAGAAATCCAGTATTCCTTGTGAGGACATCAGCTGCAAATGGAAATATTTCAGTTCACCTGGAATTTTTATAGCAAGTGTTCACAGCTTTATAAAGCTTGAAGAGAAATTATTTAGGGTTGCATTTCATTATCAGTTGCTGTTTATTTTCGATGTAAGAAGAAAAAAAAAAGTCTTTCATATCAGCTAATATTTAAGAGGGCATTTCAGCCTTACCTCATATCGCATGACTTCAAAAAATGAATTCTATAATGCAACTTCTGGTTTAGGTTGAATCATCTTAATTATGACAGTTAAGGTCCAGTCTGAATTTTGCAATAATTTTAAATTTATTTTTACTCTATTGATTTCAGTGATCTGTTCCATCATTCAATAAATGTGATATTAGTCAGAACACTGAGAAAACTCCTTTTCCTCAAGAGTACAGACAAGTATCTAGATTTTATTTTTTTCTGTAAGATTAAAGCCCTTACTAATAAAATAATCTTTTATTTAAAAGTCATTCCACTTAGATTACACTAAAGATGGTGGTTCTGTTTTAAATAGTTTTTCTTAAACAAACATCTAATACTGTGGTAAGGCAGGAAAACAGTGGAGACACTGTTAATTTAAGTGTCAAACACTTTTAAGAGTTGAAAGTGTTCACTCACAACTGTTATGAATTCAGCATATGTTATAAATTATGTGCATATAAAGTCAAAAAACAGATGAATTCTGAGTAATGTATTTTTTCAATTAAGATAGTAATTGGCCAAAAAAAGTCAAGATTAAGATAGGCGAGGCTGCTTTCTGGTTAAAAAGCAAACAAACAAACAAAAAAAGCAGTTGAAAAATTCTCATAAAAATCCGTAACTGTATTGGCAGGGGGGGGTCTGCTATTTGACACACAGCCATCTGTAAATCACACTTCTACTGATTCGCTTCCCTGTCCCCTGAACACAGAAGTGTTGACATTCTCAATAGTCTACAGTAGCTAGAAATCTCACATTCCAATGGAAAGCCACAACCTTTACTTCATGGAAGGGCTGGACAGCAACTGGGTATGCTATCTCAATACATTTTACTATTCTGCCATCTTAACACTTTTTACTACCCCCAGTGCACTGTAAAGTGTTCAAAACCCATATACAACGGCAATGAATCTATAAGGCCTCCACTCTGCACCCTTTTCTTATTACAAAAAAAAAAAAAGCAAAAAAAAGAAACCACCACAGTCTAGTTAAGAAATATAAGCTGCATCAATTCTGAGTATTTTTCTAGGCAAAACAAAGGAGAAAAGGTACATACACAAAAGGGAAAAATAAATAAATGCATAAAAAAGTAAGACTACAGACAAGAACCTTTCAACTGATCCATCAAGCTCCTCTACAGTGATCAGGGTTCACTAAAGTCCATTTAGCAATAACGTCTCCAAAGAAAGAAAAACCGGTCAAGGAAAAAAATGGGGAACAATAATTTGTGATTTGGTCTCAGAAAAATTGAATTGCAAGTCTGGAACACTAAATAACAATGACCTGAATATAAAAGTCATAAAACTTCCCCACTAAGATGCATACAAAGGAGCTGTAAAGCATAACCATGGATGCACTCCATTCAAGCATACATTGAATGTGTACTAATCTTGTCACGGTGCTTTATAAGGTGGTTCAGTAAATAAATAAATAAATGTAAGTTCAAGATCTCTCAGGCAAAACAAGCAAGTAGGGCAAAGACTTGTAAGGCAAACAAGCAAAAAAAAAGATACTCTGTCTTCATTTTCCCACCCCACTAATATATCAAAGGATCTTGTTTATCTTTTCCAGCTGTTTTCAAATGTTTTTGAATTATTTTCCCTGCCCAGAAGCTGAAGTACAGATAAACCACATGGGGTAATCTTTCTTGTGATATTGTTGACTATTGTTGAAACCAGGAAATGCTGAAATATTCACACAATGCTTCAGTCTCTTAAGATCTCCACACCAAGAAACTCTACGAGGTATACAAAACTCTTGCTGCCTTCCATGGTATGAATCTCTCTTCTAATGCACACTTCAACAGCCTCTAGAAACAAAGCACCTTCTGGGAGCTGAGATTAGGCCTTTGTGTCTTACTAAACACTCTATGTAATTAAGGTTTTGAACTTGGGAAGAGTAAAGTACACTCTCCTTCCGTGGAGATCATAATGAAAACATGATCAGGGAGAAAGAAAATGCTTTCAAAACTATATTTGGTATAAAAAGGTTAGCAGTCACACTACTACATTTATTACATGAGAAATAAAAACTGAAAATAACTTCTCGATAGGTCTAAAACAAACAGCAAAACCTAAAAATAAAGCCCAGGTTTTCTGCTTAGCGTTCCCCTATCCAAGCTGCTAGGTCTCAGTTATCTTAATTAGATGCCTCACAGAAAGGTCAAACTATGCACTGCTTTTCAAATTGATATACATTAGAAAAGAGTTGAAGCAAGTAAAGTGTCAACCTTAGTACAAACAGCATAACCAGTCGATGAGTTAACTGTTTTTTTGGACCCAAACATAACTGAACAGACCAAAGATTTCTTTCAATGGGTTTTGAATGAAACCCCAGGGGAGAAATCCTAGTCCTGCTGGACTGAGTAGGAGCTTTGAGTTCTTTAAGCAATGAAGTCAACAGTAAAGCAATGAAGCAAACCATCCAGACTTTACTGCAGAAAATACTCAGAGCTTCTCACCTCCAAGTTCAGCTTTCACATTTAAAGTCTCTTGAGCATAAGTGCAGTAGCCTGCCAATTTCAATCTGCACAAAGGCAAGTGAAGTCAGCCAGACTCCTTCTGTGCAATCTACTGGAGACATCATTGAAAACCTTCCGTGTCTTGCTTCACATTGTCTGAAGTGGCAGACCACCACATCTTAGTCACAGACACAGCACAGCAATTCCTCCAGTTGCACTGATGGAGGTGCTCAGGATTTCAATGATGAAGACCATCATAAAAAACAAACAAACAAACAAACAACCCAGAACATCAATAAAAAGCACCAGGCTTACAAGCAGTAATGAGAAGAAAGAAAAAAGAAAAATCCACTTCACATAAAAAGAAGACACTTTCCTGCTCCCAGGGAAGCTGACGATAAAACCCCTGCTGACGTCAATGGGAGCAGATGCAAACCTCAAGTAAGGTTAAACCTGATGTAAAGAACTCAAGCAGTAGTTTGTGTCTTCCCCTTCACCCTCTGTAAAAGCGAACAGCTCCATCCTCCCTAAATCATTCCTGTATTTGTCAGCTTCCTGCCTCTCCCTGCGTGGTGGGATCCAAGCAGCCAAGCTGTTTCTAGATATGCACAGACGCGTGCATGATTTTAATTTTCTTCAGCTCCAGAGGAGAAAAGTAAGGCTTACCAAGGATGGTTTCTGACACTACAGGATTCATTCATTTTCTTCATATTTGGAAAAGCAGTTCAAAGAATAAGCCTCCCGTGGGTGTGGCAGGAGACACAGCCCATAAACACTGGTGAGAGCTCCTACAAGCACTACTTAAAGTTTTAAGAACTTGAGTCAGAGACTTTCAAAGACACAAAATACCTACAGATACAGGAAAGGATCTCATCAGATCCTTAAAAATACGAAAACTGGTAAATAGATAATTCCCTGTTGATTTCAATACTTAAGTATGTAACCTCCTCTGGCAGAATTGTAGATGTCTGTAAATCTTGCTAGCATCATATTTGCACCAATACCTGCACAGAAAGAATAGATTGAGAATCTCTGCTCCCACTGACTTTCACTGAAGCATAGCTTGTCTCTTAAAATTTTGTACTGGTGGTGCCTCATAATTTGCCTAGTAATCGATGGTGGACCAAAAGTGATCATATAATCTTTTGAGTTGGAAGAGAGCTTTAAAGATTATCTAGTCAAACCCCTCAGCAACGAACAAGGGCATCTACTGCTAGACTAGATTACTCAGAGCCCAGTCCAGCCTCACCTTGAATGTCCACAGGGATGGGGCCTCCACCACCTCCCTGGGCAACTTGCTCCAATGCCTCACCATCCTTACTGTAAAATACTTCTTCCTTATGTCCAATCAAAAATTTCCCCTCTTCTAGCTCAAAACATTTCCCCTGATGACCTAGAACATTCTCCTAATCTCCACCTGACCTTTCCCTGACACAGCTCCACACCATCACAGTCACCAGAGATTTCCAACTGCTTAGCAATGTTCCACTGATCACCTTATTTCCTTTGACTTACGTCTCTCCAGTAGGTGAGAGGCAAAGCCTGAACATCTTGGAGGTCAAAAGGGACTTCTTAAATGCTTTCATTTGTTCCAGAAGGTGGCATTTCCTGCTTTTTGAGTAAATGTAAGTCTAAAGGACTACAGTAACTAAAAAAAGAACAAACGAAGTACACAGGGAACAAGGCAGTTATAAGTACGTTCACCAAATTTCCCTTTCTCTCCCCTTGCACACATGCATTGTTGAGAATAAAGAAAGTAAAAGATTTTTTGCATAAAGTGAACTGAATCTTTTCATCTTTGCTGTCTAGTAATCTTTCTGTTTAGAGTGACAACTCTGCAAAGTTTCTTACTGAAAATTTTGGTATTTGAGCCTAAATATTCTGACTAAATTGTCTAAAATATATGACTTCCTGATACACATAGTTCTTTGAAAGCATTCGTGCTTCACAGAAAAGTTACAGGGGTGGGCTTTCCCCCCCACCCCCAAATATTTCTTTTTTTGTGATCTGAACTTCAGAGAAAAATCTAGGAGAGTAGCTGTGCATCAGTCAGACCCCACACTGGCTCTCCTCAGGGATGGGGAGCTGGCACTAAAAAGCTATCTTACACGACAAGTGGGGTCTGTCCTAATTACTAACAGGCTAACAGAGCAATCACCAAGTTATGTGGGAATCTGAAGATGATTAAGCCTCCCCTGACATCAGCCCAAAAGACAGTTTTCACCCCCCAAATTTCCCCTTCTTTTATAGGTGAAGGAGAGCCACAGCTAACACTGCTGCCTCTATAGTAAGGCCAAAAACTAGAGAAGAAATTGATGGCTAACCGCACAAGCTCCATGGTATAAACTTTGCTCACGAATGTAAAGTGCTCCTAAAGTACAATTAACATCCGCTGCTCCAAAACTGTCAACATCTCGTGATTTATCATTTAGTTTACTCACCATTTCAAAGTCTTATCTTCAAGAAAACAGGGCAGATGAACATCCTGTCTGTTGTCTCGGTTCAGCACTTGGCTTTAAATGCCTTTGGCTCATTCTCTATTAAAATGTGTCATCTAAAATAACACTGAATTCAGATTACACTTTGGGCAAGCTGGCTTGGATTGCCAGGGTTCTCTGTACAGACAGTACTGCTGGAAGAAAGTAAACTGAAAGCCCCCAAACATAGCAGTCCTCTCAGCTATATTATACAGTTTTGTTCATAGTTAAATGAAGGACCTGTCTGATATGGCAGACTGTCACAGAGAGGTCCATGAGGAGACACCTGTTCATCAGAGAAAAGAAAACCTGAGAACAAAGAAGACTTCGACATACTGGATAAGTTCTGTACAGTCACACCAAAGGATATTCACAGAGAACTCAAAAGGAAGTCAACAGAAACTTTAGTAACTTAAGAGTAGGAAACCACAATACAACCATTGGCATTTACGGAAATTGCAAATATAAATCAAATACAGAATATAGCACTTCTTGCTTATTTTTAAATAAACTTCCATAATCTAGACCATACAAATGGCATGGGTAGAATCATTAATTTACACCTTCTCATTCAGAACATACAATTTATAGCATCGTATTAAAATGACACAAAATGAAGATAAGTATCTTGTGCAGAGTACTTTCTTTAAAGAAATAAATGCCCATGGATAAGTCTTAATAAAATAACTGCTCAGAAGGCAATGCAGATAGGTTTGTCAAAGGTTCATAATATTGTCAGTGAATTGTTGGTTCTAAACTTCACTGAACATTTTCCAGCAATGTACTTAGTGTGTGACCTTTCCGTGGCTCCACAGTTTCCCCAACTGTTTTCATAGCTCATAAAAGGTTTAGGAAGTATTTATAAAAACTGCTTGAGGAAACCATGCCACAAAGAACTTGAGCTTCACATCTCAGCAGCCCAGCTTTGATTTAGTTCCCTTCAATGGGATTTCATTTTTGCAAATGCCCCACTAACATCTGCAGGCAGGTCCTCTTGGGAAAGTGCTGAGACACAGTCCAGTTTTACATATATTACTTGGCCAAGTTTCTCCAGCATGTGATGGTTGACTTGCCTCCCTCATGAAATCACACATGCAAGCTTTCCCCCCACATACACTAACTGATGGTCACTTTCAGTGATCTGACCATGTTGGGAGGATATATTATGTCTTAAACACCATAGCAACATCTGCAACAGATCCTTTTGGAACCTGACACATGAACCACCAAACACAGTGAGCACTCTCACATCGAAAGCCCATGACTGATTGCGCTGAACCTACTGCCCTGTAAGCTTGCCCTGGCTTCTTCATTCACGTTCAAGCAGCCTTCCTGGATATCGGCACAGTCAGAATGCGCAGAGTGTGCTCTCAGTATACAGCTCTCTGGAGAAGGTTTGGAAAGAGCACCAATGAAACACAATCATGTAGGAACAATGAGGTTTAAAACCAATATTTAACCACACTTAATTGACTGAAACCAACACTCACAGTGCTCTAGAGGAACTCAAGCCTTCAGCTACAGCCTTGCAACTTCCTGAGTCTTAGATATGAATTAGTAATTATCAGAAACTAATGAATATGCCTGGGAGAGGGAACCTGCCCACAAGACCCTCCACTGATTTCCTGTAAGTTTCCTGTAGGTTTCAAGTTAAACACGACCAAAAAATTATACAAAATAGAATAAGAAACTACTCAGTCATATTTCACTTATTAATTAGGAAGACAACTCTTCTGGTAAACTAAAATTGCTCCACTCCACACACATTTTAAATATAGTCAAGTTATCCTCCTGTCAGTATGAACAATAACAGAGCATTACTTTTCAAACTGATGGCCCTGTCCACTTGGCAAAATTACTTACAAGAGTCAGTTAAATAAAAGGCATTTATAATCTATGTATGTATTTACCTCTGTGCTTCTATACTAGTTGTTAAGATAGCTTGTGAAAAAGTATCAATACCATGCAAATAAATAAATAAATAAATATTTTTTAAAAGGGCCACCAATAGAGATGGCAAATATTTTGTTCTATTTTACTGGTAGAGGTTCAACATCCTCCTTAAAAGAATAAGAGAAGCAGTATTCATAATAAAAATAAATTATTGCATACACATAAAACTTATAGCATAAACTTCTGACAATTGAACTTTTCCAGTTCAAGGCTGTTTTATGACACTAAAAAAAAATGTTATTCAATCCCAAGAATCACCTATGTGATTTCTAAGTGTCTAGTCAAGCGTGTACATTCTCGCTCCTGTTAATTAATTATCCACTCTTAAGCAGTAAATAAGAAGCAGTCGTTACCCTGGAGGAAAAAGCATGACATACATATCAGGTGTTACACATAAAAAAACCAGCTTCAACTAGCTTTTTTGGTTCCCAGGTTTAGCTTGGGAATTAAAATAAAATAGTCATTGGAAAACAGCTACCCTGTTCCTAGCTATAAGGACTGTATGGCTTTTTACAAGTTGCTAAACAATATAATCACAAAAACATAGGAACTGGAAGGGACCTCTGGAGATCGTACAGTTCAACATCCCACTAAAGCAGGTTCCCTACAGCAGGTTGCATGGGAAAGCGTCCCAGTGGGTTTTGAATATCTCCAGAGAAAGACTCCACAACCTGTTTGGGAAGCTTGATCCAATTCTCCATCACTCTCAAAGTGAAGTCATGTTCACACAGAACTTCCCGTGTTTCAGTTTGTGCCCACTGCCATTTGTCCTGTCATCAGGCACCACCGAAAGCAGTGGGGTCCCATCCACTAGATTTCCACCCTTTGGATATTTATAAGCATTGATAAGATCCCCTCTCTCAGTCTTCTTCAGAATGAACAGCCCAACGTCTATCAATCTTTCCTCATAAGGGAGATGCTCCAGGCTCTGATCATCACTGTGACTGTCCACTGGGTTCTCTCCAGCAGTTCCCTATCTTTCTTGAATTGGGAAGCCCAGAACTGGACTCGGATGTGTCCTCTCCAGGACAGAATACAGAGGGAGAATAACCTCCTTTGACCTGTTGGCCCTACAGAACCATCAGTCTTCTTGGACTACGGTAGCTTTCTTCAGAGTTCCAGTTATCATAAAGCTCCAGGTTTTTTTATTTTAATTCCATCTAGACAGCTGCAGCAAGGAATGGGAAAAGCAAGAGGCCCTTCAATATAGTCTTCACATCACTTCAGAGTAATGAACAAACTTTGCTTGTGACGTTTGTAGTATGCTCCTGTTAATATTTTTTTCTTCCCAAATCAGTTCCACTAAATTCTTCAAAAACCAGCTTTTTGTTAATTTTTAACATATTCGACACTGTTTTTGATACTGTTTTGCATTTTAAAGCTCCACCTGCTTTACTTCATTTTTCTTTCCTATAAAAGACAGCAAGCCTATGTTCTCACACTCTTCCACCATAAATATGGCCCAACCCAAAAATTTCTTATTAGCTTGATGGCTAAACAGAGACACAAAAGATAGAAGCCCTACAGATCTGAGAATAACGTGCAATGAGAGAAATATGAGTTGTGGCAATGCCTAACTTACTACGTACGCAAGGTGCAACTTCTTCCTCTGAGCAGTTAGCCACCTACTGTGCTGCAGGTCATTATGCATTATTGCAGTCTATATATTTGAGTACATCCTACAAATAACTTATTTTACTTCACAGCTATGGTTTTCCTACTTGAAAAAGTGGCCAGCACACCCTTTAACAGCTGCACACAGGTTATAGGCTCTGGATGTCAGTATTTATGTGTACTATGCAGTTGACAAGGTTATAGAAGCATAATATAGAAAGCCTACTTTGCAAGCAGGGAGGAAAACAGAAAGTAGCTTTCTAGGAAAATGAAAGAAGGCTGCAGGATACTACTAAATCCCTGCTTATGGAAACCACAGTGAGAATATTACAGCCGATACACTAGTATGTACAAACATACATAGCTGATGGTCTCCATCACCTAAAACCCCTGCTTCACAGCAACCAGTATCTCAAGAGGCTTACATCTTACTGGAAAAAAGACAGGCAAGAATCACACCTGCCTTCTTCAGTAGGATAGACTGGAAAGGTTAAATCATTTTCCAAAAATTTAAAGCCTCAACACAATTCCTCCTGGAAAATAAATAGATATGATAGATAGATAGATAGATAAAAAAACAACCCCACACAGCTAGTCCCATAGCTTTAAACAGGTATAAACAAAAACATTCAGCAGACTCTTGAGTTTATACCAACAGCACAAGCACTGTTTCCCATTAAAAAGAAGGGCAACCTCATTTAAGGTGGTGGTGGTTGCCCACTCTGTCCAGAATCCATCATATAGCTGTTTCCTTTGCTACCTTCCTATTTCCAGAGGATGCATAGTCCAGATATTCATAGAACCATGCTCTGAGTATCTGTGCCCACAGTTTGGCCTGTAAGCTAGTGCCATCTTGCTACTCACATCATGTGAATAAATCACAGGTGAAAACATACTACCATTAAAGAGAACACTTACCAAAGTGATATAGTTTAATTCCTCATTTCTTAAATAAGAAAACGTCTACTGGCAATGCTACCCTTCTCCCCCCTCCCATCACCCATCTCCAGCGCTGGCAATCACAGAGGTAAACTGGACATTACCAATTCTTCATCACTATCATATCATCATTTGCTCACTCCACTGAAGACTAAAAAACTTTAATAATGCAAAGATAATATCCCTTCAATTCAATGTATTTGCCTGCAGTAGTTTCTCTGAAATTTATCTTTGTGCTTCTTCAAAATACACATGGCTACAGCAAAATACAAGCCAACCTAAAACTGCTGGAAGGGAGAAGATGCATGAAGTATGCAATTTACTAGGCTCAGGGGAGTTAAGTCCCTCTTTGAGAAGTTAAGCTGCAGTTCTTCAATCATCATCATGAAGCAGGAATGAAAGAGGCAGTCAGCAAGAAACACTGCTAGATCTGGACAGATATTCACAAGAGGAAATGCTCTGGGAAGGCTCTTTGATAAAAGACATGACTTTATGGTCATAGTGAGACCTTTCTTTGCACTGCTCAGTAAGTTCCTCTCTTAAATTAAAGCAGATATCTAAAATTTATATAATTATTTATATTGTACGAGAAAACTCATGTCCCTTTCAGTTAGCCTTATAGCACGTTTGTTTTATTACTGTAGCATTAATGTTGTAGTCATACACTCACCTATCTACAAAGTGAATTCACTGTCACATTGCAGCTATGCTAATAAGCTGCAGCAGAATAGTTTTCTTTTAGAGGTAACACAGATCAAATAATATTTGTTTAAAGCAAATAATTACATGAATAAGTGAAAACTACTAATCAAGTATTTTTTCAGGCGTTCAAAATAGTTAATCAAAGATAGAAGAACAAGCATACAAGTAATCGTCCTGGAGGTACCACCAAACAAACAACAGAGTCAGCAGGATGAGCATGAATTCTGTTTGCAGTCCGGCATTCCTTTCACTCCACCCTATTGGAGGACTTGCATCATTCCTTAACAACTCCCCCGGAGCACATCAATTTCCTCCATCTAATTGAACCGCCAAGTAGAGCCATCCAAGCTATCTGTTTGAAGTCTACCCGGCCAATGAGTCTGTGACTGCACTTCCAACGAAGGCATTTAAGTGTCCTAAAAAGACCAAAACACCTTCCTACCTTCTAAGCAAAAAAACGACTGATGTTGTGCACATGAGCAGAACGCATAGTAATTTTTTATTTTTATTTTTTATTGTTACTATTGTTATTACTTATGCAGTTTCTCAACTATGACACATTTCTGTCATTGGCTTGGGAACTGTCTTAGCATTTTCTATCCTGTAATAGTATGACGTGGCAATTGACGTAGATCAGGGTTATGTCTAACTGGATGGCAGCCCACTTCTTAAAAGGCACCTTCCCTGGTTGATGCAATTATATTTCTGCCAGCCTTGGAGCACAGACAGTCTGGTCTCATGTGGTTCTACTTGTGCGTTTGTTTCCCCCTTTATTGCAGATTCCACACCTGAATATGTAATCTTCAATGGTGTTGTGCGTGCTTGGACACAGCTAAAAAAAAAATTTATGCTTCAGACTTACATTTCCCAATACATAGATGAATATGAAGGATTTACACACACACAGTACTTCTGACCTCCTGCTGTGAATGGTATTTCAGCAAGATGTCCTTTTCTGGCAGTTGTCAGGGAGAGGGAATAGAGGAAATTTCCAACTTGTTGCAATGGGTCTAGGACAACAGTAATTTAAAGTAAGGTAACTGAACAACCAATAGAAATGTCCAATGTCTAATTTTTTTCATTTTTTTACCAGCCTCTTGTTGTGGCTTCTCTATTTTTCATTATATAATAATTCACAAAAATATACCCAATAAGAAACAGAGTTTTTTAAATATTTTTTTATTTTTTGGATTAGAAAGAACTCATCTTGTTTCTAGGAAAAACTTTGTGAAATATCAACCAAACTAGAAGCACTCAGCATACTATTAGATCTAATACAGTACCTAGAATCTCCCTCTTTCACTCATAAGCAAAACTAAGTCCAGTTCCTGTTCAGTAATACAAAACAGATCAAACCTAACTTCAGTAATTACCTAACAAAAGCAAAATGTCACACATAGATTCTCTTCCTATATTCCTCTGAGCTACTAAAATATGTGATTTTTGTTTACATCATTGTATAATCTGAGAAATATCATACCACCAATCCCAATATTGACAGTCCTAATTAAAGTATCACCTATTTCCTTTCTGGGGAGTCCACAGGTTAAGAAAACATCCTACTTACACTTATTTGTACTCCTATCATGCTATGTGGCAACTCCACAAGTAAAATTTCAGAGAACTTTACAACCTGGCTGTACGTCACACAAAGAAAACTTAAGTCACCTTTTATGAGTCCTCTGCCTGTAGAGGGGAAATGCCAAGTGATAATGGCTTACCATTGCTAGAGCAAGAGTCATTAAATCAAAAGCCAAAAAAAGCTAGAATAAGTTATGAGAGCTTTGAGAGATGCTTCTTTCTTGTACCAAAAAAAAGTTTTTCTGATAAAACCCCCTGTCCTGAATAACAGAACTGTGCTACTACACCCATGATGATTTACAGCACAAGATTCAGCGCAACTATGACAAACCAATCTTGCAGTTACTAGTAAGGCTTCAAAAATGTGATCCCAGCAAGATTGTTCAGGTACAGCCAGAAACTGGAGTGATACACAATGGCCAATGCTTTGAACACCTGATCTCAGCATATTTGTGCATTCCAAACGTAGCAAGTTATTGCTTCCTGGTTGATTGCTAGTACATCTGCATCCGTACATTGTGCCTGGGGGCAGTTATAGGTCTCTAGCAGAATTACAGTAATAACAATTTTTTTCCCCCTAAATTCTATTAAGAAATTTACCACAAAAGACCCTCCCAGGAAATTTCAGAGGAGATGGAAATAACGACACCTCCACACCCTCCTAAATCTCCCAGATGTACCACTGAGTCTCCTACTGCCAATATGATTAAGATTGCATTGGATCAGAACGCACTCCAGAAGGCCAAGACCTGCACGTATGATAAAAATGCGTACTCATATGATAATTATGTCAACTTACAGAGTTTTCTGTAAGAATAAAAGCCTCCTTAGTTAGAAGCCACAGAAAGCTGAAACAGCAAAACAGCCACATTTACACTCAAAGCCAGAGTTTGGCTACTGTTCCAAGTGGCCCAATTCACTATTTTCTATGATCAGAGAAAAAGCATGACATTGATATGCTCCCTAGTGTTTTACTACTCCAGAGCATCAGAGTCCCACTGGCACAAAGACCTGAAACAGCATTCAGGGGACCTTCACAGGATAAGGAGAATTGTTCCCCATGCATTAACAGGCTCTCAGTGCTGACATTTTGCTGGCTGAAGCACCAAGTGTGCCTTTGGAAAAGAAAAGTTTTAATAATTGCAAGGGATTGGTGTATTAAAGGTTCATTAGCTTAGTTGCTTATTCAAATAACTCTAAAGGAGCATCCTTCTGCAAGAGGTATAAAACTCATCACTAAAGAAGTGACAGTCCACCTAATGGTTAAGACAAAAAGCCACATCCAAAACAGCTGTCACATCTGTCAGTGTTCATATTCAGGTGTTCATCAGCCCACAGCAATTTCCTTTGGAGTAAAAAAACTGCCCTTACTTCACACAAGTCAAAATAAGTTTTTAAGTTGGAAGAAAACGAAGCACCCTTTTCTGAACAATTCTGGAAGATCATACCTTCACTCCTCTCTGCACTCTGAGCTCACTTACAACGTGCTAAACACATGGCCACGTCTGACCCTTACACATGTCAAACCTGTCTCCACCACCAGAAACCCACCTGCAAGGCAGTAGGCCAGCAGAGACTTCAGGCCCACAGCTGGTGTACCCCTTCTCACCTAAACAAAGGCTAACTCACATGTGGATGCAAGGCCTATCAGGGAGAAAGGGAGGCAATACAGAACTGATGTTTGGGGTTTTGTTCTGGGTTTCTCCTCCCCTCCCTGACAAACTCCATCCAGGGAGTCAGGAATTAATTTGAGGCTTTAGCACAAAGATAAACTATCTCGTTTATGGTCCAAGGAGCAGGATGTTTTCTTCATGTGTTCAGAATGGTTTGGTTGCAGTGACATGCATGAAAGCACACAGTAGTTAAATAAATGTGGCTTGCCTGATGAGGAGCAGCATTCTTACTGAAGAGAGAGAAAGCACTATTTCTAGATATACAACTTATTTGCATGTTTGAGAGCTAGAACAATCTGCAAGTCCTGCTCAAAAGCCAAAGTAACCGCAAGTTTTCAAGATGACATATTGAAACACAGAGTGAAAGCTTTCTGCAAAAGTCGAAGTGTTACATTAGAACATTATTTAGAAGTTAAAGGGTTTTACCAGCTGAGTGCAGAGTCCCATGGCAGAGTAATACTAAATAACCAACGCAAAACACCCAGTTCCGCAGAATCTGAAACATATCTGCAGCTTCTCCGCACGGAAACAAAAATTGTCATGAATGGAAATTTAATTATCTCCTTCTCCCAGAAGTGCTCATCTTCACAGGTCAGAGGTATGCAAAGAAAAAAATATATATACATGGAAGAGTTCACATTCCATTGCTTGCACCATAGCTGCGACTAAACAGACGATATTTTTCTTTCCTGACTTACATTTTCCAAATATTCATCATAATAGAACTATTAGAATACAGAGGAGAAAAAAAAATGCAGATTTAAGCAAAGTATTATTTGTGGAAACGTGCTGAAATTGAAAATTTTGTGGTTTTGTATGAAGGAAGTGAATATTGTCACATAATCTTAATGAAGCATATGGTTTGCATTGATTCCCAAAACCCATAAATAAACACTAGGAAAATCATTATGAAATTTTTAAGAAATTGTTGGTGGGAATTGGAAGAGAAGAGACATGACAAAGGAAAACAGACTGCCAGACTTGCAATTATAAAGGAAGCTGAGAATAGATACTTCTAAAAACAAGCTTATGTTTCACAATTATTTACAGTAGATGAAAAGCCTAAGGGCATTCATTAAAGAAAAAAAAATAAAAGCAAGAAAACAGCACTATTACATCACTGAAGCCACCATGAAAATTTCTATACTTTAATGAATTAGCAAGCCTTGCAAAGGCCCCTTTCAGAGACTTAATCAGAATTCAAGACTGGTATTAGCATGGATGAGTTCTACATGTGTAATTTGTTAGTATACAGAAACAAACAAATGTAACAGAGGTGCAGAGGTGAACAAGGTCACTAAATCCTATGCTCATTTTGCTGACTTGTCTAAATAAGGCAGGCCATTCGTATAAAATCAGACACCAATAATAAGGTAGTCTTAGGTAGTTGAATTCCTTATCTTCCATAGCATTTACAAAAGAAGCTTTAATCCATTAAGATACATTTCATGTAGATATAGTGATGAGATTCATCACCTTTCTTTTATGTTGCTTTAAATCTTGTCACCAATCTTTTCAAGACAGAGGAGTTTCAGAGGCCCGCACTGATTCTGCTAGGAACACTACTGAGCAAGGGCTGGCAATCCACTTTCTAGCTCTGTTACACACATTTTTCTATCAGTCCTATTATTTAGACAAGAACTTTTGCGTGTTCTCACCCAATATAATTTCCACTCTATGTGCAAAGACTGCTTCTGACTCATCTAGAGACCTCTAAGACAATCAGAAAAAAAAAAACAAAAACAATAAAAACAAGCAAACAAAAAGGAAATATGACAAAACACTTTCTTGGTAAGATGTAGACAGCATTACGAGCTTGTTTCCCTGTAACTTCTATGAAAGAAAGGTTTTTGATATAATCAAATTGCTTTTGACTGCTTCTATTTTTCCTTTTCCAAAAGAGTGATGGGGTGAGGAAAGAGGATGCGCAGCCCTAAACACTGAATTCAATTACATTTTAAGGTACAGAAGACTTGTGATCGTATATGCAAAGAGAACTTCTCCACCAATGTGTCTTGTTTTTGTTGTCTTCCATGGAGAGAAGCTGATGATAGCTCAGACAAATACATGCCAATTAGCTGTGAACAAATCCTGTTGCAGCACACCCTTCTGTCATTGTAAAACTAGCAGCAACAGTATCACCCAAGCCAGTAGAAGCATTGCAAGAGAAATAGGTAAGCAGCCTTCTTCCTACCCAAACTTCTCCCACACAACCCCGAAACATGCCTGACAGCTACTTCAATCCTCCACTGCTATTGCAGAGTTGCTGCTGGTCATCATGATAGGTGGCTCTAATACATTTTATCCCAAGTTTACTCATTGGTACAAGATCGTTGATCCCGTGAGACTGGTTTTATGTTCAAAGCATTCTCAAAGCTTTGTTTCCTTTGTGGCACATTCTGTATCCATCAACACCAAGCCACAAATTCCATCTTTTCCTTGTTAATTATGCCTATGCTGCTCTGCTCTGGCTTTGTTCATTGCAGAGCTTTGATAAATGAGCTTTCTACCCTCATCATTCTGAGGACACAGAGAAAAGTCCCATCCAGTTCTAAATTAAATGATGAAAATAAGGAAATGGGTTGGTTTTCATATTAGAAATTGATGAAGTGTGTGGGGAGGGGGCATGGGAGAAAAGAAATTCCAGAATTAACCAGACCTGACCAGCAGCTTTGCCTTCCTGGAGTTGCTGGGTGAGCCAGCTCTGGATATGTTTCCAACTATGAAACAACTTCCCGGCTTGATTTTTGCACTAGTACAAAATTCCAGACAGAAGAATAGTAAAACTCCTCTTGGACAACTTTTCTTATGAGGTTAACTTATTTACACATTTTAGAAACTGAACAAATGCTGCATTAGAGCCACAAGACCACTAGAAGATGACCTGATTTTGTGACAAATTAATAACAAGCAATCAATTTACATTTAAAATTAACTTTCTGCTTAATACTGCACTTAGATACTACAGCTAAGTTTATCTCAGCTCAGTTCTACTGAGCTCAACAGAGAAAAAAACACAAAACTAAGCTGTAGGCTGCTAAGAACAGCAGTATATTCTCTACCTCCAATGCCAGTGGAGTAACACAGAGGGGAACAACAAGAAACAGTCCTAAAAACTCAAGCCTGTGGTTACTCCGTTACAAATTAATGACAAAGTCTTCATGAAGGTGCTAGCATCAGTTTCAGACAGAGGAAGAAAAATGTACTATATCAGTAATAATCAATAAAATTACTGTAGCCCGCACAAATTGATGATAGGACAGTAAAGCAATAATGCCATAAAGAAAAGTGATCTCAAATTGCTTTACATAAACACTTCAGGCATATGCAGTGTGACAAAACATATTTAAATAGCAGTAGTCATGTGGCCATGTCTTTATACCTATTCCTCTGTCGGGGAGACAGCAGTTCTTACCAAAATGTCAGGCACAAAGGTCAGGTATGGTATGAAAAAAGAAACAGATCAGCTTGATTCGGAACCAGAATCTCAGTGTTCCCATGATATGACTTCTTCATCCTTGTCCCATTCCTCTGCCTGCATATGATTTTTCAGTAGCAGGATAGAGCACAGGTTTCTCATTTTGCTAACCAAGTCATCTTTGCACGAGCTGAAAAAATATGCAGTTTTCCTCTGTACTCAGAGTTGCCAACTATTTTTTGTTGCTGGCTTCAGAGTCAGATAACAAATGCAACCAAGGCAGGAATATCTTAAAAGTCAACTCTAAAATGCCATTTTGGAAATAAACTTTGAAAAACAAATTCTGCACCAAAAAACATACTGTGTAATGTCCCAAGACTAAACAGGCTCACCAGTATACATGCAAATCTTGAACAGCGATACAGTTTGTTCTAAAATAATTAAGAGAAAGATGCAGATTTCCAGTGTGACAAAAACTGCTCTGAGAACAAATGTCATTCCACCCTGACCAGACCCTGCATCAATGTACATTTTGGCCAGTAAGACCACAAAAAGGTCTTGCCCTCTCTCTTGCCATTCCTCCTATACAGCTGTTGGTGGAGCAATCTCGGTGTCAGGGGCCAAGTGCTTTCTAAGCAGCTTCAGCAGATGCATCAATGCTCTCTGGACATGCAGAATTCTCCTCTCACCTTATGGGTGTCCATCTTTCATGTTTTAATGAGCAGTTCTTGCACACTACCTTCCAGTCATTTGGATTGCCAGTTGTTTTGGGGCATGTTTATTTCACATGCCCTGGTTAGTTTTACTAAGTCAATATTACTCCTGTTTATTTTCATGTTGGTACTGCTTGGTCGCTTCTCAGAACTCTTCTTCAACCATTGTGTCCTCACCACGAACAGGACACCTCAATAATAATATTTATGGAGAATTAGCTGAGTTGATTAAATTTGCGTGTGAAAAAACATAACAGGCAGCAACAGACCAAGGTTTTCTTCACTAGCTTATCAGACACACCCACTAGATGTCTATACCAGGAGGGGGTAAGGAAACAAAGAGAGAAGCAAAAAAATCATTATCTGTACTAATAACTCTTCAAAACAAACAGTGTATATTTTCATTAAGTCTTATGCTTGAAAGCAAACAAATATGCTGTTTTTTTGCAAGTACTTATTTGAATACATAGTATTTCTTTATTTTTCATGATCTTTGACTTTCACATATGAGAAAACTCTAACAGCTGAACATTCCCTTACAGTAATCACATTCATATATCTACAGAGTATAAAACCAGCTCATCAGTAAGGCCACATCTTGCCACATGAGAAGTCAGAGCATTCATATATCTAAGCATCTATTTAAGCATCTTTCCCAGTGCCTCTGTTTTCTTTTTATATTGGTAACTCAAGGAAAGCCCTGGATTCACCCTATGCCTAAGAGAAGTGAGTGGAAAAAGTTAAAGGGAGGTTCTTCCAAAATAAAAATAGATTTTGCGGAGCGCGGTGACTTGTGTAACACGCCTTCTGTTTCACTGACATGCAAGCCAGACACATCTGATATTCAGCTGTTTTTTCACACAAGATAGTAGGATTATATCAAACACTATGTGGCTTGCCACACCAGAAAGGGAGGTGTGCCACATGACTTTCATTTGACCAACATGAATAAACATGTCACTAAAAGCTTTCTTAGGAAACAGTCTTTATGAAATCAAAAACATATTCTGAAAGAGCGCCCACAACAGAAGTCATGGAATCATTGGCCTTTGCATAATATGGAAGATTTTCTGGGATAAGTATCGCGGCAGTCTTCAGGACTGCCTACTTGCTGGCCTTCAAGTTACAACTTAGATAGATTTCAGATACTCTGGGTTTGGCAGCTGGAGCAAGGTACTCTGAAACACCGACAAAACTGAAGTCCAGATACAGTGACTAGCTATTAGATTTGTGCTGGCAGTGGGCCAAACTGTGTTCATCTCACTCACAGGAGCCATCCAGCTGGGGTCATCGCAGAGCAGAGTGCACAGGACTTGGCACAACATGTTGCAGAAGTGCAGATGTGGAAACTGCAGCCACAAAGAAGACTCACAAGGCAAGGAAGGATTCGAGCTTGTTTCTGCTGACCTGACCGTGCACTGAAAGCCAACCAGTCTATCACAACTCCCTAATGGTAGACTTTGCTGCTAGCATGTTATTTATGGCTTCAATAACCTCTACCTTAAGAGGAACTTACCCACTACAGGACCCACCTACGCTTTCTGAGCACCTCCTGCAGGCTAGATCCAATTGTCAGATCTAGAACAGCAAATGTCATTAAAGATTCATGATTCCCACAGAAACACCTTGAGATATTAACATTTCCCTACACCTACAGTACAGGAAACTAATTTCCCTAAAATTTAACGTGAAATCCCAGACAGTTTTGAGTAAAGCCAATTTTTCAGTGCTTTTCCTGGTCTATTCCCCCCTATACTATAAATTAGGTATTAGATTGCTGGCTGTTTTTTGTTGTTGTTAATTTCAGTTATATACGTACTTCAAAAATAAAATTGTGGAAATGCTGAGCAGATGTATTAGTTTTTAATATTTTTGTCAATTTCATGCATCTCTTCACTTTGAGCAGATATTCTCAGATGGCTCAGCTTCATCTGTAATATGAAGGACCTGGAATAACTGCGTGTGAAAAAATCTGAACTGCAATCTTATGAGTTTGCATTCCATTTGGAATAACTCACAGACAGCGGGTTGGAAACTCCACCAGCTTTGACTTGAGGAGTGTTCCTGTGATTTTTCTCTCTCCAAGGGGCACTCTCCAAGAAGACCTGGAGTTCCACCCTACAACTTCAGATGGATTGCTCGATGCAAAAGGTCACCTGCATTATAGCTAGCTATGTCTGCTACACTCTGTTTAAGTACTTCTTCCAGGTTCTTGTTTGCCTATGGTTTTTCTAGAACGTCTTCAGCTGGTATTTCCAAATCACGGAACAGGAAAACATTACAAGCTACTGCTGACTATGGATTGTCCTATCAGTGTGGGATGGAGAAAGAAAGAGAGACAAAGAGGATAAAGAGAGAAAGACAACTTGCATATTAACAATTTCCACACAATCTAAATTCTATATTGATAACACAGCAAGAGTGAGGAAGTAGAACTGGGAAGAATTAATATTGCATTTATAGTACGAGGGGGAAAGTCTTTAAAGACTATTATAAATTAGATCAAGCACACCTCATCAACCACAGAATTGACAACTTCATTCCATTTCTGGTTGCTATTAGGTTTCATTCATCCAGTCACAATACTGTCATTATTTTAGCAGGGTATGATTATTAATACCTAAATAAACAGAACAATAAGATTTCTGTATGTTTGCTGAAATGTTTTTACCACTAGACCAACCTGGTGGTTCCGGCCTTTCTTTACATTATTTCTTCAAGAAAGTTGTTGATTCAACTAAGTAAAAGCAGTTTCATTTTCAGCAATTTAAGGCACACATACAACATGAATACATGCTTTCAAGCATGTATTCTCATTTCTTCTTGGTCCCTATTTCTACTTTCAAGTTGCTCTACATGACTTTCTCTTTGCTCCATCAAAAACAAAACTGGGTTGTCAACATCCTGCATGACTCTGAATAAGGCAGTTCTCTGTCTACCCCCATACACAGAATGCCCATGATGAGATAACAGGCAATTCACTCACACATGCTCACCCATATCATCACTTCTCTATGCTTTTTGCCTCATATGAAAGTGGTGCTACAGGTAGAGCTGTACCTTGCTCTGGACATCACTGCTAGGAAACCAAACCCACCTGATCCAGCCCATGTTCTCAATTTATCCCTGGATGAAAGCTGTTTAGCATCTCAAATGCAATCCCCTGGAGGCTGCCATTAGCACTAATGGTAATTTTTTTTCATAGTCAGTCCCACAGCCTCTTCCTAGCCAATGGATCTGCTTTCACAAGTGGCAGAGGCCACTTGCTTCAGCATACAGTGAGCAGCTACTTTGGGTCTTGACCACAGTTGAAAGGAAATGAGTTCATGCATTAAGCAGGGCTGGAAGTCTTTCTAATTCACAGATCAAGTTTCTTACCTTGACTCATTTTAACAATAGGTACAATATTTTCCCCCAGACATCTTCATCTTCTAAGACAAACTATAGGAATAAGTCCTTGTAAACGACGTCTTTCATATTTGTTGTGCTGTTCCAATTATCACATTCTTCCCTACATTTCAACTACCCTTCATATACCTTGCCACGTGTTGTTGCTGACAGCACAAATTACATCTTTCTAGATGGGAAATTACACTATTCAGAAATAAAAGACATAAATAATAAATTCAAGAAAAAAAATGCAAGAATTCTCTATGCCCTTCCTGACAACTTCTGTAATGATCTGTAAGCTGCAATGTTTTTCCAACAAGTTTTTATAATATTTGTTTCTAATTTTTTATTAAATCATGTTGTTTTCCTGTTGTCATTTCTGTAAAGCAGAGGTGACAACATGGACTAAAGGGCTTTAAGCTGATTTTGAAAGCTTAGTATTTATGCTATTCATGCACTACAGAAAGGCCTCTTGCAATGGGAAAAGATCCATTATGCAAAGAACACAATCACTTGGGAGGAAAGGGTCTGTCCTCACTGTGTCAGTGAGGGGACAAGGACCTTGAGTTTGGTAGATCTACTGCTTAGTCCCAGCTGACTAATACTCTGCAATTGGAAGAATGGGTCAAATCAGTTCGCCTTACACATTTCCATTTCGTATAGATTAAGGCCATTTATACATGAGCACTTGTGTTACGGAAAAGTTGGATTTGACAACTGCAGGAACATGGATTCCATCTTTAAAAGCTAACTCTTTCTCATAAACTCACAAATCTTCAGAAAAGTTATTAACTGGAGCAGATACAGGTTAGCTTCTTGCATAGTCAAGTTACAGTCAGTTCTGAACTAAACCCTTTTCCCCCATTATAGTCCTCAGAACAGGATGAGAAAAGCCATTTCCTGAATGTCCAGCTGGTGAGAGTGATTAGCGATCTTAAATGCCTTCTCCGCCTGCCAGTTAAGCTACAAATGGTTTCAGTAAGGTGCTGAACAACCTCTTGTGTTTTTTCCATTCTGTATTCCCAGGTTTCATTGATGTCTACAAAACACACATGTTGCACAAAACCAGGTGGATCTTAGGCAGTATTACAAGAATAACTACAACAATAAAATTGCCAAATCTTTCTTACTTCAAGGCCTTTCTCCCCTCTTCTCCTTCAAGGCTGTCTGACAAACTCATATCCCTCAGAGCAGATCTCCTCATACAGGGATTGTTACTTGTGCCTTATATTCAAAACCTTTTGTGATGAGGACAGGTATGAAATCAGAATTACTCGCAGAGGCTTTAGCTCGTACCTAATATTTTATTTTTATTTACATCTTTCTTCCATCTCACTCACTTCATCTACAGCCCTTCAAATTGTACAAAAGCACCATGCAAACTCAGCCCCAATGAGACACTCAAGTCAAGAGCAGACAACTACTACATACTGTTGACTTGCTCAGGTGATGGGAAATTGCCCACCTACCTGCAGGCAAGCCAGGAAACCTCACCATTTTTTGGATGAAAGATGATCAGATATTTTTCTCCTGATTCCCCACTAACTTTTGGAAAGCTTCCTTCCATACTTAATGATTCCTTGCAAGCCTGCACACCTATAGAAGGTTTGCATTCAGAATTCCCAAGGGTAAAAACAAAGCTGTATGTTATGCAGTTACATTTTCAAATATGCTGATAAAAGCTAGACAGGAAAATAAGGTAAATACTTCAGAACTCATGACTAAACACTGTTATATGTTTTAAGTGAAAAGAAAATTGCATGCAGTGCCAGTCTGATATAGTCAGCTACTGATACAGTAAAATATGTTTAAAAACAATCATTTCCAACGTTCTGGGAACCTTCAAAGAAGTGTTCATTGTTGGACACATCAGTGGTTCCGATGTTCCTCAGTCATCTTCTTTGACTTCTTAAGGGAGAAGATGGGATAGGACAAGAGGGAATAGCCACAAGTTACACCAGAGGAGGTTCAGACTGGATAATAGGAAGAATTTCTTCCTGGAAACAGTGGTCAGGCATTTGAACAGGCCACCCAAGGAAGTGGTGGAGTTGCCATTCCTGGAGGTGTTTAAGGATAGGATATACATAGTACTTAGGGACACAATTTAGCAGGTAATATTAGTGGTAGGTAGACAGACTAGATGATCTTACAAACATTAAAGCTGGAAAAGACCTCTATGAATCTATGAATATATTGTTTTATAGCATTACCTCAGAGAACTTAGGAAACTGGAGTGATTACTACCACATATTAAATACAGTTCCATAAAGAGAGGAGCACACTTCATTTAGGCAAAATGCAACACAAATAATGATAACTATTTCAGCCATCAGGAACTCAACATCTTATAGAATGAGAGAATCCTTAGAGTTGAAAGGGACCTTTAAAGGTCACCTAGTCTAACTCCCCTACAATGAACAGGGACATACGCAGCTCCATCATGTATCTCATTTAAGACAATGAATAATGAAAAACATTTCAGAGCTGCCGGAATGATTTAGATACCCACCAATTTTCAAATTTTCTTGGCATCCCAAATGTTATCCAGAAACTCCTACTCACTGCTCAAACGCCATACAGAAAGCTAAGACATCCTAGAGTCTACTTATGGCACTGTACAAAAATGGTTAGCTAATTTTAAAAGGTGGTCAAATACATCTAGAATGATAGTATATTTCATTTTCCAGTGTAAATCTGGCTCCTAGTCTACCACTTCCTTTAGAAACACTCACAAGAAAACTGTGTAGTACGGAATGGTGAGACCATGCCTTCTGCTCTGTACTGGACTAAACACAACACATGAAAATAAAATGCTCATTAAAATGCTCTTACTGACGTTTGGCTACTCTAATTCAAATTTTTATGGCAGTATTTTATCCCTTTTGTACCTCAAGTCAAACAGAGAGAAGCCAGCAAATAATGCATAAATAAGGTAGTTTTATAATCAAGTCAAGCCCTCCATCTCCCTGAAGACTACTCTCTCCAAGCTGTTCAAATATTGAATAACTTCAGAATATAATTATCCTTTGTATTCAATCATGTGCCAAAGTTAAACTAACCAAGTACTGTAATACAATATAGTCCCTTGAACCAGCTTGACTTGAACATTGTTTATATCTCTGCCATATGGAAAAGGACCACCCAAACACAAAAATCAGTTAAAAGTTAATGTCACTGTTCAGTGATAAAAAAAATATAAAAAAGTCCTAGAGAAGATGCTTTGTATGACCATGGCGGCTAAAGTGATTAGTGATGCACAAGAGTCAGGAGATTTGTGCTTTATGCTGCTTTGAGCCTATGACAACTGTATGAAAAGCTGTCACTTAACCTGTTTAGCAATGACTCAGTACTTTTCCTTCATAAACAGAAGGCCACTCCAATAAAAAAGAAGATAACATTGCCTGAAGATTTCCTGTGGCAGGAAGAGAAATGCAGTCCTTGATAATAATAAAATTGTATTTTGCTCTCAAAAACTGGATTTTTTTCAGTGTTGAATGAGACAAAATGAGAGCACTCTACTTCCAAACAGTCTCAGAATTTCATTTGTCTGAAATTTAGACTAAGTTTATGTTTAAAGTTTGAATATTTAAACAAAGGAAAAGCTTTCTATTCACTAAATCTGATGCCAGAAAATATCCTTATATTTTACAAGCACTTGAATAAAGTTTAAAACTAAGAGATGTTATTTGAACCCAAGAATATCACCTGACATTAAAGACTTTTTGCTCTCCAGATAAACATCCAACTTTGAGACATGTAAAAGTAAGAAAACACTAAATAATCTGTTAAAACAAACCAAAAAAAACCAAAGTTTCTTCATAGATACCTTTTTGGAAACTGCTTTAAGAACATGTGGGGAACAGCTGATGAATTTAACAGGATATTTTTTTAATATGGGTCATATTAAGGACTAAGAGTCTCTTAAAAAAAATAAAAAAGTAAAAAACATCGGCACCCACTAAGCTTAGAATTTGGTATTTCCTGACTGTTTAAGTTCAGATCAGTATCAGAGCCCAATTTTCCTGTGTTTTCCACTCTGCAGCCTTTCCCCAGCTATTGTCTGTAATGTGAGGTAAGACAAAGCATAAAATGGGTTTTCCATATGAAGACGACACCAACTACCATTCAGTTTAAGAGAAGGGAAGATGTTACCCACGACAGATGAAGATCCAGGATGTCCCAACTCCTGATCCTGACAGTCTAGAAACACCACTGTAGACAGGTTAGTCTCATCTTGGTCCCCCAAAGGTGGTGAAGTACCAAACTTTCACTGTAGTTATTACGTTAACACTGCAGTTCAGTTAAGCCCTTCTTAACACTGTGTTACCTGCTGGTCCTGGATTTTAACTTGTGTGCTTTACTTTCAGTCCATGAAATTTGGACAGAAATAGATAACAAGAGGCCAGAAGAAACTCCTGCATGACCAGGAACAGAATTTCTCATAACAACCTTACAGGTGTCTAAAGTGAGGTTTCTCAGCAGCTCCAGACTTAGTTTCTTTTTAAGCTGATACAGACTGAAGTGTGGTTGTACTTGACTATTAGCTTATTTTTGTCCATTCATTCTAAGCACTGAGAAATACAATTATGATGCTTTCTAGGGATACTTGAACCATTAAGAGCAGGTCAGAGAGCCAAACATCAAACCAAAATCACATCTGAGCCAGCAGCAAAAGTCTTATGGTAGAAGATGCAAGTGGGGTGGTCTCTGTATCTTGGCTCAGAGAAGCAGAGGAAAGTTGGTACTTCTATGCAGTATACATTAGCAGATCCTGTTTTTAAAAAATCTGTAAACTGGTAGAACAGAACAGAATTGAGGGGAATTTGTGTAGAAGCATATGCTCAAATTTATCACACTGATAATACCAGGTAAGAATTACTACTCAGAAGGATCCTACAAATCCTTATGATTTCAGGTTTCTAGATGAAGAAAAATGACAAAAGATACATTTGTCAGAATGAGCCTCAACCTATCTACATGGTCTGAATGCATCCACTGTAAAGAAAACTTACTATTACAATAGGGAGCCATCCTTCTAAGACAGCTGATGAAGGGATGCTGGACTGAGTTAAAGAGAAGGAGGGATTATCCTACCCTTCGCAGGCTTTTAAGTCACTGAAAGTACTTTATAAATTCCACTGGCACCAGGAGCTACATAAGGAAAACATAAGTTGCTCTGTATGAACATAAGGTTTTTTAAAGCTTTCAAGGAAAGCTCAAAATCAGCACTTATAATACGTTTTCAATAAAAAGAGATAAAAAGAGAAGAAGAGATTTTCGTATGCAACAGCCCATACAACAATCCTCTATAACAGTTCATTTCAAGCCAGCTGTACCCTCTGAAAGGATTTGCTACACTTACACAGGCTATTTTTCAAACGCCACATAACCAACTTGCAGGTGATGGGATTGGCAGTTGGTGTAATTTCACATCAGTGCATTATAAAACAAAAACTTTACAAACAGCCCACAAACAACCCAATAACAACAAAAGATGATCCACATTTATCTTTGCCCACTTACTTTCAACTCAGAACTATGTGAAGAACCTGCTTTCGATTCTGTATAGCCCTGAGCTGACTGCAGTACCTTGAAGAGCACGTGCCAGAGAGCTGACAAACTCATTTCTGAAGTTTGCAAAAATAAATATATTTTAAAAAGTTGATAAATGAACTAGTTCTCTGGGTTTCTGCAAGACAGTTCTGATCTGATTTTAGTTTGTCTGCTTTTTGTCATACAAAATAAATCTCATCTGCCTCCACTGTCTGCATGTAACTGAGAGGCTTTGTTTAAACACAAAATTACACCAAACAGCTTTAAACCGCTGTGCAATTTACTGGCAATTATTCTCTCTGTGCCTACTGGAAACACATTAACACTACAATTAGGGTCGGCAAATAACTTGCTACTCATTAGCTAAGAGAAACAGAAACAAATCTGAACTATATTTAAATTGACTGCATCTTTTGTACTGAAGGTAAACCAGCTGTTCTTGCCCTGTGGGAGACCACCAATGCCTACATACACAAATAAATACACATAGAGTTGAGTGAACAAATGCACTGATCTCAAAATAAAGATATCTGAAAGAAAGTTACTGACAAACACTATGTATTCTTCTCACCCTGAAAGAAGCAAACCTCGTTCACAGTGCCACTTTAAATCCCCAATCTTCAAAAATACCCCTAGTTAGTCTGTTTGTATAGATTTGATTAGGTTTAAAATTTAAGAAGGAAATTCAGTACCCATCAGAGGTAAAGCTCAAAAAATTCTTGTGTGAGCTTACAGTGATCTGAAATAATACAGCCCTTCAAAATAGGTTTAATATAACCATCCTACTTAGAAATCTTTGATTTCTACTCAGAAATGAGCTATACGTAATACAAAGAGCATTCAGATGTGTAAAACCAACTAACAGACTAGAACATCTTCACTACTAATGCAAAAAAAACCAAACCAAAACAAAAAAACAACAAAAAAAACCACACCAAAATAAAAGAAAACCAGCAAATCTAAGATTCAAATAGGCCACCTTTCATTCTACTTAGACATTTTTCAAGCTATCGCCCAAACAACTCAGAATCAAGTGAAAGGGCATTCTAGCATTTGGAAAGCTAGCCAAGATTTGCAAGTACAGGTTTGATTTCTTGCTCTTCCAAGGGTTTCCAGTATATCTTAGACAGGATTACCAAAGAGATTCCAAAAATCTAAAAACTAACAAATCTAGCACTGAATTTTCGAAGAGTGGTTGCTTAACTTGAAAACATTTAAGCCCATCAGTATCTGTATTTTATGTCTTTTCAAGTAAAAAAAAACAAAAAAAAAAACAAAAAAAACAAAAAAAAACCTGTTCAGGAGTAGGACAACAGTATCTCAGCCTTCCTAGTGTTGAATAACTATCTTGTAGCAGGCTTCAGTGGGGAAGTGCAGAGACATTCTGAGGGTGAAGCCTGGGAAGCTGGGCAGCAGACTCCTACTGCAGTCTCCATTACCCACTCCAAACAGTGCTTCAGTTTCTTACATCGGAGACAGGATTTGTACAGAACAGATGTGCTACAGATAAACAATGAAAGCAAACAGTACATATGCTTGAATCTGCAGTTGCCACACCAGTTCTACTGTTCCCATCCCTCACCTTTATGCTGCTGTCTTAGACAAAGCAGAAATAGTTCATATGAGATGCTTAATGGATGCTACGATAAGAGGGTCACTCTTCAGTGATAGAAAATATCCTCAATTTTGGACTGCACAGAGGTACAAAAAGACCTTCCACAGTAGCTGTTTAAAAGCTTTTCTAGGTCACAGTCTAAGGGTAGATCAACCCCTCAGGTGATACACATTGCAGTTTGATAAAACCCTTAATGGTTAAACTTGCAGTTTATATAAACTGAAGATCTTTTAGTGCAAGGTATGTGTGACAGGACGAGATTATCCTCCACGCATTCAGCAATGACACTAAAGAACGCTTACTTTCAACCACTCCAACTTGAGTCTTGGAGAGTTTCTTCATCGACTGCTTTATTATAACAATTTGGCACCCCAGACGGGACAGCTCCTGTGCCTCAACAGTTTCTGAGATCATAGAATCTCAGCTAGCACCAAGGTATTCTCAGGAGGACTCTGATTCCCAGACTGAAGAGCCCCATAGCAAAGATGACTGACTAGTTTTGCGCTTTGGATTTCTTTGGTTATCTGCCCATCAGATGCAATGAAAGTTGCACAACACAGCAATTAAAAACCCAGGTAAGGGGTTAAAGTTCCCCAGGGAGGTTAGGGTCCCCCTGTATTTTGGTTGCTTGCCTGTCAGACATTACAGAAGTTGTGAAAGGTAGGTCAAAGTAGTTAAATATAACCACCGTAATTACCAATAGATGACCTTGTTTGACTGTTACTTATTTGTTTATACTGTTATTGTCTGATTGTTTATTTGTGTTATTGTACAAAGAACTCATCCACGTACACTGTTAAAATGGGCACTGGATCATCTAGGGGTGAACGAATTTTGGAAAAGTCACTTACTTCTGAGCTGTGTTTTAAGTCATTAGAAAGAATCAGCTGCATCCTCTGTTGGGGTTGCACGGAAAGGTGACTAAAGTATGATGGGGGCTAGGACCAAGAGGCAGTGGAAGATTTGCAATTGTGAAAAGAATTGGTTGGAGCATACTATGTTAGGACCCAGAAGGTGATGAACTGTATGTGGTGTCAGATAAAGAGAGAGAGAAAGAAGAGTGTTAATGATGCGTTGTTCAGCAGGTAGTAATGGACTGAGATGCTAGTAGTCCCAAGAGGGAGGCAGGGGCCTCATAATCATGGACTCGGACTCTGTGCAGTAGAGGAGTCAGATAACGAGCCTGAAAGAATAACTACAGCAAAAACGCCAGTGGCAGAGATGGCTTGCTGCTGGCATAGGGTTGTGCTGTAGGCCCCATTGAGGCAGGTAATTGGAAATGACAGACAAGTTGACATTAAGATAATCTTTTTCAAGAGGAAAGTAGCTGCTAGCAGCTATCAACATGCTCTTGTATGGGAAGCTAGTGATTTTGAAATGATGATTAAAACTCAAGATCTGTATTGGAAAGATATAGAACCTATTATGGAAGTGTTGTTTGATGTACAGAAAAATAAAAGATTCATAAGATCACAAGGCTCCAAGTGGGGGCATCGCAAAGATTTTTGCTTGGGACATAATACAGGCAAGGACTAGAGGGGCCTAAATCCCAGAGCAGATTTAGGCTCAGGGAGAAGGATTCCCCCAGTTTGCACCAGTTCTGAGTCAGCTGCTAGGCACCAGTCGAGGTAAAAGCTGGCATCTAAGCTTTAATTGGATAAGACTTGCTGGAAAAATTAGACGTGGAAGTAAAACTTAAAGATGGGGTGGTAGAAGCATTGATACCAGAATCTAAATTTGTCCAAGCTACAGTATTATTGTTACAGGAAGTCAAGACAGTAAAGAAAGGAATTTCACTCCAGGTGAAAGCTGCAGCAGGAGGTGCCTGGAAGATCAAAGAGAGTTGAGCGAGTAAGGATAGATCTAAAGCTAGAAATGGTACCAGTAATGCTGAAACAATATCCTATAAAATTAGAAGGTAAGATGGAGTTGGCACCTCTCATACAAAAATCCTTAAAACAGTTTATTCTAAATACAGCACCTCAAATATTGCCTGTTAAAAAGGCTGCAATATAAAGAGCAATTTATATTGTTAAGTGCTCTTACTGTAGAACAGAGGTGGCTAACAGTGCTAGACTCATTGCATTCGAAAGTCAAGGGCTATTTGCATTTGCGTAGAAGTATCCAGAGATGGGGACAAAGAAGAAAAGCAAAAACAAACAAACAAACCAAAACAGAGAGAGAAAAATCAACACAGTGCTGCTGCAAGGATTTAAGAAATCATGTATCTAAGGAGTTGCAATTATGGAGGCAAGAAAATAAAGAAGGAATTGTGTTGCAGTGATATACATATTACTAGCTGGAAAGTCTCAATAAGAATATTTTATTGCATTTTCTCAAATCAAGTGGATTCTGCGCATTGAAGAAAAAAGCTCAAATTGCACAAGCAGCTGTAACTTCTCTAGATTTTGAGATCCTATGAGGACTGAGGCAGCTAAGTGCTGACAGAAAATAAGCCATCTGCAAGCTTCTGGAACTCTGAAATATCTATGAGCTGAGAACAATTTCAGGAATGATAGGATGGGTGTCATTTACGGGATATGAATTATTGAAAGTGTTAAAAAAGACCTCTACAAAGGACTAAGAAAAGTCAAAATGCTTACATCATACTTAAAAGAACATTAATGACAGCCCTGGCTTTGGGACTATGAGAAACAGGCCGTGGCTCTAGGGATCCTCACACCAGGCTTGGGAGGAAATCGGCAGACAATAGCCTATTTCTCTAAGCAACTGGACACAGTGTGTCAGAGATGGCCTGGGTGTTTGACAGCAGACTCTGCAACTGTGTTGCTAACAGAAGGAACTCAATAAGACCCAACTAATACCCACTGGATATGGTCAACACGATGTTTCTAATCTTCTTCAGTATCATAGAGACATTGTGAAAAAGACACTATTTTATTCAAACATACTTCTCCTTGCTGATAAATTCCCCCCCCTTCCAAAAAAAGAAGGCATTTGCCATGGCTAGGGGGAACTAATGAAAGACAAAAAGACTACAGGATGTCCTGCAAGTGAGAGATCTCTAACAAGGTGAGTATGATAACAAGCAAGAGCATAAACCAGTCAGGTAACTTTAAGAGAGGCCTCTAAGAGGATAGTCATTCAATAGGATGACTTTTTGAAAGCCTGATAGTGTGTACTGCATATCATGTGAATGCTGCCAACCTGCCCTGGTCACCCAACCTCTGACACTGATAAACTGCAGAAGCTCATCAACAAGGACAAGCCACTTAAAAGTGGGGGAACAAACAGACCAATATGGCCACAAAAAGGGTTGCAGAATAAGGCGTAGATACTGAAGTGCTAGCCAGAATACCAGAGGAAGCATCCCTTTTACAAGGGAAACTTGTCACTAAATCTGGAAACAGTGCTAAAAGCAGAAAGGCAGGGAGAAGGATGAGCAGTTACACCTTCTGGCCTAGCGGTAGTGTCATACTCTCTCTGAGCAGACTAGTGAGGGAAGAGCACAATGCTGTACACTGAGGAACAGAAAATTTGCTGAAACATCTGCAGAAGTCTTATAAGTCAAAATATGACAGAGGTGGTTTGGTCTATTACTGAAAGTGTGAAATACGTTGTAAAAATAACCCAAAAACACATACTAAAATTCAGTTTGTGAAAACAGAACAATGAGCACATGGAGAATATCGGCAGATTGATTTTACTGAATTACCTAGGAATAGACAACTGAAATATTTTAGTCCTAGTGGATACATTTGCCAGCTGGCCTGAAGTCTTCCTGTGCCACACTGATAAAGCCAAGTGGTAAAAACATTACTGAAAGAAGTCATTGCAAGATTTGTAATGTCAATAGGAATTTCATCTGATAAAAGCCCACGTTTTGTAGGTACAGACAACCATATCAGACTCCTGGATTACCAAGAGAGATGTGAATAATACAAAGGGAAAATAATACAACAAACTCTTTAATTGCTCCAGGGAAAGTCTTGCAGGAGATAAAACAAATACATGGTATTAAGATCTCTCGAGTCTTAATTCCACATCACACACACCCTGACTAAGAAACTGAGTGTATGTCAAATTCCGGACTTGTGAAGCACTGCAGGAAAAGTGGAAAGGATCATTACAAGTTCTACTGACCTCCCACACTGCAGTGAAACTGGTGGGAAAAGAACCCTGGGTTCATTGTTCTTGGATTAGGAAGGCACCTTCCACATGGAAAATTGAACAGACTACCTTGCAAGCATAACGTATAAAGTAACAGTGCTGGTTACGAATTTGCTCCGTAGGCAAATCCTATGAAGGATAATAAACTAGCTAATGTAACTAATTAATCATTTTATAACTTCACTTGCACTTTCACACAGGGCCTAACCAAACAAGACACCTTTGATTCAGGTGAGCTGATTGTACGCTCCATGTCAGGAACAAACTGTAATTGGCTTTAGGGTGCATGAAGGGAAATTCTGGTTACGTGAGGGAAATGAATGTATGTTTGCTAGTAGAATAATGCCCTTCAAACAGAGTCAGTTACCCTGTGCACTATGGGAGATATTCTTAGCAATGCAAATCTGGGACAATGGCACTATGTCTGGAATATATTTACCTAGATACAATGTATTAGAAATACTGAGAAGGAGTAGCAATCCATTAGTTGAGAAGCCATTCTTTTGTTCCCTGCTTCTTCCCTGTGCTGGGAGTCAGTGTATTGGAAAAGCCATTCACTAGTTTGCATTCCTAGAGATACTCTCTAATGCCACCCTGACAGCATAGTAAGACTGCAAAGAAAAATTGGAACAGCCCTGGATTTGTTACTGGCTAGCCAGGGTGGCATATGTGCAGTTATTAATACTTCATATTGTCATGTACACAAATCAGAGAAGATAGAAGATGATACACGATACTTTGCAGGATTCTGAGGAGGACTGGGGTAAGCTGACCTCACAGTTGCCTGATTGGTCTTGGTTGAGGATGCTGTTTTTGATAATAGTTTGCTCTTGCTGTATGTATAATTGTGTGTACAATGATAAAGTGTTGCTATTATTATTATGACTGTTGTTGGTGATACAATAAATTGGTATGATTTGGGTTATAACACATTAGCTACAAACCTTCAAAAAGGGGAGGGGGAATTGATAGAAGTCACAGCTTGATAAGACCACTGATGAATAACCTTGCAGTTTGTTTAGATAATGGAAAGGGCTTGTGCTTCTGTATTGAAAAGATAAGGAAGGTTCCCAAGACTTGGTGTAGATAAGGAAGGTTCCATGAGTCTTCATAGGGAAGATGTATGTACCTCCAGGAAGACCTCTGAATGTATATAAACTGAAGACCTTCTTTTGTGTGTAAGGCACACATGATAGGAAGACAGTATCCCACATGCATCCAGCGTTGATATTAAAGAATGTCTGCTTTCAATACTCCAACTTGAGTCTTAGAGAGCTTCTTGATCAACTGCTTTACAGTGATGTCGGGACTTCAGTGTTTCCTAGCAAAGGAAAATCTACCTGTTACAGAAAAATGTCCTGACACCGTTACTTACAGTCTTCAGTGAATAACACCACCACCACACAGCAAAACGTGTTTTCTATTGCATTACACAGGGCCAATATTTAAATTAATTTTACTTGATATTTTCCACTTCACATCATTACTTTCTTTCTTTTTCCTCCATCAAAATGGAAACAAGTAATAACACATTCTCCCAAGAAAAATATTTCCAGTGTGAAGAAATTCCATCAGGGATCCTGGCCAACGCACAAATACAATAAAAATAAATAAATAAATACAAACACAATTTCACCTGCAGCTTTCCTCCCACCCCATCCTTGTCTGCTGAACATAGTCATGATTCCCATTTTCTCCTCTTCTCCACTCCTGTGGTTGCAACCACATAAAATACTGAAATACAGCATGATGTTAACAAGTTCCTGGATTGATCAAGTTCGCCTTATCTGTAATTTAAATCTTGTGTTGTTCCAGGTGCAGGTCCCAGAGAACACAAATCTCTATCACTACCCTACTCCAGCTTTCCAGTTTAAGTAAGAAATAGAACGAATAAACAAGAAGCTGAAGAAATACAATGGAAAAAAGATATTTTTTTTAATTATTTTTAGCTTTTATCATTCTCTCCTATCCTAGGACTCCCTGATCTCACTGTAGTCTTCTCCTGTTTCACTGACAGATGGACTGTTGAAGCCTCTGTAGGCAAATTGGTAGCCAGATGTTCTTTCTTTACAGGGAATGACCCTCTGGTCTTCCCCATTACCTGCTAATCATGCTAAGAATCAGTTTCGCTAGACTGTTTTNCACCACCACACAGCAAAACGTGTTTTCTATTGCATTACACAGGGCCAATATTTAAATTAATTTTACTTGATATTTTCCACTTCACATCATTACTTTCTTTCTTTTTCCTCCATCAAAATGGAAACAAGTAATAACACATTCTCCCAAGAAAAATATTTCCAGTGTGAAGAAATTCCATCAGGGATCCTGGCCAACGCACAAATACAATAAAAATAAATAAATAAATACAAACACAATTTCACCTGCAGCTTTCCTCCCACCCCATCCTTGTCTGCTGAACATAGTCATGATTCCCATTTTCTCCTCTTCTCCACTCCTGTGGTTGCAACCACATAAAATACTGAAATACAGCATGATGTTAACAAGTTCCTGGATTGATCAAGTTCGCCTTATCTGTAATTTAAATCTTGTGTTGTTCCAGGTGCAGGTCCCAGAGAACACAAATCTCAATCACTACCCTACTCCAGCTTTCCAGTTTAAGTAAGAAACAGAACGAATAAACAAGAAGGTGAAGAAATACAATGGAAAAAAGATATTTTTTTTAAATTATTTTTAGCTCTTATCATTCTCTCCTATCCTAGGACTCCCTGATCTCACTGTAGTCTTCTCCTGTTTCACTGACAGATGGACTGTTGAAGCCTCTGTAGGCAAATTGGTAGCCAGATGTTCTTTCTTTACAGGGAATGACCCTCTGGTCTTCCCCATTACCTGCTAATCATGCTAAGAATCAGTTTCGCTAGACTGTTTTGACGGCCTGAAAGTTGATGTGCCACAACAGTCAGGGACTCTGAGGAACTAGCAACAGAAATGCCAGGTAAGTATTGGCAGTTATTTATTGAGTAACTGAGGATTAATGCAACTGGTTTTTTTGTTTGTTTGTTTTGTTTTTTGCTTTTGTTAAGTAGTTTTAATGACACAAGTATCACTTGCAAGGAAAGAATATTGATTTTACATTTTGTTGACGAAGGCGTAAGGTCTGGTCCAAGTGCTTGGACTCCTTTGGATGGAAGTAAGTGAGAACCATTGGCATCATGTCGGTCCTACCTGAATAAAACCAGTCAAGTACACAACACTTCACAGTAATTTGAAGGTACTTCAATGAACAATCTGCAGTTAGGATATACATTTAGTACTGCAGAGGAATAATTTATTCAAGGNGCCAACGCACAAATACAATAAAAATAAATAAATAAATACAAACACAATTTCACCTGCAGCTTTCCTCCCACCCCATCCTTGTCTGCTGAACATAGTCATGATTCCCATTTTCTCCTCTTCTCCACTGCTGTGGTTGCAACCACATAAAATACTGAAATACAGCATGATGTTAACAAGTTCCTGGATTGATCAAGTTCGCCTTATCTGTAATTTAAATCTTGTGTTGTTCCAGGTGCAGGTCCCAGAGAACACAAATCTCAATCACTACCCTACTCCAGCTTTCCAGTTTAAGTAAGAAACAGAACGAATAAACAAGAAGGTGAAGAAATACAATGGAAAAAAGATATTTTTTTTAAATTATTTTTAGCTCTTATCATTCTCTCCTATCCTAGGACTCCCTGATCTCACTGTAGTCTTCTCCTGTTTCACTGACAGATGGACTGTTGAAGCCTCTGTAGGCAAATTGGTAGCCAGATGTTCTTTCTTTACAGGGAATGACCCTCTGGTCTTCCCCATTACCTGCTAATCATGCTAAGAATCAGTTTCGCTAGACTGTTTTGACGGCCTGAAAGTTGATGTGCCACAACAGTCAGGGACTCTGAGGAACTAGCAACAGAAATGCCAGGTAAGTATTGGCAGTTATTTATTGAGTAACTGAGGATTAATGCAACTGGTTTTTTTGTTTGTTTGTTTTGTTTTTTGTTTTTGTTAAGTAGTTTTAATGACACAAGTATCACTTGCAAGGAAAGAATATTGATTTTACATTTTGTTGACGAAGGCGTAAGGTCTGGTCCAAGTGCTTGGACTCCTTTGGATGGAAGTAAGTGAGAACCATTGGCATCATGTCGGTCCTACCTGAATAAAACCAGTCAAGTACACAACACTTCACAGTAATTTGAAGGTACTTCAATGAACAATCTGCAGTTAGGATATACATTTAGTACTGCAGAGGAATAATTTATTCAAGGATGAATCAGTGCAACCATAGCCAGTCATGCTTAGGTGTGGCTACAAATGCTGTAGGTATAGTACGTTCTCATTGTTCATCCAGAGAGCTGAAAAAATAGAAGTACGAGCTGACAAAATGACTGACTGACTTTAACACTGCAGCTAAAGTGCTGCCAGCAGTTTTCCTTTAATGTTCAATCCCCCCTAGTTTTAACCATTGAGACAAGTTTAATTTTTCTCAACAAAATAGTGACACATCCTAGAGCAAAATATATCTCAAAATAAAGTTACGTATTTAGAACAGGTTTTGAGAAAAGGGCTTACAGCTATTATGGGAATGGAGAACTTCTGCTTAAACAGAGATTAAGGATAGGTTGAAAGTTTATGTTAAAAGAAGAAAAAAGGAAATATGATAAAATTTTCAAAATAACAGTTGAACAACAGAATTAGTAGTACCCAGCTTCAGAGCACTATGGAAACAAAGACAACATCAAGATGAGGGCATTCATATCCTATTAATTTAATATACAGTAGAATTTTATGTATCTTTCTCTTAGTCTGGTATTAATCATAAATGAAGACAGAATAAGAGACTAGGACAATCTAAAACCTCTTTCTAAGTCAGGTGACCATTCCTAAATGCTTCTGTGTGACGGTTTTCCACAGCAGTAGAAAAAAACATTTGGTCATAGTTTCGTACATACACAAATCATTAAGATTTTTACTTACAGTTTATACATACTAATTAGCCACAAACAGTCCCACACAAGCCATGATCGAGAACAGAGTACTCTCACTTAAAGAAAAAAAACAAAAAAATTATCCTTTGAGCTATCAGCAACTCAAGGACATGCCAGGAAGTGGTTATTTAAACAGTTTTCTGATCTTCTCCAAGTTTGCTTCTAAGTGAAAAAGAATGTACAAGCACAAAGGCAGTAGAGCTTTGTACCACAGTTGTGAGAAAGTGCGGACTTTCCCATTCCTTTCTTTTTAGTGAAGCATTGCCTACTCTGGGTGAATAGACAGATATTCAGAAGGGAACAACTCCGGCATTGATATTTTAAAGATCCTTTCCCACTAATTATTCTGTTATCTAATGAATTTCATTGTTGCAATGATACTCAGGTTGGTCAAATACTCTTCAAATCTGGGGGAATTTTTGTGCCTGTTAACTGCACGGCTCAGCATAACTATTTGAAACTCAGCCCCAGCAGAACAAAAAAGGTTTCTAAAACAAGCTCATGAACTGTTGCAAGTTACTACCAGGATGAAATCAGATATCTATCTGTACTCTTCCAATTATTCTGAGACCTCTGCTAAGAGGGACCCTAAAACTTTGTTTGCTATGCTTCATATAATGCCTAGCTGTACCGAGATGGGCTATGCATCTGTGCTAATCTTACCTCTGATTTCTCAAAGGACAAAATTACAAGCACTCATTCACTTGAACTCTATGTTCATGAATTGACAGCCAACAGACTAGCTTCCAGGAAAGAGTGCTTCAAAACCTGAGCAAGTAAACACTACAATGAAGATGAATGAAGTAAGATCTAATGATTTAGCACACAGTCTGCCCAGAGGTACAGAAAATATTCACAAAGATCCGCGCTTGGAATAAAAATTACTGTTCACACTGGATCAGACTCTGAAGCTGCAATGGTATGTCAGTTTTTATATTAGCAGGTAGCTAGCACTGAAGTATCTTTTCAATTGTGCATCCCCATGGGAAGCAAAACAAAGTTACATTCTTTTAGCCAAATGCCAAAAGAGGCTTGCTTTTGTTGCACATACTTCATACTACGAAGATGTTCTGAATCAAAATGCTTAGGGAGTCAACTAGAAATAAATATTCATTTATTGACATTTTACTCAAATAACTCAGCTAGTGCCTATACCTCAAAGAAGTTTCTGTAAGATACGTTTTCCACAGCGTCACTAAAATTTGGCAATGCTTAAAAAATGAAAAAATGAAATATAAAGAAAATGCCTTGTGAGCAAACTGTGTTTTATGTTCAATAGGTGTGATGCTAATCACTGTAGTTTAAATAACTCATGCAACCACAAAGGGGATACAGGAAATCTGAACTTTCAAAAGATACAACATCTGATATAATTTTCAGAATCCACAAGTCGCCCCTCCAACCACTAGAACAATGTGTAGAACTAATCAAGCTAAAAAATATAAAAGCTGAGGAAATTAATTACACAAAAAGTAGTAACAGATGAGGAGATTAAATCAGCTATTCAAAAACTTTATTACATTGCCTTCAGTTTACTTTGATTTCTCCAAATTAAAATTTTTGGAATTCTAGTAATTTTACTACAGCGTATCTTAAACAGTAATCTATCACTGTATCATTACATTTCTACATCAAAACAAGCTGCATAATGTCAACTTTAATTTAACAGCTTTATCAAAAGCTTGCACAGCTACCTTTTACAGCTAATCAGGAATTCCTTCCCAGACATTTACTTGACAGCTTGCTGCCTCTTTGTTTCTCAGAAGATTTCCAAAAATTGAATGAGGGTAGAAAGAGGGAAGTAAAAGTAATAGTGACACAGCGATGAGCTTTCTCCCAGCTAGTAAGGTTGCTTAGCGAATCTTTCACAGCAACACAGGAACACTGGCAAAAGTCCTTGTATCCCCTGAGAGAGTCATCTGGATTATATCCTCCCTAGCAGTGGGATTAAACCACTTGTAAAGAAAGATTTTTTATTACTTTTCTTTCTTTATTTAAGAAAAACAACTTTAAAACTAGCCTCATTAAAATAAAAAAAAAAAAGAAAAAAGCCTTTTGTGTGGCTTTTCTCAAGACCCAGACTGAAATTTACAAGTTCTTCACAGGGAAAGAACGGTTTGCTTATATTTTCAATATGTTTCAAGAGTCTTGCTTCCCCATGTGCCTCATCATGACACTTCTCCAAGGTGAAATTACTATACAGTGACAGCACTAAAAAACTGCAAGTCTTGCATGTTCAAGGAGAACAGGAAATATGTAGAAATATGTTGTCTCCCAAAAAGTTTCTTAAAGCAGTGCACTGAGAAAGGGTCTTAACCCTAATCAGTATTTCCTGAGCACAAGAATTTTGAAGTGTGATGATAAATGAAACAAATTAGTACAATGTAGGTTTCTTCAAAAGTAATCCACCAGCAACATCAAGATTTTCTTTTCACCTCAACTCTAAGCAAAAAATAGTGATTTGGGAAACAGTTTGAGCTTGCCTTTGAGTAGGATTTGGGATGTCTATAACCACGGAAGACAGAAGTTTATTGTTGCTGCTCTAGTCTTAATATTGGTTTGCACAGGGCCTAGAGGAGATTGTTTGATGGCAAGCAGATTTGAAAGCAGTTGAGATCAGTCATTTTGAGGCTGCCAAATATCTGACATGGGGTAAGACAATGCCCCACTCAAACTTTTGGTGCATTCTCTGCCACCAAGTTTTACATTTTGATAAATAAAAAGCAACGGATTCAGGCATACACACATCCCATGCTGCTTTGATGTGTGTTTGGGCTAGGGAGGAATCAAGGAAAAAGCACACACCATCCCAAGGTTGTTCCATTAGTACCACAGCATGAACCAAGGGCATATATACTGAGCAGTCACATAAAATAAAGCATATTGGATACACAAAATGATCTGGTGACAGCTGAGAACCTAGCAGTAGCACAGGGACTCAAATTTGCATAGTACTTTGACCCTGCAAGAGCATTACAGCAAGCTTTTCAGAGGTTCAAATACTCATTCTTCCCAAACTGACTTCTCCAGATTATTGCCCCCTCTGATAGACGTCAATGCACATCCTCTCTGCCAGTACGCCACCAACAGCTATAGGTATTTTGAAGGCAGCACAGCATCTCACACCAACACCATCCACTCTCCAGCCTCTCTGGATCCAACATGCACTATTTACAAGGCAGCCATCAGGCACTCTTAAGTCAGCTCAGCCCACTGCTCTCCACAGAGACCAACTGATTGAGACACTTGTAAACTGCATCTGGCGCAGCTCTCTGAGTACATCAGACTGTATCCTGACATTCAATTAATTCATAACACAACCATCTCCTTCATTAATCTCTCCCTCTGACATAATTTTACAGTCATCATATATCTGTGTGTCAGATAATTCAACACTTTCTTATGAGTTACTTGTGAACTATCCTCCAGAATTTAAGCACGTTCTGTTTGTTCTTAGTGAATAGGTCAATTAATTATTTTACATCACTGTCAATGACTTAACAGAAGATGTTCAAATGGACCAGCAGGTGCTTTCATTTGCTTCTCGTTTAGTTTATCAAAGGGTGCCAAGTCAGTTTTGAAATGCCAAAGTAGTACCTAAAATGCAAAATGTTACACAAAAACAAACTAGTTTCCCATTTAGTCTTATTTTAGTTTACCTTGGTGTTTAAGGATTGAAGCCATAGTAATTAATGAGAAAATTTGTAAAAATTAACATTATCAAGAAAAGGAATTAATCCAGACATTCTACATTATAAATTATGTTACTGGGCCCAGTTTTCAATGTATTCTAAATTCACATAAAACCCAGTAATGCTTTTACTTTGCTCTCAGACTTCAGCTACCCACCAGTCTCTATTACAAAAAATAATTGTATTTTTAAGCCTTGGGAGGTACACTCTTGGGGAAAAAGCAGCAAGTGGGACATGCCTCTGTTCCAGCAAAAGCTGCTTTGAATGACAAGTTTAATGTTACTTCCAACCACTAACTTTTATCACCAAAATAAGTTTTTCCACCAAAGTTGTAAAATGCCCAGGAATGGAATTCTGCATTGCCCACAGCTATCAAACTTGCCTGCTTGACAGTGTAACCTGGAAAAAGACATAAGAACTTATAATGCCACACAATTTCCTCATCTCCTTGGTGGAAAAAAGAAAAAAAACAAACAAACAAAAACAATCCTCAGCACTGGTTGCCCATCATATATAATTTACTAAACCTAACAGACCTTGAAACCTTCGTACAGCAAAACGATTATGATGCATTTTGGAAGTAAAAGAAACCTATGCTCTTATGCTTTATTGCAATAGCGCAGCTATTGTTCTCCACTAAGGGAAGACTCAGTTCTTGCATTTGTCACTGTACATAAAAGCTGGATTTAAGTGAGAAGCCAGTATTATTAAACTGTAGAATTAATGTATGATTGTCATGTAAGCAGAAGACTTAAGTCTTAAAGAAAAAGGCTTTCTCACTGTGAAAAGTAAGAGAGGGAGCCTCTACTCTGTCTATGCACAAGCACTGGACTTCAGTTTTGATAGAGCTGACTATGTTTTTGGCCTAACACTCTTCTATCCAATCTTTTCTAAAGGTTTAAAAGCATGCTTAGAACAGATAACACTACCTACTTGTAAGCAACTTCTTTACATGTTTCAGTAACTCTCCAAATATCAGTATAGTATTTTGGATACTCATGAACAAGAGTATCTTGAAGTAAGGATTATATATATATTTAATACATATATAGTATTATACACACGTACCAAATACACTTTCTTAAACAATAAACATAGCATGATCTGCTAATTAAACAACTACTATTATGAACACATTCACTTGAGATGAACTAATCTAAAATAAAACTGGGAGATACCAAAGCTAAGTTGAACCACACTACCCTAATGTGCCTTTAATATAACCTTCATCTGAAGTAACAACAAATACAGATACTGTCCTTTTTTTTTTTTTTTTTATTGCAAAATTTTTTTTAANCTTTTTTTTTTTTTTTTTTTTTTTAAACTATTTGGCAACATCTTTCATTCTTTTACCTTTCTTAGTGATGAATGCTTTTGACAACAGATACTTGGCTAGGAAGCTGGAAATCAAACTGTAAGTACTGCTATAAGAGGTAACAGACAGTATCTTAATCTTTCAACACAAAAAGACTCCAGCTTTACAGTGCAATAGTGGAACAACCTCTGAGAGCATGTCTCATCTTTTGTGTTGGTTACTGTTTCACACTGTTTTAGGACCCAGCATTCCTTCTTGAAGCCAAGTTGTTCACAGATGAAAACGAACTACAGTTTGCAAAGTAAAAAATCAACAGAGAACTTGAACCTCTCTCTTTCAGGATAATAGAAGTGTCCCTGTGAGTCATCAGAGCAGATTTTTCTTTTTCACTATCACAGAAAGGTGGTTTGATTTCAAGTATCCATTTGAGTTCATACACTTAAGAAAGAGATCAAGTCAGAGGAATCTCAGATCCGATTTATGTTGCCAGATTAAGTTTTGTTTTCTACCTGATAACTCAATGTGAAATCAGAAACAAAAGCCAGTCAGTCTAACTTATACACCAAATACAGACTCTACTTGTGCAATTATCGACTTCGTGTAATTCTATCCTTGTTGGAAGATTCTATCCTGTTGCACAGAAGCAAGTAAGCAGATTTTGTAGCAACTATCACTGAAAGAGAACTGAGATTCCTAATGGAGCAAGAAGTAGATGCTAGTCTTAGATCTGCAATAACTTCAAAAAAAAGCAGAAAAATCCACCATTCATTTTTCTCAATGAAGCAAACAGACAGTAACAGCAAGACCTCTATGACATAGCAGAGTTAATTTTAAAACACCTGAATTTTAAAATCTTCAGGTACTCCCAAGGATCTACTAAACTCCATCAGGGTAGAAACAGTGCCACCTTTGTCTTTGCTACCCCCTTCAGGTACACAGTGAAGACATCTTCACAGCTCCTCCAAGGCTACCTCTCATTTACCAGTGACAGTAAACCAACTCCTATGCACCAGTGTCCAGTCACCCTGAGGTCAGATGGCTCTGTAGTAAACTGTAAGTTGATTAATCAGACAACTAGTGCTAACCTTGAGGCACCCACCACAGCACCTTACATCTCAATGAAGCTTATAACATTAAAGCATTTGTTTAGCATTTGTGACCTTGAATTCTTTGCTTTTCTGTATTAATAATCCAGCAAGATTATTACAGCTGGCTGCTCTTCTCTGTAATACGAAAGGTGTCCAGCAAACTCTTCATAGCACTTTTGCCTCATGAGACCTCTAAAAAGCTTTGCATCTAATTGTATATACAGGGGTTCACTCATGAGAGCAATACATCATTGAAGTCTGACTAAATCAAATGAATTATTTCAGAGAGCACAAGACCACCCATGTAGATACACACACGACAAAAAAGAACAACTTACTTTTGTTTGTTCTTTGCTATGATCTTGGGGTGAAAGTGCCCTAACTCTTTCTAGATACAGTGAAGACTTAACACACTATTCAAAAATAAAATACAAGCCAATTCATAACTATGGAGCCATAATCAGCACTTTAAGAACTTTGCTTGAACTTCACTATTATTCCTGTCATTTTTAGTTCACTTTTCTCTCGATATATAATACACATTTCTGTTTCTAGTCGTCACGCTGTGTTGATTCTCTGAATCTTGTATATATTGTACACTGCCAGTTATGAAGTCATGCTAAGATTGTGAAATACATCAAAGTAAGGACATTCAAAGTTTCTTCAGGCATTCTCTTCTCATTTCCTCTCTTTCTGCCTTAGCTACAGCTCATGCTGCACTAAATTCAGGCATGAGCCCGAGATTCTGGTAATCCATCAAAAGAATAAGATACAGACTTTAAAGATTTTTCAGAAGTATTGTTAGTGGGTGAACCTCAAAGGCATTGCTGAAAACACTCCGTATATTTGCTAAACCTCAAGCCTTTGTGTGACAGTCTTTTAGGAATCAGATGCTATCTTGCCTTTTCTTCTCCCAAGTAATATGAAACGTTCCATGCTTTTGGAAATTAAAATTTAGTTTTAGCATTGTTTTCTTTTTGTTTCAAACTCAGATGTAGCTTCAAGTAGCTACATCTGCTCTGACTGTGAAACTCACATATGAGTAGACAATGCCAAGATGGTTAAGAGTAATCCTCACAATTTTAGATTGCTACACCAACCTCTTTCACTCACAGAGCATATGCTGCTAAACCAGATGGTTAAGACCTATCACCAAACAACCCACACAAGCTGTTGTTAACCCTGTCCATCACTTTGAAGATCTCTATCAATTTTTTAAATGAATAAAAATTCTACTGCGTTCATTAGGAAGCTATCACAAGAAAAAACAAAAGAGCTACCAGAAAAAGCTTACAGAGCAGCTTCTCCCAGTAGGGACTGGAAGAGAACCCAATGTGTCAATGCTGAGAACCTATAATAATCTCAAACAACTTGAAAACAAAAACACGTATACAGTTTTCAGCAGCCACATTGATAAGAATTTTATACAGTATCTGGCATAGCTTATACACTCATTTTGTATTCAATATTCAGTGACTTAAAAATAAGTACAAGAGTGGTTAGACTTCCACTGAGCTAATCACTTGCCAAATTTATGAATGACAAGGCTCTTTTTCTTGCAATTAGATTCAGTTTTTCACAAACAGCTTTCAGGAACTGGGTACATTTAAGTTATTAGAGGTGGGGTTTGGTTGGTTTCAAGATTCCACAAACAAAATCCCTCAAGTCAAAAAGAACGAACTGTTTATGGGTTTTGGGATTACTCTTCTCTAAATTATTATTAAAGAAATGCAATTTGTGGTCTTCATAAACAAAATAAGTTGGTAGAACCATTACTCACACTCCCACTCAAGATGTGCTACACACATTCTGCTGATGCATTTTTGTCTGGCAGAACTTTCTAAGAAATCACTGCAAAGTTCAAGTCCAGTTAATATTTCATTTTTTCTCAATACTATCCTTTCTCTGCCCACAGCATCCAGTGCACTTCTGGCTCTGCAAGGAACCAGATGGTCTGAAGAGTTTCTAGGGCTATGTCTACAGTATACTTGCTTCTAATACTGCTCACACCAAGTTCTCTCCCACTTTTGTCTCAACAAACTGCTTAACTCAATGGTTCCTTGTCACCATCCATTAGGATTGTCAATATGGCTGGACAAGATTCTCTTCAAAAATATTAATATAACACATTAAAAACTCAGTGCTCTGGAGCCAGTTCACTGCACCCATCTCAGCACAACAGGCTGTGGCAGCTCTAGCCCACCTATGGCTATTTAGGACCCTGACCTTTGGCAGTTTACAGAACCAACAGCAATTTAAGCCCTCCATTGTTCTGCAGTGCCTTCACCGATTCTCAGCAGTAGCAGGGCAGATATTTTATCCGCTTTCCAAGAGCAACACTGTACTTACCCCATGCTTAGGGCATTTCTCAACAAGTCCTAAAGCAATTTATACTATTGTGCACTGATCGTTTCCCTGATTTTTAAAGAAAGTCCAACAACTTGTTTTAATTATGCAAAACAAATAAAGGCAAGGCCATTTCAGAAGCAGAACAGCATGGGTGGTTTTTTTGGTTGTTTTTTTTTTGTTTGTTTGTTTAACTATCCTCCTTTTTTGAACTAATATCGCCAAGTAGATTTCTTATGCATTCTTTCACATACATTTAGAAATGAAAAAATCTAATAAAATTCATTACAAAGGAACTTAAAGTACTGTTGTATGATCCACTGAAACACAAGAAGAGTCTTTGTACAATCAAGATAAATGTTTAAATTCTATATATATATTTAAACTATGGAAGCCATGCTAATTTTCCCTGTTATTATTTCTTTCTAAATACCAATTAATCTGTTTATAAGATGCTGCAAAGCTATAAGATATTCACCAATATTAAACAGAGTACAATACCAACTAAGGTAGCATAATATTTTGACATTTTACTAGAATTCTTTATAACTAAAACAAGATCCCTTCCAACTCTAAGGTTTCTATGATTTTAAAACAATTCAGAGAGTCACTGAAGTGCTTTCAAGTATTCATGAAGCAGGGCATCACACAAATCAATCAAGTACAAGTAAGTTATTGCATGAACCAAGTGTTAGAAGGCAGCTCACAAGCGACTGCCATTTTATGAGCTCCTCTTTTACTGCGTACCCAAGCTAGTAAGAGGAGCAGCTATTCCCAACAACCAGTCTGCCACACTGAGCACTTAGTACTCAACAGGTATACAAAGAAACACATTCTCTATGATTTTAAAAGTCCTTAAGTCATTCCTAGTTTCTATTTATAAATAATGAGAATAAACAATAACTGCCACATTCTAATGTGCTGCAGTGCATGCAACTCTTTCCTTTGTAAGCGAGAAAACTCAGACAAAGTTACAAACTAGCAGCATTTTCTTCTCAGACCTGCAGGAGTATGTTCTATGCTAGTAACAGTATGCTTTACTTTGTATCCCAGTCATCCAGCATCTGCCTCCTACATGAAGAATCAGAACATATTTTTGATTCTATTACAAAGGAGCCTCCAAGAGAAGCAAAACAACCACGTGCTCTTTTACTGACCCATATTAATTATTGAGCTAAACTGCCCCCTCTTCCACATGTACCTTGCTAAGTTAAAAGCCAGTAGCATAAAACTTGGGAAAAGGAGGAGAAGGAGTTTTCAGAATTTGGTACTAGATCTGTATGCAGAGAGGAACTGGAGTCTCCATGCACAGGCTCTCACTAGAGGTACCTAACAGCTGCATAAAGCACTGGGGGGCACAGTACACAAGAAGGGCTGTGCTACCTGCAAGGCATGCTGATGGGGGAGAAGGAAGTGAAATAATCTGTATCTCCAACACATGTGGGACACAGTAAACTTTTCAGGTCTGAATTTAGATAGTATCTGGCAGACAAGAGGAAAAAGGGCAGAGATCCAATAGTCACATTGATAACAACCACAATAAGTAGATGAAGCAATAGAAAGACACTGAAGTATAACTACTGCTTAAGAAATAAAAAAATCCTTCAAGTTCTTCCAAAAGAGCTTCATGTGGATGAACAAGATGTCCGGAAGAGCCTGAGTCCAACAAACAGGTCTGGTCACTTGAAGTATAGCTTCAAGAAGTAACTGAAAGCAATCCACAGATTTCTTTCTCTGCAGTCATGCTCAAAAAAAGGAAAAGCCAAGAAGACTCCTAGTTCTTGAGGTTGCATTTCCTACCGCACATACATTAATATTCACGGGGATCTTCAAGGATAAACAATGCTAGGCTAGGAATAGAAATATATATTGAAATACAGAAAGTTTGTTTTGATTCTGATCTGTAGAACTCAAATAGTAAATGACTTTTTGATTGGTGAAGTCTGTATTTTCTCATTCTCCAGATTGTTTCACTAGATCAGTACTGGCTTGTTTTTTATTGCTTCTCCTTTCTTGCTTGAACAAATCAGATGAAGATGAAATTAAAGATCTTTATCTGTTGTGTTTTCAAAAATTAATTCCCACAACTTACTTAATTACTTGCACTGAACAATTATCTTAAGCCTCTCTCCTCAGCATCAAGAGCTAATCAAGATGTATTACAGTTTGTACTAAAAATATCCCTGAAAGAGACAGGAACAGAAAATAGCACAGTTTGTATATGATTCAAAGATGCTGCAGCAGGAAGAAAAAACCAAACAATTCCACTCCCTCCATTACAACAACATTACTACAGTCATACAGCAAATAAAGAAATTATTATCTGGGTAAAGGGCATTTCCGCTTCACCACGTGGGGATGAGGTACTATAGATTGCAGCACTACAAAGTGTGAAGTTCACTACAATGAGTATTTCACTATTAATCTGTATTCAGATTAATTGGTCCAATAGTACTAATGGTACAAGCATATCTCCTTTAATTACCAATTTTGGTGAGTCACACTGTACTCAGCTGAAAATTGGAACTCAATTAAAATAAAAAAAATCCTATGATGATACTCTTAGGAAAATTATGGTAAAACAGAAGCATAAAATAAAGTAGTAAAGAGTTCCTAATCAAGTTCTAACACCTTGCAGTGTGATGTTACTTAAGCAAGGTTACTCCTGATCAAGAGTTGTATAACCAAAACTTTGAAGAAAACTCTTATCACTGCTGAAAGTAGCACTGGACAATTACAAATTAGCTCCTCCACTCAGGTATTACACTTCTCAAGCAGCCTTCATTTAGAAAGTCTCAAAGCATTCCTCAAGATTATCTGAACTTTCTTATTTCCTCTAGACTACATAATGATTGCTTCTGACATAAAAAGCAATCCTCCTGGTGATGGGACGTGGCAACTTTTTAACCACTATGCAGCACTAAGCCTATACAGCCAATTAAAGTAGAAAAAGATGACTAACTATTAACACAAATCACAGAGTCTGCAATCTGTCAAGGAGCAAGAACAGGAATTTTGTCCCTCAAACAACCTATTCTTGTTCTCACAAGAAAAGAGCTCTACAGGACCTACTATAGAGCTGGAAACTGAGGGAGCAGTTAGCAGTTCCATTGCAAAGACCCTGTGGTCCTGGTGGACAGGAGTCTGAATACTAGTGAACCACACAACCCAGCAGCAATGAAGTATAACACCACATGTGGCTGTACCACCCGGAGCATCACCAGCTTTTTAGAGAAGCAATTATGCACCCTTAATTGACAAATTGTAGACTGGTTCTGAATTCAGTGTTGGACAACCTCCTGAAGGTCCCTTCCAACCCCAGCTGTCACCAGGCTCTCAGGATCATGGTGAAAACATTTTTACAGGTTTTAAACTTCTACCACTGCAGCATCTCACAAAATAAAAAACATTTGTTTCTGCAAACTGTTGTGTCCCAAGAGGTTTATGTGTTCAAGGTCTAGCTTCCCTCAGCCTTACCTAGCTTTGAGATTGAACAAGATTTCTGTATTATCATTAGGTACCATTCTATCACATCCAGCCTACTAGCCAAGTCAGCTGGTCTTAACAAAATCCATGCCAGTATATTCAAAAGACAATGAATACGATTCACACATTTAATACAATTACTATGATGCGTTTATTGGTAAACTTTTGCATTCCTTAGTTTATTCCTCGCAAACAGACCTAGGTGCATGTAAGATTGTTCCTTTTGTTTCACATTACCAACATAAGTAGAGTCACCTCAGGGAGATCTTTAAGACATTTACTGAGTCAAGTCAGGGCCAAACAAATTGTCTGGTGAAAAGCAACAGTCACTTTATTTATCTATACCTTATGGAAGAATCCCCCCCCCCACCCGCACAGAAATGATTACTCTGAAAACTACCACTTGAACTGAGGAGAAAGTTATTCTGTGCACCACCTACGAAGGTTATTGATTTATACTGCCCAAACATACACACATGCCTAGAAAAATGATCCATCATTGAACTTTCTCAAACATGATGAGAGTGTATTTATACAGAAACAGCAGTATCCCCACTCCCTATGCTGGCTTGAGTGGGGGGAGAGAGACACTCAAATATTTAATAGAAGCTCAAAGATTTGTTGAGTGTTATTAGTACATTCCAGGTAACAGATTAAAATGACTTCATACTCCGGGCATCTCTGATTGTTTAAAGTATTACAATAGGTAAGTATTGCTTTTAGGAAGCACCACATGGTATCACTTACTATGAACTCAAACCTCAAATTAAACACATGGAGAAGAGATATGCTTTGGTAATTTACTCTACGCCTACCTCTAAAACTCCCTGCTTCGTCTTCTGCACTGCCTGCACAGTTCTGTGTCAAATTGTCTCCTAATGTACTCAAAAGTCCTGCCTGGCTCTGGTTATGGCACAGGTGTGTGCCAGGCAGCAAGCCAGCTGGAGGCACACAGCCCAGCACCTAACCAACTCCAGCTGGATCTCTGCCTCCTGCACTTTCTAGAATCTTCTAATGCAACCAATCCAGGTTTCATTTTTCTGTCCTAATCACCAGCACACCTGTCTTACACCAGTACTTAGCACTGGTCTTCACACTGGTGCAAATATATCCTGAACAAAGACCACTTCAACAGGTAAACTAATTTACTTCAACCTAACATTATATTTTGAGTTGGTGAAATTCTTTCTTCCTTTTGAGAAGGAGCAGAATTTAAAGCCACTTATACAGTTGACGCATTTGCATAAATTCAAAGTAAACAGAATACAAGGGAAAAAAATGCAAACATTTCAAGCAGTTCCCATTATATGAAGCATTTTAACACCAGCATGAACAATCAAGGAAGACAAACTCCTGGAAAAGCATTAACTTCCACACACACCATTGCAGTTTTCTTTCTGGTTTTATCCTCTTCTCCAGCACCTCTATCTCCCCAGCTGCCTGAGATGAACTGTAACTAATACAACCACTACTTTCTTTTAAACAATTTGGACACGAAATCAACAACCTTCTCTTCTCTACACATTAGTGGATACAAAATACAAGCAGAATGGCATATAATTGGGACCACAAAGCCCTCCCTGGTCCTCTAGAACTATATTCATCTCTGGGATTACCAAGACTGTAAATTAGACATTTAATTCTGGACAACAAAGGAAGGTCATCCAACAATCTGTGTATTAAAGTGCATGTATGACTTAAAGCTACACAGCACACACAGTTTCATTCATAGATCTGTAATGAATAAATCACAATTCTTCATGCAAACCAAAACCTCCATTTTTGCTAAGTCTCAGTTTATGGGAACCTGGCTCTCAGACAGCACCAAGCTTTTTCAGACATCACCTCTTGCACCTTTCTACAAATACAGCAACTTAAATGAAAACTGAATTGCTTCCCTCAAGAAGCTCACAAATACTTCATCCCACATTAGAACAAACCTCTAAAGACCAAAGCTATTTGATAGTAATCAAGCAATAGCTGAATTTCTCAGGCACGCACAGAAATAGTAACTTTCAATAAATACTTCACTGAAATGATCCCAAACCTGAAAGAGAACTAGGTTCAGATTCAGACCCCCCTGAAAAAAGCAGCAACCCCCTCAACTCTAACACATGCAACAGAAAAGCAAAAGAACAGAGGCATACTAATGAGTACAAATACACTTTCCACAAGCAATAGGTAGCTAGAAATAATGAAACTGCTACAGAGATACTGAGCTGCCCAAATACTTCCAATGCACCTATGCATAAAACTCAGAATTTCATCTACCTACAGAACAATCTAAGCACAAGCTTCTCCACCTCACCCCCTCATATGTCCCCATTTAACAGTTAAGAAACAACTTCTTGTCATACCTTAAATAATTAATTAATGCACCTTACCTCTTCCTTCCCTTTAACAGTCTGTTACAAACCTCCATTACGCAGCAGAAGAAATCATTGATGGCTGCTCATCAGAGGTCAGCTTCTCTTCAAGTTTTGCAACGTAGGAAAATGAAAATAACTAGCTATAAATTAACAACTAACACACTTCTTAAAAGAAAAAGAAGAAAACTCACACTGAGCAGACACACTCTCTAATACTCACCCTCAACTAAGGCAACAAAGCCTTTACATGGTATGCAAGCAGCTCACAGGTGTTCCCCCTATTAGGATGCATCACCTGTGTAGCACAGGTGCTACAAATCAAAGCCTAAATCACCACCCTCCAACAGGTTTTTGCTGGTTTAAAAATGTAACAGCATTATATCAATAATGTTTTACAGCTGCTAAGTCTCTGTATACACCTCAAAACATTTCACTTCTACTTTTTATTTACAGAAGTATTAAAAAAGCTGTTTTAAAAGTGAAGAGTAAGGGCTTTTCTCCTTAGAGCTCTAAAATTCTCCAACCTTTAAGTGCAACATATTGATGAATGATCCAAAGAAGGCTATAGTTTTCTATGTGAGAATCAGGTTCCCTTCTCTTTCAAATCCTCATTTTTTAAATCATCTCTCCTCTGTTTGGTTTTCAATGTTTATCCCTAGAAGAGAGCAAGGCTAACCATCCCTCTTCTTCCTGCCTTCAAATCCTTCTCCAGCTTATTCAGTACAGCCACTTAACTTACAGGTTTCTGTGACTTCTGATATGGAAAACTATGGTAAACTAAGTTCAGATTTTCTTAGAGCACACATTTTGTTGGCATTGATGCTTTGAACAGGGTGATGATAATAAATCAACATTGTGGTACATGGGAAAATAGTGCAAAAGCAGCACTGAACTATGGGTGAACACCATAGAGGAGAATTTTCCCTTTTTTTTTTTTCCCTGCAGTTCTAGTCACATTTCAGTGGTTAGACATTTCTCCTTGCTTAGCTGTCATAAGTATGTACACTGTGTTGAGTTTGATGAGCTTTTTGCAGAAAGTTGTCTCCTGGAGCAGGTTATAAGGGAAATCTTTAAGATGATTGCAAACAGTCAGTGTTTTACAGCTCCAAAAGGAATGAATACAGTCTATCAGGAGTCACTAGATTTATTTCAATTGCAGATCAGAAATGACATTAATAGCATTTTGAAAAGCATGAGTAGAATCCCATCTTCATTACCTCAGTAATCCTGGAAGGAGAAGAAGCCAAAAAACTTACATGTTTAAAATTTCAGTTACATAATTTCCTTCATGTTTCACAAGAGACAACTATGCTTGCCCTTTTCCATGTACTGTGAGAGCCAAACTGTTCCCATGCACTTCATTCCAAGTTTGTTCCGTATTTTATACCTTCATTAGTATGCAACCTTTGTGGTTAGATGTTGCTATACTGTACGGTCCATTACAGCCAACTGTGTATTCTCACATTTAAGACTAGCCCATGAAAAAAGTTCATGGATGAATTCTAGTCGTACAGTGAACTGTAGATACTGAGACATGATACACATTTTAGATAAGAAGCATCTTATGCCTTCTTAGCAAAACTTACCTTCTCTAGAATTTGTGTTACTTCAAAGAAAAGAATGATTTCCTTTAGCTCCTGATCATCCTCTTCTCTTACTATCATAAAATCACATAATCTTTTAAGTTGGAAGGGACCTTTTAACACCATCTGATCCAACTCCCCTGAAATAAACAGGGATACCTGCAGCTTCTTCAGGTGCCCAGAGCCCCTCCAGCCTGACCTTGAGTGACACCAGGGGTGGGGCATCCACCACCTCTCTGGGAACCCATGCCAGTGCCTCACCACTCTTACTACAAAAATCTTCTTCCTTATATCCACTCTGTACTTCTCCTCTTCTAGTTTGACTCCATTTCCCCTTGTCCTGTAACAACAGACCCTGTTAAAGAGCCTGTCTCCTTTCAGTCCCCCTTACATAGACACTGAAGGCCACTCTCAGGTCACCCCAGAGCTTTCTCTTCTCCAGGCTGCGCAGCCTCAGCTCACTCAACCTGTCCTCATAGGGAAGATGTTCCATCTCTACAGTCATTTTTGTGGTACTCCTCTGGACATACACCAATAAGACCACATCTTGCACAGAGGACTCCCCATATGGACACAGTACTCCATGTGACAACTCAGTGCACAGAGGCAAGATCACCTCCCCTGTGCTGTTGGTTACGCTTATTTTGATGCAGCCCAAGATACAGTTGGCTTCCTGGGCTGCAAGGGCACACTGCAGACTCATGCCCAGCTTACCATCCACCAATACTTCAAAGTTCTTTTCAGCAGGGCTGTGCTCCATCCTTATACCCTGCAGCTTGTTCCGATAGCAGAGGTTGCCTCAACCCAGGTACAGACCATGCACTTGTTTTGTTAAACCTCATGAGGTTCATGTGGGTCCACTGTTCAGCCCTCAATGGATGGTATCCCATCTCTTGGGTGAGTCAACAGCACCACACAGCTCGGTGTCATCTGCAAACTTGCTGTGGATGTGCTCAATGCCACTGTCGGTGTCACTGATGAAGATATTAAAGAGCACACGGTCCCAGCACTGACTCCTGAGGGACACTGCTCATCACTGATCTCCATCTGGACATTGAGTCATTGACCATCACAACCTGGATACGATCTTGCAGCTGGCTCACTATCCATCTAACAGTCCACCCATCAAATCCATATAATTCCAATTTGGAAAGAAGATTGTTACTTTGGGCCATACCAAAGGCTTTATGGAAGTCCAGCTAGATGACATCAGTCTCTTCCCTTGTCCACTGACACAGTTATACTATCATAGAGAGTAACAAGGCTGGTCAGGCAAGATCTGCCCTTGGCGAAGCCATGCTGGTTTTCCCATGATACCTCCTCTCTTCCATGTGCCTTAGCAAGCTTCCAGAAGGATCTGTTCCATGATCTTCCAAGGCACGGAGGTAAGGCTAATAAGTCTGTAGCTACCCGGGTCATCCTTTCTAGCTTCCTTAAAAATGGATGCAACGCTGCCATTTTTCCAGTCACTGGGGACTTCACATGACCACTGTAACTCTTCAAATATTGTGAATGGCTTGGTGACTGCATCAGCTAATTCCCTAAGGACTCTGAGATGCATCCCATTGAGATCCATAGATCAAGTCCATCAAGACTATATGCTTATCTCACTGATTCATGCATGATATGTTTTACATATGCCTTTTTTCCTTTTTTGAATTTTTTATACATGACATAGTAGGAAAGATGATGGAAGTACTGTACCTGTGTGAGGCTGATAAATAGTGGAGTATGGGCAAGCCTCAGCTTTTCTATTCAGAGGACTGCACCTCAGAAAAGTGCTGAAGGAGCTAAGGCCTCCCAAATCCCCTTTTCTCCAGACAGAGCTCTTCTTTCTGTGATGTTCCTTATATAAAAAGAAACAAGTATATGCAAATTCTTAGATACATTGACTTATGACTTAGCCTTGTTTTTTATCACAGTGTCTCAATCAACCAATGCCTAACATAGTTCTGTATCTGTTTGCTTCTCCAGGACATCTTTTATCCCATGCATTAAGGCTCCTTTAATGAGTATTAAAGGACTGAATCAGTGCCCTTTAATAAGGAATCAGTTGCTCATCATCTTGTCATTTGAAGTTCTGAAATCTGCAAAATTTAAGTGTAAGACGTGACTCTTGCTATCCTTTTATCACTTACCTTCAGAACTTGCCTCACTCTTGAAGAATTCCCTTTACTTTCAGAGCACAAAGAGTAATGTGTTCGATTACAAGAAATTTCTCTTCCACCAATTTTAAATGCAAGTCCTTTACTATCATGACCATAAATATTTACATCTTTAAAAAACACCACTTCATGATGATAAACGCCCATCTGTTGGTGGCTTTCAGATCTTTCCAAGTTATAGTTCAACCTAACGCATTTTCTGCTTTTTTCTTTTTTTCTTTTTCTTTAAGAACTGCACCAGAACAGGATGTCCTACAAGAACTGGCAGTGAAACCTTAGATCATTAAAAATCCAGTACTATATTTTGCAACATTTTTGATGAATCACAGGATAAATATTTGGCCTGAGCATGATTTCTGCAAGCTTGAATTGACTTTTCTCACCCTATTTTCTTGTCCCTTGATGCTTTGATCTTGTGCAAAAGGAAGAATGGACCATAAAAACTACTCAGACAGATATTCTGGCTTCACAGAACATGTTTTTTCCATTTTTACAGTTTTTAATAAGGTTTCTGATTTCTTGAACAACTGTAAAAAGAGAAACTGTGATTTACAAAAGAAAAAAGGATGAATGAAAAGAAAAAAGAAGAAAAAAGAAAAATCATATATATGTATATATATGAAAGAGTTATAAAAGATTTGAGGATATCCCAGTTAAAGTCCAGCAAAACAAGTATCATAAGATGTATGTTAAGAAATGGATACAGGCTCTACAAAGAGCAGCTATAAATGAACATTAAAAATGAGAGGGTTTTTTTTTATACCATTATAAAATTACACTTGGCTGGCTAAAGGTATCTACTACGCATACTGAAAGTTTTTTCCTGGGGGTGCGGAGGGAAAATATAGAATACATTAAATAGATATTAAAAAGCATAAAGTCAGAAATTAATTTTGAAGTTAAGGAAATGGAAGGACAGCTGAAAGTGAAGGGAAGAGCACTGTGTTGCTTACAATTCACAGAATTGTTAGTTTTGCTTTCCACTAATACCCTTTTGTCCTTATTTTGTCAGTAGAGTGCCAAAATTATTACTGTTTTACTAACTTATCCAAAGGCCATATAGCTTTATAACAACTAACTTATCCATTGAGCCTTAAGAAGAAAACAGCTAAAAATGCAATGAATAAACACGTATGCTTTATTATATCTTTTCTAACTATTATATATTTTCTAACTTCTAAGGTCTTAGCCTTGATGAGGACCAGCAAGGCAGTGAAGAAAATATAGTTTGAGAGACACACCAAAAGACACATTTCCAAATCAGCATCCTACAAACTTCTCACACACTTGCACACTGTTCAATAATGTAATTTAATATGGCCAAATGATCATCAGTATCTCAGAAAAAAAACATATACAAAACACTTACACACAGTTCTGGTTTTCAGCTTCACAGTTTACCTTTGTCAAGAAGCTTTAGTTTCCTGATGAAATAGCTTAGCCTTCAAGTTACATCTGAGTGTTCTGTTTTTAATGCACACATTTCCAAAAAGATTTTTTTAGAGACATACACACACAGTGATCCATAATCATAAAAAAGAAGCAACTTTTCTCTTTATATCCTATGTATAACTAAAATATTGTATATTGTAGAAGCTGTAAAATCCCAAAATGAAAATATCAGGATTACTGTTCAGAAGTAGCATCTACATTCTGGCAGGTAAGAATCTCTGGATTTCACAGCTTCAGCTGTCTGTCAATTCAGCAAAGCCAGTGCCTTTCCCCCCATTGCATATCCAACACAAAACCTCTGCTATGTGAACCACATCCTTTATTCTTCAGTGTTCTAAAGTTGTTCCAGCAGGGACTGATCACTTTTAGCAGGGAGAGATGCAACCTTATCAATTGCATTAGTGAGTTGCATAGTAGGCAATGGAGAACTCTGAAGAAGATAAAGGCAACTTACATTTGGAGTCAAAATACCACTACTCATCAAAGGGACAGGGGAGAAAACTCATTTCCTTGGCACTACCAACTAAATTAAATCCCTGACCGAGAGTGACAGAACAAGAACTTAACGAGAGAGTGGAAAAATGTTCCTTCTTTAAAAAGCTGTGAAATTATCTTATCTGCAACGCTCAATTATTCCTTGTTCTTTTGTATTCAAAAAGCACAACACCTAAGAGTAATGAGTATCAGGAGTAGAAAGACATTTAAAAATTGCAACTTTCTATCAGTGACAAAGTGCTTGTCTTCCCATTCTTGAGAAGGAATGTTTAGATAAGTGCTGCTTTTTATCCTTCCAATAAACAGCTTTCTCTCTCACAATTCAGACTATTAAAAATAATAAGAGAAATATAATACAACTTTAAATGAGAGTTTGTATATCACATGCTTTATGACAGCTGCTTTTATTTCACTTTAGATTAACAAATCCTTTATGTTGAGAATTTGGATCTGACCATACAAAGCAGCAGTACCATTAGCCCTGAAGCACATGTTTTCTATTTAATGTTTCTGAGGTAACATTCTTTGTGAAAGTGAGTGAAATGAGAATGCAAACTTTCCGGAAAAATAAAAGCCTGAGTGTTCTTCTTTTGAACAGAATTAAAGTCAGTTTGGACACTGGAAAATATGAAGTGAGAGGCTGTGGCCTTACAAAGAGCTTCTCAATGTGACCCCAAAAGTTGTAATGCTCAACTTTTCTATAGTATGCCATAGCTCATTGTCATTTCCTCTCAAGAGGCTGAACATATTTTGCCATCTCAATTTGAAATGAAAGGTCTCTCTTACATCAATGTTATTTCAGTTTTAACCAGCATAACTCAAATGATTTATAAGTACACCAAACTAAAAGAGCACTTCTGTAGTTAGAATGAATGAACCCAACTGAGTACAGCAGAAAGGAATTTGATTTGCTGCATTCACAGAAATCATGAGTTACTTTGATTCATGTAAATCTAACTAATTTTAATGACATTTTACTACTGTCACATTCTAGAGTCTCAATGCAAGAGCAACACACTGGCTTTTTTTTTTTTTTTCTGGGCTAAGTTTAACAGTGGTTTAACAAATCCTCCATCTTGTGTTTGTTCTCATCAATATCTCCATGTATTAAAGCCAGATCAGTACTCTTAACCTACTTTCACAATGACGCTTTCATGCTTTAAACTCTTTCTATACTCTTTGCAGTCAATGAATGTAAAAAGCTGCAGACTACAGCATCCACCAGGTTCAAGATAAATACAAAAGATACAGACAAAAAAGAGGTCAAGAACAGTTTGGTAGCTGTTGGATGCTGCTTATATTTGAGACCTTGCCAAAGAAAACAAAAACGGAATGCACAAGTAAAGAATAAAAACTGCATAATTTGGAGAAGCGAAAATATTCACTGCTGAAATTCTTACCTATGCCAGTAAACATGCTTGGACACTGAACACTTCTAGAAATTATTGCTGTCATCTAGGGGTCAAGACAAGGAAGACTTAAACAATCCCACTGTGATGGTCTTGATCTCAGCCTCATCTTGTCCTAAGCCAAAGAAGTTCCAGCTGCTTTCTGATCCAGGACCAATGTTCACTTTCAGAGACCCCAGTGCACACGACCTGTTCCTAATCTTGAAGTTCAAGTCTGAATTTAGATGCTTGGTATCAGAAGCACATAAACACATGGATTTCCTAAGGCTTCCAAAAAATCCCAGGTGTGTTAATTTTAACTTGCAGAGAACCTGGGCAAAGTTGTGCAATCTTACTATTCGTTTCATTACGTTCCAGCACTTACAAGTTCCTCAGCCTCAGGTTAGAGTCCTTCAAACAATAAACTAACCAGTGCACAGATTAGACATTCTCCTTTAACACTCAGTCTAATCACAACTTAATTTGAAGCTCCTGCCTTACTTCACAGCACCTGTTGTGCACTAATGCAATGTTTTTGTCCTTTCTTCTTGGCCTTTTTCTTTTTTCTTTTTTTTAACTGTTTAAACCTCATATTGGGCAAGAAGGATTAGCAAAAGCAAGCTCTCATGATATTTTTGCCAACAGAAAGCTGGTGTGCACTGGTAATATTCCATTTAAGAAATCACCCTCTGCCTTTACAATCCCTCACCGTTTCCTCAGATACATTTTACTTCCTGCTCTAATCTGTGCATTTACTATCTTTCACTGTAGACACGGTTGCAGCACAGAAATGACTCCTAAGTCTAAAACTGTCATTCAGTAAGGTTAAATATAGAGATCCAAAAGGTGAAACATAAGTCACTCTGTGCAAGGACAGACTGAAGTATCTAATGTCTTATCCAAATTACAGTCTAAATTAACGCATCATCCTTGTAATGAGGACAAAAAATGCTGATTTTACCACCTTGTAGCCCCAGTTACAATTTTTTAGTCAACTTGTTTTTTATAAATGCAAACTGTGGGCAAGTCCCCTCTGCCCTTTTTCCTCTGTTTTAATAGCTGGTCTCATTGTTGCTAAAGGTATAAAACAGGCCAATATTCAGATTTCCATTGCTTGCTGTCTGAACTGGTCGTTTTGACGTCAGACTCTTTCATGTCTAGAAAACAATTTTTCTTCATGCTGTTTGCATTCAAAACGAAAAAAAAAAATCCCGTAATTCTTTCGGTGTGCTATGAATAAGCATGGACATGTTGGGACAGGAAATACATACATGCCACTACAATTAAAAAGAACTAATTTGTTAGCAATTCCATAATATTCCCCAAATGCAGAAATTCTAAACAGTGTGAAGTCATCAGCACAACTCCTCTTTTCAGCTGCCAGGGTCTGTCCACAGGCTGAGTCTTCCACAACAGTGATTATCATGCTGAATAAGACAGCATGCCAAATTTTGTGGTCTAAATAAAAATAAGACAGCAGTGATATCCAGTTCACATTTTATGCAGCCATTGAACTTCCCATTTTCTAAACAGAGGTGAGTTTTTTTAATGATTAAAAAAACAATGTCTTCCATATTATTTCTCATGCTTTCTCAAAATGCAGTGCTTCATGTCTGCCCTTTCTGACAGATTCGTATACAAAGCCTGTCAGCTCCATGTTGCATCAGTGGAACTCCACATTAACAAGCAAGAACTGCAGCTTCACAAAGCTACTTCCTACCATTTTTGAGAAACTGCCTTTTTTTTTTATTCCTTTAATAAATCCATTTTTGAAGGATGGAAAAAATACTGCAGTATCGCTGTGCTTAATGCCCTTACTGCATGACTGAAGTCTTTACTAAACTCCTCCAGTATTCGGTGAATACTATCACACACTGCCAGAAGACAACCTATTTCATATGCAGGTAGTTTAAGTGATATCAAGGATACATTGACATCACTGAGAGTTCTCATACTTACAGTGAAGATTTCTCCTCCAGCATCTATTTAACACCTTCTCTCTATAGCCACCTTGAATCCTAGTTTTATACATGCTAAAGAGATACCTTCATGAATCAGGATAGATTTATCCTTTTGCTAGTGTAAGAACCCTCAAAAACAGTTTAAATCCCTAAACATCCAAAAGAAGGTAACAGGAAGGAGTTTGAGATGTAGTTCTCTGATAGATGTTAAAAGCAGCACATCTTCTGCACAAATGGTGTGTGTATATAATCATCCATTTATGTAAATCTGAAAAACAATGTGTTTTCCCCATAAATTAAGACAACAAATTGGGTCTTGTGAGGTTATGGAAATGCTGACAGCTGTGAATTTTCTTCCTGCTTTACAGTTTTGTTTCTAAAAAATAAATCTATTCTCTCACTTGAGACAAATATGTTTTCTAAAAAAAGAATTGTGGGTGTAGACTGAAAAAAGTTAGTGCTCTTGTTTGTTCCTCACAGCTATAAATTATTCTGTGCTGACCAAAAGAAGATTTTGTAAAATATTAGCTGATGATATTGGGCAAGCATGGTTTGAGCTATGAGGAAGCCAATGTGACAACATCAACTCACACCATTACTTCTTAATTGGAAAAAAAATGAACTTAGCTGTACTTGGAAGACTTGATTTCTTTCCATTGTGCACTTAACTGCTAGGCAGAAACCTCTGTTACCTCCTTGGGAGTTGATATTTAGTCTCTGCTATATGGCAATTGACTATGAGCTGCTGTGTCCTATACATCTCTGTTCTGATGACAAAAGGCCTATTCAGAATCACATGACGATACACTTCAGTTCAGCTTCCACCAGCCATGTTTCATTTACATTGTGCTAAAAATGGAACACCCTCATTTCTCCCACAGAAGTTGGTCACAGCATGACAGCACATTTTAAACTCCTCTCATATCTTACTATACTGTGTGGTAAAATACATAGGGACTTTGTACTTGGACAGAAACCTAGAGACAATACTTTTATTCCAACTTACATTATCAGAGTACACTAAACTGACACAGTATTCATAAGCCTTCTCTTGTCCTCAGTCATCCTCAATAGAGTGCCCAGGATTGCATCAGATTTGGAAAGCACTGGCAAAAAATCCAGATATCTGATACAGGAAGGGAAAAAAACATTCTTCGAGGCACAGAGGCTGCTGTCAACTAAGAAAACTAAACAGATGGAAGACGCAACCAGCTCCTCCTGTCTGTAAAAACAGTCAAACAGTGAAGGAAAGAGTTTTCTGTATGTGAGCATCAACCCTTTGCATGTGAAGATGCTTTGCAAATGGCTTCAGTTGTGTGTAGATGAAGTTTGCCAAGAGCAGCGATACAAGAGCAGTGTGGGAAAAGAGGAAAGGAAAATAAGCAACCAAAAAACAACAAACAGCCTGCAATTTCTCACCCCACTGCTGTTCTCCCTCTGCTGTACCTAAAGCTCAAACTGTACTTCCACTGCTCCCGATTATGTCAGTGCTTACTGGAACTAAGTCTGTAATGTTTCCATACACTTTCATTTTTCTCATCTATACCTATAAAATGTTAACTTCAGGGAAAGAAGTGGTAATGCAGTTCTGTATTTTACATTAACAGGCAGATTTCCAGCCACCAACTAAGATGACAGTCTATCACACTTGAAGTCATGAAAGTGAATTAATTACAGTTTGGAGCTCGTGGTCCTAATTCACAGACCAGCTTTATAACCATATACTTTGCACCCTCCCACATACCATTTAGAATTTGAATATACCAGACACAGCAATTCCACTTTTCTAAATACTGTCAGAGCAAGCCACACAGGCTTGTAGAATGACTTCTACACCATAATACTGACATTACATGTTCAGTGCCTTGACATAGTGAAATATACTGGAACATATCCTTGAATTCAGTTTGTTTGGAATGTTTTAAAAACAAAATAAAACAAAAAGGAATCTGTTCAAGGCTTGACATACACAAGGTATCATCGTTATCAGAAACTAGAAAGGGTAGTGGCATTTCTAATTAGTATTCCAGTTTCTTAAACTTGCACTTTTAACAAAAGTTGCTTGCAATTAAGCAGATTACCTCTAAAATGTACATACACAGAAAGATGGCAAGAAAGATCTACAGTCATAGATAAATATACTTAATTGTTATTTATTGGCTATTTTAAGAGAAGTCCTCAACATGTGTTATATTCTTCCTCTCTAAACAGCCTGGAAAATAAGAAATGAACTAACTAAAGCTGTTTTGAAAATCCATGGATATGTTATGGAGTAAAAAGGTATCATTTTTACATTCTTAAGTAGAAACTTTATGTTTCATATTCCTGACGTTCTATGAAAAACTACTTAAGGATTAGAGTTCATATGAGTAGCAGTGCAAACTGATCATCCCTGTGTAGAGGCGAAACTTCTGTGGTCACTGGAGTTACAATGACTGTAACCTTTCCAGGCAGCATAGGAATACTTTTGGAAAGTAAACCTCAAGTTATCTGGGTTCCAACTGAGCCCTTTGCAGTGAGGATAAAATTAAATAATAATAATAATAATAATAAAGTAATAAAAATAAAAGTAATAATGCTGCAATTGCCCTGCAAAAATTTGCTGCCTTCAGCTAAATAACTTGTACTATATGTTGCCAAAAGAGGTGACGATTCCCTACACTAGAGGAAACTGAGAAACTGTGCAGTTTCACTAAATAATGGAATGAGAGTTACAAAAACAGTAGCCAGATCAAGGTTTCCTGAGCTTCCAGGTATGCTCTCCATTCACAGGACATATGCCCCAGAGACAAAATGCTTTTACTTATGAGGCCAAATTCAAGATTAATCACAAGAAAGTGAACAACCACAGTACTCTGACTCACGTTGTCAATACAGATATATGCGGCCAAAGTTTATCCAGATAAGGATGTGTAAGGGAAATAGGAGTCTTCTTTAAGTCTGTATTTTCATGCTTTCTGGATATTGCTTCTTTCCCAAGTATCTGCCTTTGAAGTCAAAAGCTTATGATTTAATAATTTCCCCCCACTATTACTTATATATGTATATATATACATATAGTCTTAATTGAGATATATATATATATATTTTACATTTTTTTTACTTTGGTCATTTTGCCTATTTCACTTGAATCAGTTAACAGAGACAAATACCAGTCTTGCTGCACAGCCCTACAGCCAATCATGGGCACTAGTGACATATGTCCAAAATTTATACTACACCTGACACCTTTATACCACATCCTGGCACCATAGATGAAAACAAGACCCAAACAACTTTAAATATCTCCAAGGAATCTCCTCAAAAGACAGTTTTGTACATTAAAATATATTTAAACATTCCTTCTATATTAGGAAAAAAGATACACTGAGTTGGAGGAAAGCGTTATTAAAACCAAAGATGGCGGGGATTAGTAAGAGAATTATAAATTGTCAGCCTGTGACAGTGAGTGATATGCTCCCATTGTACAATACATCTCCCATCATTTTGCAAAGCCACGTCACACCAAACCACACTAACAGAAAACGAGTAGCTTCTTATAGATAAGCACTGTGAGGAAAAGGGTTTGGAAGAACAACACTCCTGCCAACTAAGTAGAAACAATACTTCTACAGCAGGGAGACTTACCAGATCAGCACATCAAAGATACTGGTTTCTAATTCGAAGTTTTTGCAGAGGAAAAAGGAAAGGGATATCTTGTGAATTCTGGTGGTTCAGTGGGAGAACAGAGAAACAACTTCTGGCAGATGCTCTAATCATGCTGACAGTTCTGCTTCATCTCCTTTTAAATGTAAGGTTCTTGGTCTGCCAAGATCATTTGCCCTGAACCACTATTCTGCCATAAAAAGTACAGTGGGAACCCAAGGAGCTAGTTCTGCAGTTCTACAATGTCCCAAAGCAGGTGGAATTGCATCAGTTTGTAGCTTAACTTCTCTTTCTCTCTTCTTAGCAAAACCAATCTACTCGCACAGCAATCCATAGAGAAGCATCATGAAGATTTCAGATTTTGATTATTTCAGAAATACCAAGAACAGAAAGGATAGGATTAAGCAAACAACAAAAAAAAAAATCTGTTTTAAGGAAACATAAGGGAATGTTACGAGTGTGTTCCCTTAGGATCAAGATAGAAGATTTCACTGTGAATGCAGTCGAAAAGGAATAAAGCATCAGTAGACTGTCCTTTTCTTAGCAGTGATATGTCTGGCTTTTCTTTGAAATTACATGGCTAACAGAACTCAATCCACACCAACTACATGGCCTGCATACCTTCCTGGACTTCTCATGTTGTATGGAAAGGCTTAAAGCCTGCCTCTGTGTGTGGCAATCCATCAAATGGCCTCACTGCTTTTTCTCTAAGTAAGCGAACTTCATCAAAGCACATCTTAAATTACTTCCTATGGCATCATCTTGGGCTCAAATGTGAGCCCACATAGGGAAAGAAGCTGCAAGGGATGGGAAAGCGTGGGAACCAAAAGGAGACACATGGCAAGAAATGTCATGCCTCAAAAAAACCTGTCTCATTTCTGTTTATAACAGTAGCCTGTTTGGAGCACACCAACAAGCAGTGTGGAGGGCTTGCTCAGGGTGCTTTCAGACCAACTGGTTGATCACAGGAAAACAACAGAACAGCTGACAGGGTAATGTGACAAAAATGCATTGCAACTCTATTTAATGCTGCACATACATACAAATGCAGTAGAAACTTGCAAATGACTTAGCACTGTTCTTTCAAAATCTGAAGGAGCTGCATGCCCAAACTCCAGTTATTTTCAATTGGATTAGGAGCTTCCTCAGATTCTTGACAATTCCTTACGAGACTTGCTTGGTATTTCTACAGGAGCAGTAAAAGACTCATTTTTAAGTTCCAGGAAGCCTTCTTGCCTGCCAATCTGTAACAGACTTCAGTTTCAGTTTTCTCTTTGTCATTTTGAAAATAAAATTAAATAAACACAAAGAAAACCAAACAATAGCTTACCCACAGGCAGTGAGTAGTGCTAAAAAGCATCAAATAAAATTTTGTTACATTCTGTACTCATCCTTTGAAAATTCAGTTTTTGACAGTAGACTGTAAGATCTCATATTCAAAGCCCCACAATAAATGTCACCAATAACTCAAAAGCTAGGGGAAACAAAGGTCTCTTTTAGAAAAAGAATCATGTGAAGAAGAACAAATGAAGCTTCCAGTTTCTTAAAGTGTCACCTTTGAATTACTGCAGTTTGAATGCATTAAGATGCTGTGCTACACATTGGAGAGAGAAAAAATACATGATTNAAAGCCTGCCTCTGTGTGTGGCAATCCATCAAATGGCCTCACTGCTTTTTCTCTAAGTAAGCGAACTTCATCAAAGCACATCTTAAATTACTTCCTATGGCATCATCTTGGGCTCAAATGTGAGCCCACATAGGGAAAGAAGCTGCAAGGGATGGGAAAGCGTGGGAACCAAAAGGAGACACATGGCAAGAAATGTCATGCCTCAAAAAAACCTGTCTCATTTCTGTTTATAACAGTAGCCTGTTTGGAGCACACCAACAAGCAGTGTGGAGGGCTTGCTCAGGGTGCTTTCAGACCAACTGGTTGATCACAGGAAAACAACAGAACAGCTGACAGGGTAATGTGACAAAAATGCATTGCAACTCTATTTAATGCTGCACATACATACAAATGCAGTAGAAACTTGCAAATTACTTAGCACTGTTCTTTCAAAATCTGAAGGAGCTGCATGCCCAAACTCCAGTTATTTTCAATTGGATTAGGAGCTTCCTCAGATTCTTGACAATTCCTTACGAGACTTGCTTGGTATTTCTACAGGAGCAGTAAAAGACTCATTTTTAAGTTCCAGGAAGCCTTCTTGCCTGCCAATCTGTAACAGACTTCAGTTTCAGTTTTCTCTTTGTCATTTTGAAAATAAAATTAAATAAACACAAAGAAAACCAAACAATAGCTTACCCACAGGCAGTGAGTAGTGCTAAAAAGCATCAAATAAAATTTTGTTACATTCTGTACTCATCCTTTGAAAATTCAGTTTTTGACAGTAGACTGTAAGATCTCATATTCAAAGCCCCACAATAAATGTCACCAATAACTCAAAAGCTAGGGGAAACAAAGGTCTCTTTTAGAAAAAGAATCATGTGAAGAAGAACAAATGAAGCTTCCAGTTTCTTAAAGTGTCACCTTTGAATTACTGCAGTTTGAATGCATTAAGATGCTGTGCTACACATTGGAGAGAGAAAAAATACATGATTCATACAAATATGAATAAAAATCTCTTAAGACGATGGAAAGAAAAATGTATTCCACATCTTCATTATTTCAGCAGATGTTTCAAGATTCTTGTAATTGCTCTGCACTTCTAACACTTCAGCTTATTTCTGACCTGGTATTTTATTTCAGCATTGGACGCTAGAGCAAGGGGACCCCAGCTGAGATTTACAGTACCTGTGGAGTAAGCTGCTACTGCCACCTTGGGGAGGATTCGTTTCACGTACTTCAAGGAGACTAAGCGAATGTCATATAAAACCAGTTTGATTTTTTCCATCATACCATATTCCTTGGAAGATGACTTCTTAAAATCCTCTGTACATGCTAACATAAGATGTTCCACATGCATCCTGCCTCAGGTTATGCTACACTAATAATAATAATAATGCAAAGAAACTGCAGTTTTTAATGGGGAAGAATGGTTAGGGAACTCTTAGATGACATTTAAGCACTGTCTTGCTAACAGCACTCCTAATTTTATGACAGTTTTGCCAGTGTAAGAGCCCTGATCTACCTAAAGCTGGGCAAACTGCATTTTACATACAAGTCTCCACAGGGAGCTGTCTAAAGGCAACTAACTTGTGCATGTGCGTAGAGCAACTAAGTTTTTACACAGTTGTCTAAAGCCAGGCAACACAAAGGAACTCGCTCATGAAGAATAATGTGAGTTTACACAAGGAGGCTGTTAAGACACCATTAGCTCCTACTTTTTGACAAAACACTGGCTGTGCTTGTGGCATCACACTAGGAGACAGACTTCTGAAGAACTGAAGCTTTAACTAGACTGCGGCAGACCTACTGCGTTAAACAGTGACTTAGGAGCTCCCAAATAGAGCTACATTTTGGATAACATCATCCAAATGGGCTCTGAAAAGCATCTTCACTTTTCTTTCCACCACAGAAAGCCTACATACCAGATTCCTGTTCTTTGATTACAAGATTCTTGGAGTAAACACATCTCTCCACCAACCTAGAATTTACCGTCAGAAAGGAGTTACATCTGAACCTTTTCTAGCAAACAGACAAGCACCCTTTTGTTCCACTACCAGAAATCCAGTCATTAAAACACAAGTGTAGACTTATTTCCCACTATGGCACAGAAATTCAAATTAGTTACTTTCTCACCAGTGGGAAAATGTCTAAAAAGCAATTGATAGGTCTTCTCCGGAAGATCTTTTTACCTTTGCTTTTAGGTACTACTACAGCATGGCAAAGAATTACTCTTGCAAGCAAAACATACCATAGCGTGTGATCAAATAAAAGATCACTTCTGTCTAGCCAACAGCAAATGATCATGACTGACACTGGTGCAAGCCTTTTCCTCAGTTTTCTTCCTGATTCACAGAATCATCATAGAATGGCCTGGGTTGAACAGGATGTCAAAGATTGAGTTTCAACAACCCAGCCATGGGCAGGGTCACCAACCACTAGAACAGGCTGCCAAGAGCCACATCCAGCCTTGCCTTGAATGCCTCCAGGGATGGGGCATATGCAGCCTCTCTGGGCAACCTGTTCCAGTGCATCACCACCCTCTGAGTGAAAAACTTCCTCCTAACATCTAACCTAAAACTCCCCTGTCTTAGTTTAAGACCATTCCCCTGTACCCTATCACTATAAGCCCACGTAAACAGTCATTCCCATTCCTGTTTATACACTCCCTTCAAGTACTGGAAGCCCACAAGGAGGTCTCCCTGGAGCCTTTTGTTCTCTAAGCTAAATAAGCCCAGCTCCCTCAATCTTTCTTCATAGAAGAGGTGCTCCAGCCCTCTGATTCACAACCGCCTTCTGTATTTTATCTATTTTCAGGTTATTTTAATCTACCTTTGATAGAGAAATAGCTGTACATCTGCACAAGGTTTACACTGTACTTTGAAAATGTTGCAGATATTAATACTTTGTAAAAATAAAATAAATTACATATACACTTCACATACATACACAAATACATTCAAGAACACGAAACACAAAGTAACACTAACCCTCCATTGTCACTCTCATTAAACTGCTGGTAGAATTTTAGCTACTTTCAAAAATACCAGCTTTATATATTAAAATTTATCTGCCAAGTACTGACCAAACACAAAAAAACTGAATGAGGATCTATCAGTAACAGATTAACCAGATTAATGTGTACGTAACAGTCTCAGCATGGTACGTTGCTGCTGTTAGTTTCAAAGTTCATGCATGAACATTTTGCTCAGCACACATGGCTTATGAATGAAGCTTGAATGAAAAAAAAGAATTTCAGGAAATATAAGGTAAGTGACAAACTATGAAATTAACGTAAGCATTTAAGTAGATTGCATATGGGAAAAAAAGAAAAAAAAATCCTTGGTTATGACTGAGGGAGGAAAGAGGTAGAAAGAAGGAATGCACAAATTCATGTCCTCCATCTAATATTATTATGTTACAGAAAATGAAAACACATTTAGATTGATGAGTAAACCAGCAACAGAAATTTCATGAGGTGTCTTTTTTTAAAGGGAATAGGAAGATGTTCTTAAGATTAAAGGGAATTGATCATGGAAAATTCCACAAAAAATGCCAAATGCTCCAAGAAAGATCATGTACAGAATTCATTGTTGCTTGTAACAAAATTAATATTTTTACAAACATTCAAGAGCTATCAAGTTCTGGAGTTATTTCAAGAGACTGATTTAGGCATGGATTTAAGAGGAAGGAGAATCACTGATCTGCTCAGGCAAAAATCTGAATAAATTAACTGCAGGCAATTCCACCATCACCAAGTACGTAAACACAGTGTATTCAAAAACAACCAGCGAACCGACTCACAACACACTGAGTTTAAAGTCAATGATAACTTAAACTGCTTACTCACCAATTGGTTTTTCATCTGAAACATCTGAGTGCACTTCTGCAACCAGTAGTCCTCTGAGACAATTAATGTGCACCAAAATCCATTAAATACAGGAAATATAAAAAAATAAGACGGCTTATTTACGAACTCATCTACCCTCTCCATCCATTAGCCTACACTCTTCTTTCCCACATGCCATAGACATCTATATGACAGCGTAGATTTCCAATATCTAAAGTCTAAATTTGGAGATTGAATCTGTAGCATTAGCTAGCTTTGGTTGTTCTTTGTTTTTAAGACATCCTATATTTGTCTATATCAGAATACCCTTTTGAATTATTATCTGTCGTTGTTATAGTGGAAGCTGACAAAATATATTCTAAGCTGTTCTCTGCTGCAGAAGCACTCCTTTAACATCTATTTCTCACATATTATCTTCCGCCCCTCCCCTTCAAAAAAAAAAATTTGCAATCATCTACTAACAGCAGCACATATTATCACTATTCTAACTTCCTCCTCCTCTAGTTTTCCTCCTTTTTTGTAGCATTCTTCTGCATGCTAATGCTGTTTTTCACAGTTGTTTCTCAGCTCCTTCCCCTCTGCTCTTTTTGCCCATCCTAAGCTTTACCTGCTTTACAGTGTTCCTAAATCTCTTCTCAAATCTGACTTCCCCAGCTTTTCAGCCTACATCAATGCAAAGCCTATCCAGGACGCTCTCCTAGTTGTGAGAACTACCAGGGAGTCTTACTCCTGAGTGGGAGACTGGAGAAGGACAGCAAAGATCTGTCCTTGAATCAGAGGTATGCATGGGCTGCAATGAATGTCTACAGCATACACTCCCTTAAAGATTTCAGGCAAGAAAAGGCACCCAAGAGACTGAATTTTGACATTTTTGCTGGATTGTTAACGTTGTTGTCTGAAACTGCTCACATTATTCCTTCTTCACTTCATGACAGGTTTGCAGATAGAAACCAAAGACAATGGCAGACAGCAACGAGATGACAATCAACCTTGTTGTCCTTGGAAGAAGTCAAACTGGCAAAAGTGCTGCTGGGAACAGCCTGCTAGGCAGCTTGGACTTTGAAAGCTATCTCTCTCCCAGCTCAGTGACTACTTGTTGCAGCCTTGGGCGCAGCTGTCGTATTTTGGGCATTACACGAAGAAACGGCTGTGAGTTAGCTCTCCGTGTTCGGGTACTTGATACTCCAAGCTACCCTCACAGCAGCCTGAGCAAAGAGCAGGTGAAACACACAGTGCAATCTGCCCTGGCTCACCACTTCAGGGAGGAAGGACTGCATCTCGCTCTTCTAGTCCTGAGGGCTGACTTACCTCTGTGTCCAGATGAAAACGATCTCACAATTCAATTCATTCAGGTAACAAATAAATAGAAGTTTCTACTGTAATGACAACTCTTTTTGTCCTTGGTTGAAAGTAACTATGGAGGAGTTGACTGCAGATACAAATTAGAGAAGTGCAGCTAAAAACTAGAATGCTTTCCAAACCAGTGGCTGAAACACACACATATTTACATTCATAGCTCTAACACTGTACACCATTGTTATATTTATTACACTGAATCCAAGAAAGGAGAAGTGAGAACCGCACACGATGAACAAACGCCTGCATGGCCACCAAGAACCTGTCTTGTCTTTCACATTGCTGTCACCACTACTGAAACACTCCAACCACTGCCTCACTGCAACTTCCTTATTCCTTAATTATAAATTATTTTAGTTATTATCTCCTTAAAACACTATCATGCTATGATTTCATCAGCCACAAACAAATTGGGCAGGGCGGTTATCTGACTGCTGGGATTATGATCAACAATGCTTGTATTTCAGTATGCCATTCCAAGACACTTATCCCGAGAACTACACTTCTAGCAATAAGGAGTTCTCACAATAATCCTTCACATATTAGGGATGGCCTATCAGTAATTCATATAGAAGACTACTGGCATATAAGCCTGGATTTTTTTAATCCAATAAATATTCTAATGTATTAGGGAAGTGGAAGGTACTGATCTCATAACTGATATTAGCACTGACTTGTCTGAGTCCTCAGATAATTAAAGGTACTACTCTCTCTCTAAAACTAGTCTCTCAATTCTTCCACAGACATCCTACACCAAAATACAGCAACCATCTATTTTGAATTTATATTTTTTCAACCCTAACATTTAAAACATTAATCACTATTAATATAACATTATTCTTCTTCTAACTCCTTGCTTATCATTGGAATACAAACATATCCTTTAAAACAGTTTTATGCACTTAAACATTTAGTTCACAGAGTTTTCGAAATAACTATAAGGTGGACTTCTTCCTTTCACACAGGTGTTTGCATGATTGCACTGAATTTGCTATTTCTATTCCAATTATAAATTAAAGCCCTTCTCTTACTCGTATTCCTTTCTTTCATACTGACAAAAAGCCAGCTTGTTTTCCCTGTTCCCTTCCATCAAATGAACAAATGCAGTTAAAGAAAGTCTCTGGCCTGCCATTTTTCCCATGCTGCTGAATTTAAGGGGATACAACTGTTATTTAAATCAGTGTTACAGAAAACATTTTCATTTATTTATCCACTGCAAGGCGATTTAGAAATCTTTTTTCAAAGATTTCAAAGAGCTTAAAGATAGTATACAAATATTTATAGATAGAAATTGATGTAAAATACTTGATTTTTTCATATGATTTACGATGATGTGTGATGTAGCTAAACAACAATTTTCATTATTAACATGCAGACACTTTTAACTGAAGAAACTCCGCTAACATCTGCAGCAGAACAAGTCAACTGTTATCACTGCATGACCACCTATTTCCACTAGAAGGGGATGCCACAGTCTTTAAAGGTCAATAACCCCAGAAATTTCAGCAACTTAGATAACATAAACTGGATTGTTGCCAAAAATAGAACATAATCTGACCCATTAATACATAATTATGAGGTAGGAGTAGGAAAAAAAATGAATAAAAGACAACTATTTGAGATTTGTTTTTCATTACAGGAACTTCTAGGTCCCACATGGAAGGATTTCACTGCAGTTTTACTTACTCACGCAGACAAGGCAGAAGAAGCTGGATTCAGTGAGGAAGCATATTTGCACAGAGCCTCAAGTACCCTGCTGTCTTTACTGAGCTCAGTGCAGAATAAATACATTTTCCTAGACAACCAGAAGAGCATAATCAAAGAGGAAAGAGCTACTGTCTTAAGAAAGCTTCTGAACTTCATAAGACAAAATAATTATCAAGTGCTACTTAAACATGATGAGGAATAAAATTAGCTGTCAGATGCTCATTTGTCTATTTTCTATGCTATATAAAAACTAACGAAACAGTAGAAAATAAAGCAACTGGAATCTTCAACAACCCCATCAAATACCTCTATACATACAATTGGAAATACCTCTGTCAATTACCAAATGACTTGCCCTTCATAGAGTACCTCACACTACTGCATCCAGAATGCAAATTTCAACAATAAGTGAGAACAAGCTAGTGCTGTAAATCATGCCCTTAACATGTGCAGAGTCAGTTATAAGATTTTGAACTACAATTTACAATAGGGTATAGCATAATCAGAACAGAGATCTGAAAGGAAAAAAAAGCACATTAAAAAAGCTTCCCAGTGTTAAAACTTAAGATTAATCTACTATAAAGGTATTTCCTTACCTTGATTCAAAGGTTAAAACTGAGAGTTTTGAAAGTATTTTGTTTAATAAGATACTACCAGACACACAGTTTACAGGCCAGTTAAAATAGTTCCCCATGTGCTTAATGCTATTTGGCACATTTAGGATAACATAACTTCTCCTGCTTAATCCCAGATGCATGAAAAATTAGCACAGTTAACTGCATAGGTACATACAGAACACATCCAAAAAAGAAATATGTTATTTTTTTCTTTTGTCTTTGGTTCCTTTTAAACTTGTATCACTATCCATGTTGTTTTTACCTCCCAGCTTACAATATTAAGTTCAAAGCCAGTGAAATTCAGGTTGGGTAAGTTTCTTACATCAGTGGTTATAAAAGTGCTTAGCATGTGAGTAGTTAGACAGTAGACAGTTAATTAAATAGTATATGCTGTGACATGTGAAGTGTCTCTAAATATTTATTTCTCAAGTTTTATTGCGAATTGATCTGCAATGGTTACTTTCAGATTACTAAAAGGCAAGAGTTAAAAGGAGTAATTAATTTAAGGATATAACCATAGTGGTTGTGACTATTTTAAATACATTATTATGGAATAATTAAAAGCTAAAAGAAGTGATTTCTGATTAAAAAAATCAAAGCATACTTCATACAAAATTTTATTCAAACGATAGATTAAAATGGAAAAAAAATTATGTGTTTTGACCATTGAAAACCAACTTTTTAATGTTTGACTCGATTTTCTTGGCAATCTATTATTAGTTACTCATCCTTTTGTAGTACCCTCCCTCATTAGGGAGGAACTATTGAGGTAGAAAAGGTGGAACTCCAGAACTATTTTAGAGAAGCAACATATTTGACATACATAATTTTGTATATTCTGGGGCATGAAGGGTCATAGTTTAATATTCCCATGACAACTGCCTGCAGATTACTCAAAAATACAGCTGAAAACAAAGTTGCAGAAGTTCATAATATCTGAAAGCTGCTTAAGAGGACTGAAACCTTTGAAAGATGACAAGAAGAATGAAGACAGTTTGCAGTCTTCTGACCAAATGTTAGTGCTGTACCACTTAAAGCGAGGTGAGTGCACAAGGAATAGGGCAGAAAGTTTTTCTTATTAGTTTTTCTTATGCTCTTGATTCATGGATCCTCTTAACTTTTCAGTTATCTAAAAAATAACCTCATCAACCTTTAGTTCCTTCATGAATGAGCCTTGGTAATTGTCCTGAGCAGAGTGGTTACTGACTATAGAGAACACAATCTCAGAGTAAATATGGAGACAAGTGAATTAAGTGTTACAGGTATAACATTCTGTATCTCTGGGAAAGGAATCAAACAAAAAAGGCAGTAGACATGCATTTCAGTGGGCTATATATTTGTGTTTTTTATTGTGCTCACATTACTTTCCATTTCAACATCTGAACAAGCAGCTAACAACCATTTATTTAATTCCGCTGTTTTCCATGGTCTCTGCCCTGCAGACTCCTTTCCCTTTCACTTCAAATGGAACTCCTTTGTATGTAGCAACACATTGGTCATTGGTATGAAGATCAGGTTGGATTTGCTCCCAAATCTTCTTCTTCGGATTAAGTTCCTTCTCAGGATCTCCTGTTTCAAAACAAAGAATAACCCAATAGCACACAACACATAAGAAATAGCAAGAGCTCTATGTGTGCACACATCATTGAGAGCTCACATAGAATCTCTGTACAAATTTTCAAGGGAAAGAAATATTACCTGTGAGACTCTTAACAAAGCCTTTAATCTTAATTAGGGACTGCTTAGAATCTGTCTCCAGATCATCTCCCAAAATGATGGTCTTTCAGGGGAAAAAATACTATAAGTAGCAGACTGTAACTCCTGTCTAAAGAAATCAAACCATTGCTGGTTGTTGGTTTATAAAATTTACTTACCTAAAAGCAAAAGGGTTTCTAAGAATTAAGTAGACACAGACCATAACATAACATAGAGTAATATATTGCTTGCTTTATCTGTCTACTGATTTTAGGAATTAATGAAGTTTTAGAACTTATCTCAAAGGAATTTGGCAGGTGCTCTTACAGGTGAGAAATACATTTTAAAAAACAAGAATGCAAGAATCAAACAACAAATCCTAGTTAATAGATCCTCTCTGAGATTATCTCCAGGGAGCACGAAGCTCATACAGGCAAACGACATTCTCCCTGTGTGAGCAGAATGCCAAACACTCTCTTCTTCCACTAATCAGTATCCCCAGGAAGAGAAAAATCCCATAGTACAAGGTGTATGTGTCTAGTTTCTAGTAGTCTTCATTGGTATCTGACCAACATGAATAAACAAACTACATTAATGCCAACCTCTCTTATTCTCTTCTTTAAAAGTTTTCAGTGATGCAATCTACTCCTGTTCTCAATTCCTGTAATACTAAGTTACCTCAGCCTGTAGATAGGTCTAACTTCTGTAGCTTCTATACCTGCAACTGTTCAAGAGAAGCACACCACACCAACATCTGTGTTATGGAGGCTATTGTCGCCTAAGTAGGATTTGATAACATATTCAAGTTATTTCTCAACCATAGTGTATTTAACATTTTAGAGAAAAACAGCAGTACTGTGAATAAGTGGTCAGAGCTAAATGTGCTTTTTCACAGAAATTAAAATCCTGTTCAATACTTAAGTTCACAAAGACAGACTTAGACCACAGTGAATGCGTATGAACTGATAGAAATAATTAAATGTAATGTTAAACAACCCATTGAGCATTTCCTTTCTTTGTCAAATATAAAAAGTTCCCCCCCCAATAAGAACAAAATTTGTCTTTTATTATAAAAAAATACATTTTAGATGTTAGTAAGTTTCCTTGGAATATCAACTCCCTCAGGATCTGAGGTGAGCTCCAATTATATTACTATAGGCACCAACTTTAGATACTACTAGAGTTTTAAGCTGTGCATTTTTCTAAGCTTTCTCCTCACTTCATTTTCTTCCTCTCCTAAAATATTCATTGGAAGGGTTTCTAAAAATGAATTCAATCTTGCAATAGCTTAACAAGCTTCCCACTGTACAATAAAAAGAACCAAATAAAAGGGCTCAATTTTTGTTAAATATGTCATTTGGTCTAACAGCTTAAATACTACAGAAGAAATTATATTAAGCAAGAAACCTCTTCACTTTGCAAAAGCTCAGTATCTATGAAATGACCTTATGAAATGTTAACACTGCTCAGCCTGCTACAGAATATTAAACACAATCCATATAACGGATAGTTAGCATAATTAAAGAAGTCTACTGAACACAGACTAGCCACTGCACTCCAGTTTTAGTATCTTTTTATGATTTTTTTTTTTAAGAGCTAGATATTGATCAAAATGCCAAACTCATAGAGCAGAACTAATACCAAATAATTTACATAATAACTTGTGGCATTTCTGCATTTAAGAGTTTTGCCAAAGCATCAGTTATTCTGGTTATATTTCTTACTTGCTCTGAAAGCTCCTGTAACTGCTTTCATACAGCAATTGCTGTGTGGAAGTGCATAGTTTATAGACATGTGAAGGAATAATTTCTCTCAGGCTTACATGAGTTGGACCTTTTCCACTCAGGTCTGACATAAATGTGGTAAAGTTCTTAACACAGGAAAGACCCAACAGACCTTGAAGATTCATGTATTACAGTACAAAACAGTGTTAAAGTTGCCTTGAGGACAAGGTCATTAAGTAAACATAGAGTATCTCTCCAGACCACAGCATTAGGTAGCAAATCTTTCCCTCCCTGAAACACAGAAAATGATTTGAAGATGACTCAAGTTTCTTCAGAAAACTATCAATTAGTTTGATTCAAGACACTATCTCTTTAATGAGAATCAACAAGAAAATTAACTTATTTCTCATGAATACTTGGTACGGTAGAGAGTAGGTTTAAAAAATAAATTGACTGCAATATGCTTGTTAGACAGCTGTGCTTTAGTTGTGTCACTGCTGCTGCTTCACAAGCTTTCTTAACTTCAAACTAAAATCAGACCTAGACATCTTTACTATTTGCACTTCAATGACTCAATGCTTACACTTTGAAAATCACTCTTGAAAATTCCATCAAAATATAACAACTGCAATTGAGCAATGACATAAAATGACATCTGACATAGTAGGGTTTATCCATTAGCAGGGTTTACTCTACAACTGTGAATGGGTATTCCTACTATCTAGCAGGCACCACTCTCTTCACCCTAGTGGCAACATCACGTGTATGTTCTTGCTTTTATTAAAAAAAAGTCACAGCATCAATTGTGAACTTCCTACAATCGCCTGAATGATTGAAAGATGACTCTTTTATAGATTGGGTCTTCAGTGTGGATCAGAAACCTGTTTTGATGAGGTAATAACTTGGGGTTCCCACCACTCAAATGATAAGGTTACATTATTCTTGCTTTACAGTATTAGCTCTCATAACATTTTAAATGATAACTTACAGTGCCCCTCTTACTGGGATCATAATGGAATGGCACCTCCTGATGCAAAAACACTTAAAACCATGACAGAAATGATAGCATCTTTGTTGACAGCATCAACAGCAACAAAAGCTGAATATGACTACCTCCCTTTTAGCCCATGAGAATTACACAGTAATAACTGGATATAAGGGAAGTGCTCACTAGCACACTACACCTGTAGCACTATTTTGAATTCTCAATTCACAGGGTCACAAACTAATCCATTTCCATAGATGAGCAGAAGGTAGAAGAAATGAGAAACCAAAGAAAAATCATCACCTTGCAAGAAAGTTGATTTGCTTTTTTTTTTTTTTAATTCTATTCTGAAAAATATGGATTTATTTATTTACTTGAAGTGGAAAGATGCCCAACATTTTACTCTGGAGACCCAAAAAGTCATTTATCCCCTTCCCAAACAAAAGAAACCACAAAATTCCTCAAACACATCTCCCTCTCCACAGTATTTTGCGTATTATGTTTTTTATCATACAAAGGCAACACCCTTTCCACTGATCTGCTCCAACCCTTCTCCACAAAAAAAAACAAGCTCCCAGTTCTGACACTTTTTCTAGAGGTAGAACCTAGAGCCAGAAACTTAAATTGAGGCTCTGGACAAGATACTCTACATTTCTATACTTTACATTTGCTAATTGCAACAAGCAAACGTGTTTGCTCAAACATTTGCAAAACAGAAACACTTATGAAGTCTAACTTGTAAGAAGCAGAATAATTTAACGCTATAGTAATATGTCACTTTTAGGAGTATTTCCATGAATTCTTAAACTTTTGGTTAAATATTTTCACACAATTCTAGCATGCTAATAAAGAATTTTAATAACTAATCCTGATGGTTTCAAACAAAATGCAACCAGCATTAAAACATTTTATCTGCTTTAAAAGCAATGACATCTTTGCAAGTGTGAACTGTCTCCTATCACCTTCAATCTTCCAAATTCCGAAGTATCCACCCCTTACCTGGAAAACCTTCAAAAGTGATTCTGTCCCCAGGTACTGCTCCAGGTGGGGGAGCCAGAATTTCCACTTTTTCAGGGGAGCTGGCACACATCACCATTGCTTGAGATACTACTCCTCTCATCTTGGCAGGCTTCAAGTTACAGAGTAGTATTGCCATCCGATTCTGCATCTTGGGGAAGGAAAACAGAAGGATTTGAGTATTTAAATACCACATACTGTGGCATTCTGGGGTAATGGGGAGAGGGTGGAAATGACTGATTTCTTTCTAACAGAAGAATTATTGGAAGACACTTCAATATATACAAGAGAAGCACAAAACAATAGACAATTTTAATGCCTGTGCACTAGTCAACAGACAACATCTAAGCTGCTGAAGGGCTGGTCTGTGAATATCCAAAATGGAGTAAAGGGTGCATTGTGACACTTAGAATGAAACTACAAAGTGGGCAGCACAGAACTCCTAAAAATAGATGGAACCATTTCACCCACATTCCATCTTTTCTTGGCATAAATCACCACTTCAGTACACTTGCAGTGTAGTGCAATAAAAGATTTCACAGATAAATGGCAAAAACAACAAGATTAATATAGTCATTTTAAACAACAACAAAAATGAAGATATCAGCCAAAAGCATAACACTGCTACTTAAAGTGGTTTTCTTTTGCATTTTTTCTAAATCACAAATGGCTTGATTTTTAAACTGTCTACAGAAAAATAAATTGATTGTGGATCATCTGTTTTCTAAATACATACATACGTATGCACACGTTATTATCATTGCTATTATTTCCCTCTTCCTTTTCTGTCTCAGGAAAGTTTTTACATTAACCCACAAGTTCTGTTTCTCTTTTCTCCCTCTTTCCCCCTCCCCCCAACAATTCTCTGCCCCATCCCATTAGGGCATGGTGGTGAGGGGCAATGAGTAAGAGGTTGTGTGGTATTTAGCTGCCTGTCAGGTTAAACCATAGCAACAGTAAATGTGTGTTTTCTTCCCCATGTGTTTTTTCCTGTAAAACAAATTCTATTTGAGAATAAGAGGGTAAATCTCTACACATATAATACAAACAGAAGTATGTCTGTATCAACAGAGAGCTTGATAAGACTGGTAACTTAAGAGGTGCTTAGGTATAAACAACCTGACAGTAACCAAAGGAAATATGAATGTTATTCTAGCTGACTTTCTAAACATGTAATCTTTTTTTTTTCATAAATACAGGAACTTCAAAACTGACTAGACAGCTGAGAAATTGTAACCGGACTGCTGAAACTAAACCAGCTTCTATGGTTTGACACAGCTACTTCACATTCATGTAAAACAGCATATTTTTCTGATATGCTGGTAGAACGAAGCAAGAAACATGGGAGAAAAACAAACTAAAACAGGGAAAAGTTAATTCTGAGAAAAGCTAAGACCTCATCCTTGGAATATTTAATCACACATTTTCTTAGGTAATCCTTGAACTTAGCTGTATAACTGAGTGCTGACTACTCCTCGGTATTTCAAAATGAGATAGCATGACAGACAGGCTAGTGAATATGAAGTAAAACTAGTGCAGATTGCGTTAAAGCCTGAGTGAGCTGTAATGACTGGAGCAACAAAAAGCCCTGAATTTATCACTCTCCTTTTCTCCTAATACGTGCTCTGCATCCTTAATCCTTCTCTTTAATCATTGATGTGAGGTTCTTAGGTCAGAGTGGATTTCAGAACAGGAAAGAAAATTCAAAATAATCGGGGTTATTTGAGAATTGTGCGAATTTCAAGAATGATCCTATTGCTAAAAGCATGCAGAGATCCACTTAAAACAAAAAAAGCAAAAAAGGGGCAAAAAAGCTGCAAATGTTTTAGAATTTTGAACTGCCCCAGCTACTATTCAAATTGCTCAGAATTGGCATGGTTTACTTCATGTTTATGTACCATACACCTATGACTGATTACATATTCTATACATGGTACCTGAGGGTGTAACTTCCAACCTGGTTTCACCAGCAGTGGTGGACAAAAACACACTATACTGCACATGAAGTGGGCATACGAGACATTTTCACATCTATAAATGACTTACACTGCAGACAGAGAAAATTAAGTATATATTTCTTCCTAAACAGAAGTAAAATCAGATGACGCGGTCTCAAGTACTGCTGTACTACAGTATCAATAATAAAGCAACATAAGAAAGAATTGCTACTGTTGCTACATTTTGTACACATCAAGTTCATAAGCTTATTAAAAAAATTAAGTTTTTGCTCTAAAGTGCCTTCTTAAAAAGCAGACAGCTGAAAACAAGCAATCTGAATTTGTATTCATTGCAAATCCATAAACTGGACACTAAGAGGTGATCAGTGCAGGACCATTATTGTACTCCATAATTTTGTTCAGTTCAATAACTTTCTGTACCATAAAAATCACAAGCACAGTTTTAATTGCCTTCTTCATTTGCAGTCTCACTGTGAGGAGGGGCTGTGAATAGAGATTGAAAAGACATGTGAGAATACCTAGGTTTTCCACAGGAAGATCAATTCCCTTATGACCAGCTTGTCAGTTACTGTATAAATTTATTTGACAAGGTTGCAATTGAATGTAGAAACAGCCTTCAGTCAATCCTTCCCTTCCAGTAGCTCTCTGGAAGAGGTGTGAAAGGAAAACATTATCCTAGTGTCCCAGGTTGTCAAATACAGTAGTGTACCAAGTGACAAAGAGACAGAAGCAGGTTCACTTCCTGTCAAGGAAGTAAAGACGCATGCTTTGCATTCCACAGTTGTATAAGCTGCTCACTTGCAGCAAGTTCTGACTACTTTAATTTACTTGCACTTTTATTCCTCCAAGTAAAACATTCCAATGGGCAAGAGAATGAAAGCAAAGCTTTCAGAAGTCTAGATGATGGTGAAAACATTACCACAGATTGCCCACAGGGTACTAGGAATTCTAAAGGGAGAGTCAGATCTGTTTAACTTCAGTGTATTTCGTGTACCAAAAAGTACCTAAATGGAGTCAGAATATGGTCCCAGGAGAGAAGCAATGCATGAGAAAAGATGACATGAGAGATGGGTACTTCTCCTTTCTTTTTTTGGCTAACGCTAAAGTCTACTCTCACCTTTTGTTTTTGTTTTTAAATCATATAAATCTTTTAACAGAATGCAAACACAACCTTATTAACAAAAAACAGTCAATGGTCAGAAGATACTTTGGGAAAGGATGGTTTATCAACAAATAATATTGTTAGTACCTGATCCAGGGGAACATATTTCACTAAACCACTGACAACAGTCCTTGGGCTTGCTTCTCCAACATCCACCTTTTCAACATACAACGAGTCTGCATCTGGGTGCTTTTCAGCAGTAATAATGCAGCCAACACGAAGATCCAGACGCGATACATCTACAGGCTTTGAATCACTGCCTCCAGCAGCTGGCTGCTGTTTTTTTTCCTTCTTATCACCTATTGAAATATAGTTCAAGAAATGTTAAAAAATAACATGAAGTCATGTACATTACTAATTACAAGGGAAATCTGAGCTACCATCTCAGAATCAAGCATAAATTCAGTACAAAATGCAAATAACAGTAAAAAGTTAGCACCTCTGTTACTAGTTTCCAGAAAAGAATCATACACCTTCCCATTCAGACTGTTACTACAAGCAATTTCCACCCTGAGCTGTTTTCTTAATGCAGTCATTCTGACTCCAAATGTGGCTAAAGTGCAAAGTATGCTCTGCCAAAGGTCACACTGATAATCCCAAGAGTACTGTTTTAATAATTTGTAATCACCATTAAGTTCTGCCTTCCTGCTTCAACAAAAAATGAAAGACAGACAATCATAAGTAATCATGTTCCTTGTGCTTAATGGCTGCTCCTGAGGGTGGGCTCTAAGTCACTGCAACTGCAGTGTTACAGATGACCTTAGCTAACGTTATTTGCTCCCCAGATACACTGTTGAAAGCATATGCTCAAAGCTTCTGAAATTCCACTGATAACAGTACTCACCCAATCACAACACAAATGTTTGTTATGACCTATACGTACACTGTACACCATGAAACAGAAGTGAAGTGAAATTATGCACATGTGGCTCCTTAGAAGTTTTTTGAGATAAGGAAGTTACACCCAGTTCATACCACAGATGTTTGAATGACATTCATGATTTGAACGAACAATATGTATGGTATAAAGGAACATGTAAAAAAGTTGAAATAACCAAGTCTGTTATTCTTTCATCCAAGAAAACTTAGCTATCACCATAAGCTAAACTCCCCTCATTGATGTGAACTGAACTCTCCTTCCTATGAGAGGGGCCAGAGAAGCAAATGAAATTATCATTAATCAAATATAAGGACGAAGTTATGCCAGACACTTAAAGATTAAGGAAAAAAAGGTTAATTATTGTTATAATTTTTTGCTTAAATAATAACTCTTCAAAACTATTCTGTTTATGTATGATCAAAAGTGCTAATGTTTACAGCAAAACATGATTAAGCGTAATACAGGTATATGTAATTAAAGAAGCTGTTCAGTTTTCGGTGGGTGGGGCTTGTTCGTTTGCTTCTGTGGAAATACAGTTGTAACTCCCTTTTGTTAAAAAAAATTTAGTTATATTAAAAGAAATCTGACACATTCCACTTTAGTAGAGAATTTACATCTTAACAGCCTCTGTTAGTTTCAAGTTCTTCCAAGACTTAAAGAGTTAGCACATGACTCTTCTTCACGTGACTGTATGAGCTGTTTTTTGCTACTACTCAGTAAAAGTAGTAAAAGCACTTTGATGTAAAAGCACTTCCATAAATCAATATTTTCATGTCTATCACAGTTCAGAAAAAGATACCTTTTTTTTCTACTTTTTCCTTCTTTTTCTTTTCATCTTCACCTTTAACGTGATCTTTAGAACCAGATGATGCAACTGCTGCGGGCTGTGAAACATCTTCTGAAAATGAAGCTGTAGAAACAGTTGTACCAGAAGGAACAGCGATCTGTTTTACTAAGAATTAAGAATACATAAATTAGAAGGGGTGTTAAAACTTGGAGAAATATATTTCAGTTTTTCAGTATAATGAAGTAGAGAGAAGTGAACATTTTGCTTTAAACCCCTAAATCACAACTACTGAGTAGTCAAGTGCATTACAAAACCAACTACAGAACTCACTATATATATGATTATTGTGATGCTAGGAATGAAGTCTTTAACTGTTCATTTTTCAGAAAGGGAAAAATACTATCCACCTTACTAGTTATCAGATGAAAATATAAGAAATGCATTTCTTCTACCTCATACTCTTCAAAGACCATTTAACACTACTTTGTAGTGTATAATCATCATCAATGACTGACAAACTTTTAGTATCACTGTAGCACTGCATTCTGCATACATGCTTTTTTAAACTTTAAATATTTAAATAACTTTGCTAAGTGTTGTGCTCTCCTGAACACAAATATTTGCAAAAAGTTACTTATTTTTAATACATTTTTGAATTTGAGATTTTGTTGCACCAACAGCTACTTGCCACATCACTTGCTTCTTGTCAAAAAGATATTCTCTCGGATAAATGAAGTCTTAAGGGATATTTTTAACATTCTACATTAATCTGGGGAATTTCTGTTCAAACTCTTCATACTTGCACAGCTAAAACACACTTAATTCAAAACAGAACATCTGAATTTATTCCTACTAGCATTTAGAAAAACTAAATCAAAAATTAAAGATGCATGTGAAGCAGAATATTTTCTTACTTTAATACAGTGTAATCCCACGTAAAGACTTTATTTTCCAAAGGAAAAAAAGAATTCCATGCATTTATAAAACATGAGGCTTTTGAATACTGAATATCTTGTTTTGCAGACAAAGTCAGTATGGTTGAATGCTAGCATCTATCCACACTGGGTACTACCTCACACAATTTAAAACACTGACAGTTTGGGTAAAAATAGTAATACTTGTTAAAGGTGGAAAAGGTTTTATTTTAAAACAGTTTTAAAGATAACACGCCACATATGAAATGCTTCAGTTTCACTTCTCTTTTTAAATACAGAACTATGTTGTGAGCTGAACTGAGTAACACATAACAAAGAAGGTAAAAACAGTGCAACTACAGTCTAGTCTTACTAAAGCATGAAATAAAAATTCAAGACACACTGTACCTAATTCTATATTGCCATAGATTTCTAATAAGTCACTGTTCATCTGTTTGTTGAACAATTACTTGAATTTCTATAGGGATTACAGTCAGGCTATACAAAATACAAGACTATGAAGAAGAGTTAAATATTCATCAGTTTTCAAGGTTTTATAAGTACTTAGTGACATCATTCAAGATTGGGGTTCATTTAAAAGGTTGTTAGAAAAGGCCATACAAAGAGCAAGTTTCATGTCTGATAAAGATTTGGCATATACACCTATTATGCTTGCAGCTTACTAAAAAACTGGAAGTAAGTAACTTGTAATAGACATTGAACCTGGGAAAATTCAGAGTTTATAAGAGATGTCATAGACACACATTCCAAAAGAAAAAGAAATAAGATAGCATAAGACATAGAATCATTTTAATTGGAAAGATCCTTTAAAGGCTATCTGATCCAGCTACCCCGCAATGAACAGGACATCTACAGCTCCATCAGGTTACCAGCCCCTCCAGTCCGACCTCGGACCTCTCCAAGGCCACAGAAACACAGAATTGTAGGGGTTGGAAGGGACCTCTAGAGATCGAGCCCAACTCCCAAGGTCATGGCATCCACCACCACCTCTCTGGACAACCTGTTCCAGTCACTCACTACCCTGGACATAAACACTTTTCTTATATCAAATCAAAATTCACCTCCTTTAGTTTGAAACTATTTCCCCTCATCCTATCACAACAGACCCTACTAAAGAGTTTGTCCCCTTCAAGAACTGACTACACATCTAAGAACTAACTAGGTCTTTGTTGCCTGAGGACAGGACTTTAGTCCCCACCTCCATTTCGAATTTCAGCCTGAATCAGCTCCTCTTTCAGCCCTTCAATTTCTTTCTTCAGTTTTGCATTTTCCACACGGAGCTTCTTCTCCTCTCGGAGCGATGCCTGCAAGACTAGAAGTTGACACTATGTTAAACACAACAGGTGCAAATAATTAACATTTATAACTTGGCAAACAGAGGTTTTGTTAAAAAAATGTGCGAACATCAAAAAAAACTTTGAAGGAGTATATTACCAGTTGTATTCAGGAATCTGCTTTTTTAGTGGTTAAAACTGGCTTTAAAAATAATCCACAATACCTATATACTAGAGTTGCCTTTCAATATACTAATTTTCCAGTCTCCTAAACCAATTCTAAGAGGAAATACTAAGAAATCTACTAAAAAAAGTTTGAACGTTTGTAATATGGAGCACCTTCATCCACTGATGCTGTTTTATATGAACTATCAAATTTGGTGCTATGATACTCTCAAGTGAATCCCATAGTGGTGAAAAGCAGTGATAGGCTCATGTCAATGCATAGTCTCATATCAATCCCAATTGCCTTTCGCATCTAAGAAAGGAAAAGTGCCCTATCTAATTACCATAATCTGTTTGTGTCACTATTCTTTCATTCATGCTTTCGTATTTCAGAATAAGCAGCTTCAAAACACCCACAAACCACAAGACAGCAAAAAGGTGTCACTATTAGAAGCATCATCTTGGAAAACTTGGAGGCCTGACAGCACTAATGAAGTGGTTTGTGTTCCGTAATTTTTTTTCCTATGAGTATTTCATTTTAACCATCTAGCGAACAAGTTTATCATAGGATAATTCCTTACTAGCTTTCTCCTTGAGCAGAGCAATCTGCTGTTTGAGGTATTCAATAACTTGATCAGCCTCAGCACCCTTCTGCTCCAATCTGTTCAGCACTGCACTGTCAGCTGCCATCTTCATGAAGAAACGGGCTAAAAACCTAGACAAATAACAGAGAGATAAAATTAATTACTTCTCAATATAATTTATGTCCCATCTCTTAGCACAAAAAGCAGCTCTAAAATCAGTGCTAAGTAAAGAAATATGCTACTTGAAAAAGCTGGGCTTCTACCTCCCTAATGCAAAGCCTGAACAAAAAGCAATATTAAACAGAATCTGATGTTTGACAGTCGCTTTTTAAGTATTTCAGAAGAAAAGCAACTTTTCTTCCTAGCATAGAAAACATGTTCTTGCCTCAAGAAACAGGAAAAATTCCACCCTCTGAGAAAGGTCTAAAGATGTGAATGAATTAATACACAGGAAAAAAAATACAATAGAAAAGGTTACACTAGAGAATCTTTCCTGATTTTATCTGAAAAATCTATTAATTGCACATCGAATTTTATTAAGAGTAAGAAAATAGAAACAACTCAAGAATTTCCAAACCTCCCTAATACACTGATTCAGAATATAGTGAATACTTTATACATTGTGGCTATCCATGCCTTAAGAATCAATTTATTTTTAAGCAGAATTCATCAGCATTTTCACTTATCTCTGATAAATACAAATTTTACTGTTTCTAGCAGGTTTCCAGCTTAACTTTTATTTTAGAACTGATTTTATTAATCTTATTTTGTTTCCACTGAAATGGAAGGCCAGGCACTCAGGTAACAAATCCAAGGAGCAGGAAATACAAAACAACAGTTAAGCGTAAGAGAACAAATAAATGCTGTTAATTTTCGTTCAGCATATTCAACTTCATTTACTGGCTTTCTCTACTGCACCAGAAACAAGCAATCAAAGAGGCCTTGCCAGTTTTAACAAGTAACAGCAATATAATTCTCTAGAATTTGCCCATCAAATGCAACAAAGGGAAGACCTAGTAAGAAAATAGCGATCCAAACCCCTGCATTGGCTCCCAAACCCTTACCAAAGCCCCTAAAAACCTTTTCTCATATCAAATTGGCAAGAAAGCATCCCATTTTATTGTGAGATTACTCTGACTCTGTGACTTCAGACTGTTTTCAACATATGAATACTCCCTCCTAGGATCTGCAACAGAAGCCACATGGTTGACAACACAGATTAAAAATAACTTAAAGGTAAGCAGGCACAATCATACTTTTCACAACACTAACATAGCACTTCAGCTGGACTCTCACTGGCACCTTAACATTTCATGCCTGATCTAAAACTACATAAGAACTCAGTTCTTCAGAGCTATAAAGCAGCCATATAGCAGTCTTCCCCTCCTTCCTATCAAAGGTGACACCAAATTGGTAGTTAGAAAAGCAATTAAAAAAATTGAAAGTTCTCAAAGTAAAATTCAAAGCCAAAGAGACACTGTAGCAGATGATACACAGGATTTAGTCTTCCTGCAAGTGACAAATGAATATAACTTTCCTTCTTTGTAATCTATGCAAGCTTGTTCTACACAAATCTATTTCAGAAAAGTATTACTGTCATCTCACTCTCTGCCAGTCCACAGGAAATTTTTCTTTTCCATAATAATTTCTTGCTTTTAAAAAGAACAAGCAAGGATCATCTCCTCAGTGTAACTAAAATAATTTTAATATTTATCTCTGAATTGAGTATTTTTTTCCTCCTAAGTGCAACATGCAGAATCCATTATTTCTAAGATCTAAAAAAAATAAAAAACAACCAAAAAAACAACCGGGTATTTCAAAAAGGAAAAAAAAAGTGACTCCAATAAGATACTGATTTAGATGTCAACTGAAAATAAACATAAAAAAATATTACAGCACAACACAGCACAATACAAAGCCTGGGGTATTACTGTTTGCATACCAATAAGATCTCTTGCAAGCTACATACTCACTCAGGGGAACACAATACTAACAGCAGAAACTCTGCCAACAACAACAAAGATGCTACTAAAACTTCAAAGTAAATAAATTGGTACATTTTGCAGGTTTCAGCCAAGTTGGCTAATGAACTGAAGATCTGGAAATAAAGTTACATGATTACAATGGGTAGACATTTTCCCACTTGTCAAATAAATTTCTGTAGGCCTAGTATTGCAACCATGACACAAAGGAATAGGTATTTCCGATACTAGTATAAAGAGTAAACCAGCCAAAATCAAGTGCTGCGCAGGCACATGAACCCATAAAGCAGTGTGATAAAATTGTATCCAAAAAGGGTACAACTTTGTTTCTTTAAGAAACATCCTTGCTACAAAAAACAAAGCATTAAAAATGTTAAGTATTGGAATAATCAAAGTTTATGCTCCACAGCCTATTTTTTCCTCTGCTCCTTATCTCCTTCACCCTGTTACTCTGTCCATTCCGCAAGAAAAATGATGAGTGATGTACAAACTAAAAGAAAGAAAAACTGGAACAACATAGTACAAAGAATAGTAACTTCTTACAGCCACATTTTTGTTTGATTGTTTGCATGTTTCAAAGAAAACATTCCAGAAACCAACTGAAAGTGAAGTCACTTCTTACAGTTGCCTCTCATGAGCTGCTTTCCTTCCTTCACCTAAAACAGTTGAGAAAAACNCAATCATCACGGAACTGGGCTGAACCTGCCCGTAAACCATTGACAAGTACTGAGTAGCTATTGCAGTGGAACAAACCTTCTGAAAAGAGTAACTGCCTAGAATTTACCCGGGTATTCAGCTAAGAGAAACTGCTTAACCAGAGCTCTGATTCCTTCTTGGTACCTGCAAGACCTTTAGTGCTGCCTCCAGACCTCCTGTTTCCCCATAACAGAACTTAACAATCAAACAAAATACACAGCTTTTACAGTTACTTGTAAAGTTGTAACAGTACAGAAAAACTGTTTACTTTCTCATCATTCTATTTCCTGGTTTTGAAATGCAGCCTATCTTTTCACTTCTTCAACAGAAAGCACTGCTTGCTGTTGTCTTCAAAGTACTTGCAAATCCCCTACTATAAGGGGACAGGCATTAGTTTCCCAAGAACATCCAATGCAGAAGGTTCCTAAAAGTGGAAGGCTTTCTACAATACTTCAATATTACCTATATAGCAGAAACCACCCCAAAATGTCAGTATTTTATGCTAGTTTATCAGATTCTGTCTAGACATTAGACTACGTTCAGATCAAAAAAATGAAGACTAAAAGGAGAATAAAAATCTAAACTTTGTTGCATCTTATGCTTCAATATTGCATTTCCTAACGAAACAAAAAGTCAACCCCCCCATAAAATTAATGACAAGATTTAGAACAAACTCTAAAAATTGCCTTTGGAATCTATCCATGGTCAAAACATGGAACCAATTACTTTTCACTATTGGAAAAGCAATCATTTAACCAAAATACAGAAATTGGAAGCCAACTGACTCCCAAAACCTAAAACAATTAGCTCCAAGCATTACATTTTCCAGCTGCAAGTTTTACTTTATTTTTTTTAAGCCAGTATTTTAAAGCCCTCAGCTTACCTTGCAATGCTTTTTAATGTGAGTGCACAAAGAAAGATTACTAACTGTATGAGATCTGGACTGCTGCTCCCTGTGCATGTATTCAGTACATCTGTAAGACCAAGATAGCTTTTATTTTACCATTTTTCAGTCAGTAAGTTTTACAAATCTTACAGGCATTTTACCTCTCATTCTTATTCTTTCCCATAGGTCTTGGTGCAACACAGCCAAGTGCATCCCATTTGTACTTGGGCACGTGTTGAGACAAGGAAGATGACAAATTTTGCCACAAATAACAAAAAAATCACTCCAACTGCCTGCTTCTCACCTCTTCCTCTCCCATATATACACTCACCCACAGACAATCATAGCTGAACTGTCAGAGCTCACAGCACCAGGCTCCAAAGCAGACCTGCTGCTGGTCAGAGCTGAGCCCTAAGCAATGCTAGTTGTGCCTCTGGGAGAGATGGATGCAAGAAAGGAAAAATTGCAGCTCAACAGCAGCTAGAAGTTCAGCTGGCCATTGTCGTGAAACAAAAAATAAAAGCTGATAGAAACATTTGCTTTTTGACTGAAATGCTCTGCTCATATTAAAGCTTGTCATTACAAAGCAGAACCTGCAGGATCAACCTTATTCTAAGAGTAACCAGCAACACAAAGTTCATAAAATTTCTCCAATGCTAAATACGTTTACAGCATTTTCTCTTCTTAAGCTTTTGATCTTAAGTTTCAAGTAGGTCTCAAATGAAAACACTTTGTTTCTTCCATTAGATGTCTCAAGATGCACCAAGCATTTCAGCTTGCATTGCAACATACTCTACTCTCTATAAGACTAGTATCAACAACTACTATGTTTCTGCAAGTGCATTCAAAGACTTCTCTCACAGCATCTTCTTCTGAAACAGTCATTTCTGGCAGACACTCTTAGAAAAACCCATAAACATAACAGAACATGCCAGGTGTTCGCCAGATTCTGCTTCCCTGTGCTCTGCGCTTCCATGAACTATCAGGACACATAGCAAAGCAGATTTAAGAATCTCACATCACACCTTTTTATTCTGGAAAGTAAGAAACAGTAGCGATCAGATCAAAACAGAAGAAAAGGAGAGTGAAGGTGTACACTATCTTTTGTTCAGTTGATAGATTACTGCAATAAATATGCTCTGGAGAGATGAGAATATGGGGCAAGTTACAATAGAGACAGAATTCATGCTTTAAAACACATCATCTCATACTGTCTCCTCCTAATTTCTGATGAACTATTCTAGACCCAATGCTATATATACTTTTGGATAAGATTCACAGTGTCTAATTTCATTTTACATTTTTGGTATGAATAAAGGGCTTAGTTTTCACAAGTACACAAATATAAGTTTTTAAACAACTGAAGTAGGCTATGGCTGATTACTTCTGACATCAAATCTTAATTGTCACTTGATCACCTCTGTACTTCAGTCACAGAAATACAGAAGATGTGCAGCAGCCCCAGTTTGTGATTGCAGAGGTAATACTTTATTGCATTTAGTTGCACACCTGTAGTGATACAGGTCTATTGCTTGGATATTTTGGAAATCAACTCTATTTGATAAGTTTCAAGCACGTGCCTACTGCTGCCACTCCATTCTCTTCTCAAGAAGTTGGATCTTGAACTAGATTCTTAGCTTTGTTGCACACTGAAAAATGCAGTTATGACTTTCGCACCCAAATACTCCTTGGGAAAGGTAACTGTAAAAGAAGAAAGACTTTTATGCTTCAAGAGGCAGTGGGGAATCAGAATTACTTATTTGAAACTATGATCACACACACTTCCATCCACAGAAAAACATAACTCCTCAATTGCAAGCTAAAGCAGAAGAAGCTGTTCACAGAGTTTTAAACTGACAGGTTGAAGAAAATATGCTTCAAAAGTATTTATGCAAATTAGATACAATTTTTGCATTGCTCGAAATAACTTAATGATCAAAACTCTCATTTCTTAGTTCGAAAATAACAAAAACAACATATCTCATTACACTTCAATATAAATTTCACCTACACTGAAAAGACAAGTACATATTAAGGTTTAATCCATCCGTCTTTCAGAATGTACAGTTAGTTCTGCAAGGAAGGAACACAGATTTTCCAAGTCTCAAATTGTCAAAGTTTGCAAAACTAAAAACATGCTTTGAAATCCTAAACAAAAACGTGTAAATGACCAAAAAGTACATCCTTATCCATGTTTCTCTTCAGATATAAGAAAGGAGACATAAGGAAAGTATTTTTGGTAGAATGACAGTGAGCCCTTGAACACCACCAACTAGCCCTGAGAACATTTAAAATAAAGCTGCACTGTTTGTGATGCCAACATTCATCATTTCAGCATCAAACTTCAAAGAAAAAAATAACAAGAGATGATTCTCAAATCACTACAGAAACTCATTTTTGACTCTGTGTACTAGATCACTGACCAGGTACTAGAAGCATAGCACTGTAAAACATCAAATGGAACTTCTGATTTTTGTCTTACATTTTGCTAAAAGAAAGAACGCTGCTTTTGATAAGATAAACAAGGAATTACAGCCTGAATCATAAAAGAATTCTGCAAAGAAAGGAAATAAAAAGTTTTGTGGGCTTAGTGCAAACAGACTTAATTCTATTTCCTTTGCTCTGCTCAACAAGCAATTGGTTTTACTGGGGCTTTGAACACTTGAATAGCCCAACTATTGTTACTATTGTTGTTATTTTTGGAGCACTTAAGTACACTTTTTAAAGTATTCAGACTATAAACAAATGTGTAGTCCATACTGAAAGCAATTTGCTAAGCAGCAAATTATAAGGCATAGTCATAGATTTCTGCCATATGTTATTTCAACTCAATTTTGCATTGAGACTCAGAATAATTACTTTGCAGATTTCTAAACAACTGACATGTCTAACACTATCCATCCAAGAAGCAATGCCAGCCCTAGGAAATGATTTGCTGGCTCTGGAGCCTACAGTCAAACCCTGATGGCTGCCAGATAAATCAGGCTCAGATAAATCAGCTGCAGACAGGTCCCTTAGTAGCCCTAAGAGCTTACCTCTCCCTATTTTAAAGGGCTGGAAAGAGTAAAAACACACACATCCAAACCTTTTCATATTGAAAAAACACGGTATGGAAAAAAATATATATTTATTTAAATGGGATGGAACATAGCACAAGCAGCTAAACCACTGATATCCATTTTGAGGCAAGTTACTCAAGACTGTTTTTAAGTATGAAGACAAGTCACTCTTGAAAGAGAAGGATGTACCAGACATAGGTGAGTCACAGCATTAGTGAGATAAACATAACCAACACTATCAGAAGGAGTGCAAGAAAAAAATAAAGGTCAATTATTCGTTACAACAAACAAAAGCAAAAGCATGAAATTATTCCTTTAAGTGCACGACAACAGGCTCAATTTGAATTCTAGTGAGTCTTTCAGATCTGTGTAGACCATTAGAAATTTAAGAAGAAATGTTTCAATATTTTGCTCAACTTTGCATTTCAAGATACAGTAGATATTACAATATTATTTAACTGTATCACATCTTAGTACTCCACAGCTGTAGTGTTCAAAGATTTAAGGAAAGAATAGCTGCAATGACATTTATATCCTGTCCATGAGCTTGTGCAAAGCTTCTACTACCGACAAGTTCCAGTTCCAAATGATCTTTGTGCTCTCTCATATGTCTGAGCAGTTACTCCAAGGATTAAACAAAGCAGACATGACTACCAGAAGCAGGTTAACTGTCCAGGTTAGGTCAAAAGTCATGAGACATGGATGTCAGTTCTGCAAGAAAATTCTTCACAGCTACCTAAAACTTTTCAGTAACAATGAAGACTGTAGACAAAGTTACACATAACTTTATTTCCTACGCAGAGAAGAGTGGCCAGAAACACTTAGGTTGTTTAAGAAAAGCAACTCCTCTGCACTGCTTGAATTCAGCTCCAACAAATTACACACCCACTGGATCTGCCAGGTCCCTTGGAAGTTCACCAGAGATTCTTCTGGCTGTGCTTTACAGTGCAGTTCGAAATTTAAGGAGCAGCTTCTATGCCAGAACAGCTGGACAACCTCATGTATTTTTTCAGTCTCTTTTGGATCTTGCTGCATTAATGTTTTAATGGCACTATAAGAATCTAACAGTAAACAATCACCACGTGAAGAAGGAATTCTTACATAACTCCTGCAATGGAAAAGAAACAACACATACAACTTGGTACCTTGGTTCTTTGGCCATAAGCACTGAACACCAAACCTCAAATGTATCCAACTCCTTGGAACAAAAAGCTTCCATCAAGCTATTTCACAGTTCTTTTAGATTTATTTATTTATAAAAGCTTAGTTTTCCAAAGCACTGTGTATCCAATGGATACCACTGTACTAAAATAAATAAAAAGTTGCTGCTACGTATGTCTCAAAGTATCCCCATAAAACTTTCTCAACAGGTGATGGACTTCACAATTATACACACATATGCTTATACACTCAGAAATATAAGTGGACTCAGCTGCATCTCAGCAAGTCTGCAGGGTCAGCATATGCCACAGAAGAACTCAAGGAATCCGTACTGTTGCTCATGTTCTCAGGTTTTACAGGGGAGTGAAAGCTTTAGATTACTGTCACAACTAGAGGGTAAACTACTCATAAATCAGACAGATTGCACTGCAGTTCTGGATCTTCAGCCACCTGTTTGATCTTGGGTATTTTTACTGTTTTCTGTAACTTTACTCTAAAAAAGGGAGGGCTCACACTACTTAAGAACATGCACAGCAGTCATAAAAAGGTAAAGAAGATATATTTACCATCTTCCAAGTTTGCTTGAAAACACACATTTTTAAAACACCTCTCAAAATTTTTTCTTTCTTTTCGGTCTGTCTGAGCAATACATGGCAAAAAACCTTAGCTACTATAAAGATGTCTGAATAGTTTGGAAATAAAAACATCATTATGCAACATACTTAACATTTGCAAAAGATACAAAATCACTGTATTGATTAGACAGTAAACAGGATAACAGACTCTCTTCTCAACTTAGAGGAATGAAATTTTAATTTACAAGTCTCCTCATGTCAGAAATCCGCCTGCAAGTTACCTTACCAAGTCCAACAGTGAAAAAAGGGAATCTCAAATCTTTACTTTTACCTCAGTATTAGCTTTTCAACACATACAATTAGTATCTTGCAGCATTGCTAAGAAAAAGCAGGATTTAACCATTCTGCAAAAGCATGCAGAGGTTAAAAATAATCATTATTCACTCACAAAAGCATTCAGTAGACACCATGCAGATGTACAGCAAGAGGATCAGTGCTCTCAAACTACAACTGTATTAAAAGTTGCTTGTATTTACTGAGGCAGAAACTTGAGCTACTCTTATGTCAGACTAATAAAAGCTGAAGAAAGTTAAACTTGAAAGCATGCATGTACGTGTGTGCATGCCCGTGCAATCAACGCAAGAATGATGGCGAACATCACTTAATGGGGGGAGCAACAAAGCAGCCTTGAAAGAGAAAAACAGACTGCCCTTACAGACCTTTGAACTCACAGTCATAGAATCTCATTTACCTAAGCTAAAGCCTCCCCCACGCATTTGACTTCCCCATTTTATTCATCACACAAATCACTGTATTCTCTAGAGTTGAATTTCATCACTTACTACAGCCAAACAGTATTTTAATGAAAATCTTTCAAGAGGATACGAACTTGGGCAGTGCAGAGAAAAATTAATTATTTGACTGTGGAGTAAAAAGCCTAAATTAACTTTCAAATCCGAAGTGGGTTGACAGCCACTAAACCTCAACAGCCAGAAGCAGTTACATGTCACTTGAAAAGCATGTTGCAATAGTATATACATCCTTGTATTCTTGACATCAACCCAAAACACAGGTCTCCCCTTTAATCACATACAGAGACAAGAGAGTTAAAATTCCTTGCAATTATCTCTGCATAATAACTACTAGATACCACAGCTAACTATTCCCCTTTTTGGATCAACAGCTTTAACTCTGGGGTGGTAGAAACCTATAGAACACTTTTTCCTACAGAAGAAATAAGAATTCGGAAGAAAACAGTTTTCAGTAGATTTCCATTTGTGCAAATGAAGACTTTTCTATTCTGAGCATGTAAAAACAAACAAAAAAACAACTTCAGAAGCCAAAACCAAACAACCATCAATAATTTCCAAGCAAAGGCCAGGGAATAACATTATAAAGGATACTTGGAATCAAAAACGAGAGCTTTGCTTCTGCTGAGATAGGAAAAACAACAGAACAGTGTTGTATTATTGCACAGCTACATCACACCTACTACTAATTTCAAACAGAATTCTACAGAAAGCTGTCTATTACCTGTATACAAAAAATACCTGAACACTTTCTTCTGTTCAGCAAATACTTAGATTAAGTTTTCTTTATTTTTAAAATGAGAATCATTTACCAGTCTGCTGTTCAGATTTTATATGCTTATTTTCTAAACCGTATCAGTTGCCAAAACTGATAAATTAAATGCAAACCCCATGAAAACAACAGGTATTTGACTTGCTAGTCACTCTAGCTGACCACCCTATACCACAGAGGGCCATCTTGAAGTACCACCCTTGAAAGATCCAAGTTACTTTCTATGTTCTAAACTGGAGAAGATCATGAACTTCTCAAAGCACTTCCTGCCATCCCTTGGGAACTGTAGCTCTTACAGTACAGTGCCCAGTCTTATTCCCTCTGTTAATTTAACATTAAATGTAATCATGAATGACTTCTTGCAAGAAGAGTTCTCACGCTGGTACTGAAAAGAACCAAGTAGGAAGCACGGTGACACTAAATGCTTGAGTTTACAAGCACTTGCTAATCCTATTTCAAAGTAACCATACTGAAGTGAGTATATTCCTCCAGGCACAGTTTAGACCAACACATTTACTGAGTGAACAGTACACCAATGTAGGTTAACTTCTGAACTGCATCATCTATAAATACTTAAGCAACACTTAAGAAAAAGCACAGCACTACTGCATCTTTCTTACCAAGAAAGTAAGCTGTTTTGAAATGACTGCCTTCTAAGAGGATCAGAGTTATGCAAGTTATTTTTCCCACTCTAAATTTAGACCTGCACAGAGGACAAACCAAAAAAAAAAACCCACAAAACCTTTTGCATTCATCTTGGGCATGGAGAGCAGTTACACCAACTACTAAGTTTGGCAGTACCCAAGAGTAAAATCCTCCAAGTAACTTTCAGAGACTAGCAGTTTTTCACCTACGGAGTGAACACTTCTTGTTTCCAGTTTACTATTGAGCTAATTACAATCCCATTGTAAGACAAATTAACCTACTGAAAAAACAACCATCTACAAATCATTTTTAAAATTGAATAACCTGTTACAAGAATTTCAAAAGACGTAAATTTGCCATCAAGTTCTCAGTAAAACTTAACTATGAAGAAAGTAAAGGTTATTCGTGCAAAGGAAAAAATTCTAAGTTCTTATCATTAGTGTTATTTTATAGAGATTGTGTGGATGTGAAATTACTTACCCACTGTGATTTAGCAGGGTAATTCAACCCCTAAGAATAGATTAATTTCCCCGATGTACAATTCAGTGTCATATCCTAGTTGGCAACGGTGACTTCCTCAATATGTGACTGTTACCAATTACCAGACCACTTCACACAGAAGGTTTCAAAGCTTACAGGAGAACAAGCAAGAACGTGAACTTACAGCCTTAACCCCAGAGCAGCTGCTACTAAGCCAAACATAGTCCCTTTTTCATGCCATGTGCAAGCATGTATGCTCCTGGGGGAAAAACAGTCCCTAGCTGCCTGGGCCCACTGAGCTGCTGAAATGATTTGCTCACTTATCTTCTGAATCTGAAATACAATCCCACTACAAAGCTGTGTATTAAACTGTAATTGAGAAACACTCTGGGATAGAAACTAGATCCAATAACCATGGATCGTTTCCGAGAGGGTCCTGAAGTAAGAGCTTAATCTTTAAACTATCAAGCCATACACAGTTGATGCTATGTTGGGAAAGCTCCTGATGAGAAGGAAATGGAAATAAAAGTCTTCTGTAATGGAAAATCTTATGCCAAAAAATTGCACCAAATGATTTCAAGAAGAGATTTGTGAATACAAGGCAGTTTTTAGCGATGTTTTATGCACTGCCAACTGCTTTCAAATGTAAAAAGCATCTCAGAATCTGCCTGCCTTCAGATAATTAGGATACGAGACAACACACCAGGGAAGCAGTTATGAGAGGAATTCAATTTTCCTCTAATCCAACACAGAATCTCCATTAGGTTTATTCCCCAGCATTTTGTGGGGAGAAAAATGGGTTTCTATATGTGAATTGCATTAAACTAATGATCAGTAAATACAGCACATACTGCTTTCCAGTATCAATGCTAGCTCAAGCTTCCCCACTGGCTTTTTGTTTTGTTTTTTTTTTTTAGAGTCAAAAGGCAGTTTCTAGGCTGTTTAGTTACACAAAGTTGGTATAAGAACTTGAGAATTCTATACAAAGGTGTATAACATAATAAAACTTAAGAGCTAAGGTAGCAAAAAGTAGCTCTTTCCTAGAGTTTTACTTTGTTGAGTATGTTTTTCAGGTAGACGCTCTACAAAACTTCATTTGGTTAGAATACCTAATTCATTGTCTTCAAAAATAGTAAATGTCAACAAGCAATTACAGCTGCTATTACAGACCCTCCCCAATGAGTTCAGTCAGCAAAATACAAGTTTTAGACTATCACAACCCTCTAAACCACTAACACCTTTTAAGAGAAACCTTATACTTCAAGTCCATAGGCAGAGTTGATGTTCTCATTAACTCATTTAGTCATTATAACATAACATTCATTACATTAGTGTTCAAATTAAGCATGGACGCTACAGACTCTTTCAGTTTCTGTAAAGAAAATGGAGAAAATAAAACCATAAAAAGAAGTAATTTACAATACACCAACAAAATAAAATAAAGAAAAAACAGCACTCAAACACTGAAGTAAAATGCGGGATGGCGTTCTAATTTCAGATTCTGAAAAATACAACAGTCAAGACAATAACCTATTATCCCAACTACCTTCATCTCCCTACATCCATACTAGAGCATATAGGAACCATTAAGTCACAGCCTAAATCAGCAATTAAGGCAATTGCTGAAGGGCCATAAATAAGTAGCTCTGGGAACACAGGTGGAAGCAATTCACCTGTGCTACCGGAAGGGGTAGACCCTGGCTCAACCCCTCCCTAACCTCATTTAAGGACTGGCAGCAACAAGAGAAGCATCTCAAGCTGGACATCCCCTCCTTTGGGGTGCTGGGTGAGCCCTGGTCCTCAGAAAGGGGGTAAGTGATTCCTTCTTTATTGTTACACTGTGACTACTCCTTTCTTGGCTTTTAAAGCAACTACACTTGCTGCCAACTATCCTTAGAGTAGGTAAGACTTGTGAAGTTACAGAATAGAGGCTAGGATGTTTAAGAAAAAACATATGGCCTCATTCAGAAACAAAATCCTTAGTGAAATTGTATCTCTGCTAATGATGCTTGATATTAGCTTACAAATCTGAAACACTTAATCTGGCTTACTTGTTTAAGCATATTGAAATCGTAAATATCACTACAAGCTAGCGATACAAGAGTAAGAGGGTGCTAAAATCTGAAACAGTTTCTGTGCGTTGGTCTTGACAGATAAGCCACTTCTAAGATGACTTCCCTTGAAGAATAAATGAAAAACCTATAAACTTACTCTGATATTTTTGGGAGGGTTGGTTCATCACCTGATATTACAGAGTATCATACAGGAGCAGATCATGACTAGTATTATAAGCAACTATCCCCTAGAAAATTGAAAGGGATCTAGCACACTGAATTCTGTCATCAGGCCTATCAGTAGTTGACATGCCTAAAGCTGATAATATACTTCATGATGTAATACATGCATTTGCCAGAAGTGGAGTATGTCTGGACAATTAACTTTTCCAATATAAATCTGAACATGTATGCTTGTACTCAAAAGAACATGGGAAGAATCTCAAAACATTTGGAACTATAAGGCTACCCAAGCAAACTAGTGCACTTCAGTTATATTGGTAAAGTGCTTTCTCTTGTCCTGTCAAATGTAGTTCACTGATTGGAATCAGAGAGGCCACATCTTCAAGAGGAAAATACCTGCCCAGTAAATGCTTTATGCCTCTTATGTACTCCCCTATTAAATGTATTTATGGCTCAGTTGCCAGTTGATTAGTTAATTAACATATCACAATAATGTATGACAACAAAAATTATCAGAGCAGTACAAGTTCTTACTTGGAAATCTAATTTCCCTTATGTGTTCCTTCCTGTCAGTTTAGAAAATAAAAATCTGCTCAAGCTTGTAATTTCTATAAAAAAAAGGTAGAAAGAGATCTGAGAAAATAAAGGAAAGATGATCAGGAAAGCTCTCTAGCCACATTTTATTGTAGTCAAAATGTCTTAGCTGCTCAAGAGGCCTCCCATTAGACATGTGCACTGTACTCAAGACCCCCACAATTGCCACAGATGTGCTTTTCAGATTCTCTTCTGTCCCTTAACTTTTTAAAGACACTTCAAAGGAGATGAAAAAGCTTGTAAGAAGTGAAGTTGTTTCTTCTACAGAAGGGAAGACAGATGGGAGACTTGGTCTCACTCTTCAAACACTAAGGAAGTTAGTATGAGACTAGGACTAAACTGTTCACCCCTCCCACTGCAGACAGGAAAGAGGAAAGATTTAAGTTAGACATGTGGAAAACTTTCAAGTAAGAGTGAGGCACTGAACAGACTGCCTATGTAAGCTGGGGAATATCCATCATCAGAGAGCTCTGAAAACAGGTTAGGCACATGGTTCCAAAGCAATGTAGGTATAACACATAGATGAGAATGAGCTTATGGTCTTTGCTCCTGTTCTGCAAGATCTTTCCATTGCATCTGGCATTAGAAAAAATATCCTCCTGCTTTTATATCCCAGTGTTTCAACATTTAAAAACATGCAGTAAAATCTACCTTTGTAGTTGTGATATTTTCGTGTATTTAGGTATAGTAACTTGGAAGCTCAAAACACATCAAAGACTTAACTGTGGAAAAACAGGAAGAATAAACTGCTTGTGAGATACAACATGTTACTTTCATAATCTGAAGAAGCTGGTATATAAATTAATTTGCAAATGTGTGATGCTGGTGAGTGGATTAAAACATCCTTTGGAGGAGGACAGGACAGACTCTGCTGTGGAAGGTCACCATTTTAGACCCCTAAGCATGAAGAAACCTGCTGAGGGCTGAGCCTGATGTATGTTGCAGCTACTGTGAGCAGAAAAAGGCTAACTAAAGTGAACACTACCTTATAGGGCAGGGCTTCTCTTGTTTGCCTGACATCCACACAAAGTAGACACATGCTTCTGTGCCAAGGTCAGCACCACACACAGAAGTCTAATGACGGATGCAGCTGAAAATAGACTAAACTCTTTAAAGTACCAAAGAGATACTCTGATAGGACAGATATAAGAAAAACACTTTTCGGTATGAAATAATTAAGCCTCTCAATGAGAGAAACTAGTTAGAAAGCTCTTACGAGAGCTGTACCAACTTTATCAATACACTTGCAGACAGATAAGAGAATGGTATCTGGTTTTACAGAAAGACCGTTTTTAACAGACTGCAAGTAAAGAAATATGATAGTTCTTAACATGATCTTTTCTTACTCCTATCGTGTTTGCCCAATACAAGAGCAAGGACTACTGTGTAGCCAGTCTGTAACCATTCCTATCTCAGAGCACGTGCTTTTAGGTACGGTTCTATCATCTTTGACTTCCTCCTAGAATTTTATCCAGGTTTCTTTAAGAGGATACCTCACAAAGGGAAGGGTATAAGGAAGATCTCACGCATCAGTATGATTTTGCTTGCTACCTTTTTAAGAATCACCTTAACTCTCCTGCCAGCTTCTGGACCAATGGAAGACAGCCTTAAAAACTTAAGAGACTACATCACACCTACTTTTTATTGGAAAAATATGCTGTTGATGGATGATGCATCAAGCTCCTAATTTGTGTTCTTTTATACAAATTTTGGAAGTTTAAGACAGCAGCAGGTAAGTTACAGCTCTTGTACTAATTCTAACTGTGTCATTGTCAGCGCACCTCTGAAGTTGTAGTGAAGCAGCAGAATCCTTGTTTTCCAAAAGAAAATAAACCCAATTGGGACAACAAACTGATGACTTACTGATCTGTGGCCACAAGCCTATTCAGTAAATCTCCCCTCCCCTCTCCTCTTTTTTCTTTTTTTAAGAAAAGCACCTATATATCCATTTAAAAAAAAAAATTAACAGTTCAGAAGGTTGCTTTGAGAAACATCCAAACCTTTCTGAAACTGTATTCAATAATAAGTAGAGATGGCTTTTACTACACTGGAGGGAAAAGAAGTGCTATCAGAGGAATGTTCTGCTACTATTTAATACTAAGGTAACCATGGAAATGGAATCCAAACATTAATTTCCTTAGAGGGCAAGTATGGCAGGAAATCTAATGAGGGGAATGTATCTTGGTGATGGTAATAAGAACCATACAGGTAACTGTTTTGGAGGAAAAATATACAAGTTACCAGGGTGTCTCTGCAGGACTGCAGTCACAGAATTCATATCAGCTTAAGAAACCAGAGATGCTATTTACTTTGCTCATGTCTGATGTTCATAGCAGCTGTCTCCTATGCTGGCCATTTATTTTATCTGCTCTGCCTAGCATTTGAAATTCTTTAGGCTTTAGAAAACACTTCCACAGAAGAAACAAATGTGAACAAAATCTATACATGATAGCTATTACATGAAACCAAAAACCCCTGATCAGAGAAGCTCAAAAAACTTGGCACATCATCTTCCTGTCGCTCCACACTTGATCATTCCTTCTCCCAAGTGAGCTTTATGTTCACTTCTACTATATAAATATTTTTCACTGTATTTCTAGGCATTTATAATGCTCTTTCCATTCTCTGAAGACAGTCTAAGTTCTCCAATTGATGGAGAATTTATTTATTAGTCAACTACTTGGTGTCACTGAGTATCTAACTCTCCAAAGATAATACAATTTCTATAATGTACTGAGAAGAAACTTCCAGCTAGCCAACACAAGACAGCAGTTGATAAAAACTAGCGAATACAGTGATTACTCTGTTAAAAACCAAATGCGAAACTGAAACAAAGAACTTCTTCCTTGCATGAAGTTTGAATGCATGACAAAGTATTATTAAAAGCCAAGAAATATAAAGAAAATCTGGGGGAAGACCCACAGTCAAGGCTAGCATCCCTATGAAGACTACTTCTTAAATAGGCGGGATTTGGTCCATGTATGTGTAGGATAAAACTTGTCTCCCATTTTGCAATATGTTAGATTTTTTTTTCTTGCAAATTAAAGATCTGTTGCTCACTTTGATACCATTATTTGAGTTCTTATCCACCAGAATGTATGAGGTACCTCTGCTGGTCTCAGGGGTTTTTTTTTGTTTTGTTTTTGTTTTTTCAGAAAGAAACAAAGTAATACAAAACAGAAACTGCCCAAACTAAATTTGCTGGAGTTTGTTGTAAGAGTAATTTTGACTTAATTCACTCGGTCTTCAATGTCTTACACCATTACGATTCATTGCTGACAAAATACCAAAGCAATTCAACAATGTACTTCTCAAAATTATTTCAAGTCAGGATTACTGTAACGAGAACATACTGATAATTTGTGACAGGATGAGATAGGAACGTGTTATGAAGGAACCATGTTGACAAGCAAAGACCCTTTAGGTTGGCCACAAAAGAAAATACTTTGCTTTGGTAAGATTTGCCTGAGGGGAATTTTTTACTGAGGCCCATAAAGCATTAAAACACCATAACTCTTTTAATAATACTTGACGTTAAAAAGCAGTTTCCGGACTTTGGTTTTGTTTTTACAGATTTACGGTTTATTTTCCAACAGATCTTTGAAATAGTGTTTAAATTATTATTTGAGTGTAACTGGAGCAAGTGAATGAAGGGGGCATATGAAAATGAGATGCTATATTTGATCTCTGCATTGAATTACTACAGAATTCATGTTAAGTATCCTGAACCACACCTATTAGTGAACCACAATGGTGATATTAAAAAAAAAAAATCTGAGATAAAGGTACAGAAAGAGCTGGAAATGCAAGGGTGACTTAGTAGCTATTTTGCAAATCATCAAATTCAGCAGGAACTGGTTACTGGTTAGCTCAAGGTGTGCAGTATTTCAGTAATTTTGCCACATAACATTGACTGTCTGCTCCCAATGTAACTTATCAGCATTAAACAATAAGCTCATCCTTCTTACCCACTCCACGCTGCCCCACCCAGAGACAGGAGCTGCATGTTAAATCCTGCAAATACCCCCACTGAGGATGAACCAGTGCACTACACGGCCATACTGTTTTTCACTCGCTGCCAACCACATACAAACGCGATGAACCCAGACATCGCTTGGCACAACAAAGACAGCATCTCGTCCTCCTTTCAAAACAGCTCCTCCGCAAAGCTCAGCGGGCGCCTGGCAGCTTCCAGGCCCTCGCAGCCGTTCCTCCATCAGCCTCCCGCCATGCCGCCACCACAGCCGCAGGCGGGGCCGGCAGAGGGGCACCCCACGTTGCGGAAGAACCGCTTCACCTGCGCGCTCCCTCCCTACACACCGCGCCGTTCGGACCCGCACGGCCGCCCTCCAGAGCACGTGAAGCGCCGAGCCCAACTCCCTGCCTCGAACCCTCGCTGTAACACACCGCCGGAGCAGCCCGCTCCCGGCCCCGCGAAGCGGCACTCACATCAACCGGGCCGCCGCCGCCACGCTCCTCGCCCTGCTGACGGAGGAAGCCCCCTAGGCCTGCCCGAGCAAGCGCCTGAAGCTGCCCGGCAAAACCCTCGCTCCCCACCCTAACTGGGCATTGCTTTGGGAGCTCTCTCCTTAACTGAAAATATTAAAGGAAAAAGATAAAAAAAGAAAAGTGTCTCTTCGTGTTGTTTTTTGTTGTTTTTTTTTTTAAGACCCAAATAAGACGAAAACGCAGGCACGTCTAAGAGAGTCTTTGGGCGGGGGCCGGCGGGCGGGAAACACGTCACGGAGGGCGCCGCCCGCTGAGGTACCTGTGCCGCGCGCTGAGGTGCCCGCCCTGCTCGAGCCCCGACCCTGCCCACACGGCTCCGGCCGGGCTCTTTTGAGGGAGCGGCTCGGGGTTTGGGGTTGGGGGACGTCCCTCGGTGGCCGCTGGTGACGGGAGGAGCTGAGGGCCGTCTGGTGCCCGCCAGGTGTGTGAGGAGCGGCTCCATCAGGGGGTGTTGGGGCTGCGCTGCTGACAGGGGTCTCGTCTGTGGGGCCTGAGGCGTGCCTGGCGTTACTGGAGTTTCTAGCTGTCCTGTAGCAAGCTTGTTGAATTTTATGTCGTTTTGATTAGGGTTAATTCCCGAATTCCGTGTGTACTCCTGAGTATTGCCCCTCAGCACGAGAAGGACACTGAGGTCCTGGAGTGTGTCCAGAACAAAGCTGTGAGGGGTCTGGAGCACAAATCTCATGTGGAACGGCTGAGGGAGCTGAGATTGTTTAGCCTGGAGAAGGGCAGGCTCGGGGGAGACCTTATCGCTGCCACTTCTCCCGTGTAACTAGCGACGGGAAGAGAGGAAATGGCTTCAGGTTGCTTCAGAGGAGGTTCACGTTGAATACTAGGAAAAACTCAGAAAAAGCCGCCAGGCATTTGAGCAGGCTGCCCGTGGAGATGGTGGAGTCATTACCTTCCACGTGTTGAAGGATAAATGTGGTACTTAGGGGCGTGGTTTCGTGAGCAATATTGGTGTTAGCTGAATGGCTGGACAACTTAGAGGGCTTTTCCAACCGTAATGATTCTATGGTAGTGTGAGAATGAATCTGTAGCAAGCCCCATCTTCGTGAAGAGTGTAATGGTGAACCAAATGACTCTGGTAAACAGCTGAATATAGCAGAATTAGAAGAAACAAATACCTCAATTATTGCTGAGGTAGAACATTTTTCATGTTGCTGATGTCTCTATTTCACTTGAGTGAGGTGATGCTTGAATGTCACTGGTTGGAAAAGAAATTACTGTTTAAAATCTTCACAAAACAAGTCTCCAAATATTCATCAGTCACTTGTGTCAAAATCACCATTCCTTTTACTAGTTGTGACCACACTGAAGGTTTTGATCCTGAAAATGTCATGGTTTAGTGGGCATGGTGGTGATGAGTTGGCGGTTGGAATAGATGATCCTAGTAATCTTTACCAACCTTAATGATCCTATGATTCTGTAACTGCCTTTTGTGTACTGACTTCATTAGTTGGCACAAAATAACAATTTTAGGGGACAAAAAAGAACAAAGAATGTTAAGTGTTCAGTACCTATTTGCCCTTGACTCTGTTGTTATTCCTTATTTTTTATTGGGATACCTCTTGAATAAATATCACAGAATTGTAGGGATTGGAAGGGATCTCTAGAGATCATTGAGTCCAACCCCCTGCCCAAGCAGCTCCCTAGCCCAGGTTGCACAGGTAGGCGTCCAGGCAGGTCTTGAACATCTCCAGAGGAGGAAACTCCACCATCTCTCTGTGCAGCCTGTGCCAGTGCTCCATCACTGCACTGTCAGAGTACTTAGGAAATTTTGTAAACAAAAACATATTGTTGTTATACCACTGGGGAATATATTCAATAAAACACAGTGTTGCTTACGTTTAGAATCGTAGGCAGTCTTACAAAATGCCTGTTGTACAACCATGCTGTTTGCAGTAGATTTCTGTTATGCAAATGGAAAAAAAAATGTGGTGAATTAAATGTGACCTGCGCTCCCTTGCCCCTCAAAAATAAAGCTGGTAAGTTAATATTTCTGTTCGTTTAAAAAAATGTGTATATTATGTAGCAAACCAGGTCCCTGGCCATTATTATGATTATCCTAACAAACTGTTGCTTAGTTATTAAGGGATATCACAGAAGATATTTTCTTTTTACAAAATGGTCCATTTTATTGAAAATACTGGGACTTCAGGAAAAGCAGTTGGTCTGTCTGTACGTGCAGTACCTGCTTCTGGGAGTCAAATCTCTGTGTGCAGCTGACTTAATTGCCTCAGCAGTGTTTCAGTGCAAAAATGATGGCTAGACCGTGTCAGACTCTGAATAAAAGTGTTTTCTGAGGGCAGTCGATTTTCAGAGGGACAACAGAGGAGCTTGTTAGATGAAGGTCTAGCTTTCATGTTTTATTTCTTACTGTTTGGTATGGGAAGACAGTCAAATAAATGGTTAGTTCTAATCTGAATGTGGAATAGGTACTTGCAAAGATCGATTTGTGTTGGGCTTCGCTGAGAATACTGGTTAGTATATCTGTGTGCCTTAAAGCTTTCTAAGGCAGATTTGGATGCTAAGGAGGGTCATTCAGAGGTATGATGCAAAACAGGCTGCTTCTGCGCTTGTAATCTTTATGCCAGACCTCTTTTGCAGATGCGGCAGGCTGTCTCTCATATACTCAATAAATGGTGCTTTGGAAAGGACTCAGTAATTCTAGATGACGCTAATAAGACAAGTCATCACTTCCTCCTCCATCCTCACTGTTTTGGATTATCAGAATTGAATTTCCAGAGTTTGGTCCTAGAATTGAATTTGCCTTAACTGTTCCTATTGTCAAGTTAAAATAATAAACATTTATTTTTCCTTCTCTCCTGTAACTCCTCAGCAAGATATAATTAATTCTTACAAAGTGTAGAATTAGTACAGTGCATGTCTTTTCTGTGTAGAAGAGATGAATTTCTGTGAAGTGTTGTACTCTGAATGTGAGGAGAATGTGTAGCACCTGTATTTTTATAGTTCTACGGGATTTTCTTAGTGAAAATGTATTCTAAAATTCAGGTGAATTTTTAAAATGGATATAACACTTATGCTTGAATTCCGAAATGTCAGTTAATGGATTTGAATAATTTAATTGAAAAGAGCTTCTAACTTGAGCTGTAACTGGTGGACATTTTTAAAGTTGGGGGAAGGATTAAGTTTTTAGTTTTGGAGTTACTTGGCTTAGTTGGTCAGTCCTTGAAGTCCACGGAAATGGAGAGTTAAGGACTGAGATTGGATGTTAATTGTAAAGTAGATGGAACTTGCTCTTTCCAGCATCAGAGGTAATTTCTTTCACTGAATTAACTCTGTAACGAGAGGACTTGTTTTAATGCATAACTCTAAAATTGTTGATTCCTTTCAGTAGCTGTCAGGGACACTGTCTGCTTTTCTCATTTCTTCTGTTCTATGTGGTTCCCAGCCAAATAAATGAGTAGTTGTCTAGTTGAAAACATTGCAAGTGATCTAATTCATCTTTGTAGTCAAAGTTCATATAGAACACAAGAAAAGCTGAATCTCTTAAAAAGATAATTGAATTTTTGGTTTTTAGCAATTTTTTCATTAAAATTTCTTTCTAAATGTCAGTTGAAAGCAGATGTAATGTTTTAAGTAATACTTGAGAATTTTTTTCCACAGTAAAAATGAAAACATCTCTCTTCTGAGTAAATATATTAAATATTTATGCATATTATCAATTGCAGTATTTGGCACAAGTTTACTCCTTCCATGCAGCTCCCTGCCCAGACTATGGTTATAGAATCATAGAATCCTTAGAGTTGGAAGGGACCTTTAAAAGTCATCTAGTCCAGCTTCCCTGCAATGAAGGGTCATGCACAGCTACATCAGGTATCTCATTTAAGACAATGAATAATGAGTAAACATTTAGAATTAAAGTTATGTTAATGTTTCTTTGTTTTAAAGCAGTTATTGAAGGACCCATGTGCCAAAGAATGTTATAATTAATTTTCTAAATATTTTTTTTTTCTTCCTGGTTAATAAGTATTTTCTTTCTGAAGGCAGGTGGTTCCTTTTGGCAAACACAATGCTTTTACAGGAGTCTGAATCTTGGCTTATTGTAAAGGCACAGTGAAAGCTTCCCTACTGGAACTTGCTGCACACCCATTCGTATTTGTGCTTCCACGCAGTCCAGTTTTTCCAGTGGTGCATTCTACGTGTTGGCTGCTTTTTGAGAATCACAAAATAAATCACTTCCCTAAAACATTAAATATTCATAATATATGAAGGCATTATATCTTTACAAAGATTTTTGATCACAAAAATAATACTATACAAAATCTGTGCCATTTTGGTGCGTTAGGTGTTTTTTTTGTTTGTTTTATTTTGAAGTTTGATGCCTTCATGCATTCATTCATATTATCTATGTAAGTATCTGTGTCAGAAGTTAAAGGACCATTTCTGTCATTCTTCAGGAGAAATACCATGTGCACGCAAATGAAGGCTGTCTTATATTTGCTTTGTATCTTAAATCAGACTGTATAATTAAAAACGGAAGGTATGCTCTGTGATTTCCAGTTATATAGACTCAGTATGTTTGGTGTATAAAAATCTCTGCTAAACCCATTGTGGGAACAGTATCAGCTAAGATTCTCTAAAGAAAGTGAGTTTTACTGGGAATTTTGTGCAGGGAACAAGGTTGTGATGTTGATCAAAAGGCTGATATAACAGTAGCATTTAGCTTCATTACTTATCTGTCTGACTTTTCAATCTTTCCCTATTATCACTATTTCTTGAATCCCCTATTATGATAAAAGAATTAGCACATTTGGTTTGAAAGAACTGTATTGTTTTTATACTGTAAGCTTTCCCTGTTATTTCTCTTATGGGCTTCAAATCCTGTGCATTCCTCCTCCTCTCCAGAGGTGTTTTTGCAACTCTATAGCAACTCTATAGCTGCTTCTATGCTTTAGAGGTTGTAATTGCCTTTCTCTAACTGATGAGAAAGTTAGATGTGCTTTCTGCATTAGATAGTGGGCTCTTGCTGTTGATTACGAACTCAGAAGCTCTGGACTCTGTGCCATAATGACTCTGGAGTTGAAGTTAGCTGAATGGTGGTCTTCTGTGTAAGCTCATTGATGAAGCTTTTTCCATTCTGTGGTCTCATGTCTTGTTATGTGGAAATGCGCCTCTGTCACTGCTTGTGGGCCAGAGCTCACTGAAGAGCATGTGAGCTTGGCCTTTTTATCTCTGATTGTGGATGTGTGTATGTATGCGTCCCACACCGATACATCATGTAGATGGCTTCCTTGATTTGTTAGCGTGTGAGCTAGCAGTTTACCTATGGGTAGGAAATAAATGCTGGTAGGACAGAAGACTGTTACTTTGTAGCTTAGAATATCAGAAATGCTATAGTATGTAGATGCTGGATTATCATGAAAGAAGTGCCAATCTGGATTTGTCGCCTGCTAGTACAAGGTGGTACTTTAGAAGAGTCTTTTCTCTTTAGTGTGGTTGCTGGTTTTTAAATAAAGAACCTGCTGTATTGCAGTAGTGCTCTGAAGATTGGTAAAATATTTGTCTGCTGCTAAAAACAGTCTTGATTGTTATGTCTTTAAAACTATTACTCTATTTTCATGTTTAAATGTAATGTTTATGATGCAGCAACACTGTATTATTAATATCATCATGTGAATTATGCAAAAATATCCAGTCCCCCTTAATGAGGAAGAGAAAAAATGTAATTTCATTATTTAATTAACAGCTCATAAGATAAGCTACAAGAATGTGCATAATTTGTGTGTAAAGTTTTTATCTATGCTTTCTTTCTAAGGAACACGGATTGCTTGAAAGAGCTTAAGATTGTGCAGAGAAGATGTTTCCTTTAAAAGATACTGAGATGGGTGCCTCCACCTTCTTTGCCTCAGCTCTTCCACATGATGTTTGTGGAAGTAATGGCCTTCCTCTGACACCCAACTCCATCAAAATTTTAGGGAGATTTCAAATCCTTAAAACAATCACCCACCCCAGGCTTTGCCAGTATGTTGATATTACCAGAGGTAAACATGGTGAGTATCTGTTTAATAAGGATGTTTCATTTTTTGTTATTGTTATAGTCTTGTGAAAAAAATACCTTAAGATGACTGAGCAGAATATTGCCTTTGTAGCACCTGTTAAAGAAGGTTGCTGGTTTACAGACTCAAACTAACTGCAAAGTTTTGTAACTGGCGATATTGGTGCCTTTGTTCCTTCTTTGCAGAGTCAAGGCAGAGATAAGTTGTGTTTCCTTTTGTTATGCATCATGCTAACCGATAAAAGCTAAGAATTCTGGTACTCAGTTGTTGCACCATGGCATCGAACTATGTGTCTTTTTTTTATTCCAAGCTCCTACACTGTATTCATGTGATCAGTTTTGTATGATGGTTAAATCTCTTGTACATTTGCAGCTGTTCCGGTGTCTCAGTCTCAGCGTCCTTTTTCTTTCTGTCTTAGTTTCCTTTCTTTTTTTTTTCTTCTTTGGATTTCTAGTTGTTTAAGATCTCTTCCACCATCAATTACTTTATTCTAGTATAGAGGGTTTTGCTTTTTTTAATAACTGTTGTCATATGTATTTTTAGCTCAAATAAGGCTGCAGTTGTTTTTCCTGTTCCACACGATCTCATTCTGTTGTAAGCTCAGCAGGACAACAGCACTTAATTTCCACAAAAAGGCTGCAACACCTGCGACAGATTTTATATGGTTGCCAGCCTCAGCTGTTAAACCAACAATGGTCCAATATAAAAGTGCATTCTGTGAATTTGTTTGATCAGTTACAATGCCTGTTCTACTTTATGACACAGTGTATTTTCCTTTAGAATGCAGAATGATAGGATGTTTCAGATTTTTAGAGAACTGTGATATTGCCAACTAAACATGTTGTAAACTATTCCAAGTGGCTGAGAGGAAGGGAGCACATAGAACTTCTTTTACTGTCTTTTCATTTGCTCTCAAGCTCCAATTTTTAGATTTCTGTGGCCGGGGGATCTAGAAAGATCATTTATTTTCATCTTAATTTTACTAGTACCTCTTGAAGCAGTAAATGGATTTTACTTATTATAGTTTTCAAGGTGAGAGATTAAGAAACGTTAACCACTGTAACCATTAAATAGGAGAGTGAGATAAATAGGTGAACTTGGCCTTTTTGATAGTGAAGACTCTGTGACATGAAGGTTTGAGTGCATATAAATACAAAGGAAAATACTTGATAATCAAAGCAGTTTGCAGAAAAGCAATTAAACAGTCTTGAGTCTTCACAGTTAAATGTTTTATAGTGGTTAGAAAAACAAGTAATCGATTTCAAAAATGTGACTTTTCTTATTATAAATCTATACTAATACTGATGGGAAATTTTATTCTTCCAATACTGATAGAATTCTTCACTTTTTAATCTTATGTCTAGCGATTTGATGTTATTTTTCTTCAAAATGTCAGTTATGACATGTGTGCCTCAAAGTATTTTTCATTTAGTTGCTGTAAGTCTTGTAAGACTACTTTGATTTGCTTTTGAATTTGAATGCTCACTTGTAGCTGTTCTGTAAGTAGCAGAAGCAAAAACTTCCTTCCCTGTACACTGTCTTGCACCATCATCTTACTTTTATATTTGTAGGCTTCAGTGTAACAATTGCTTTGTCTTTTCCTCTGTATTCAGGGCTAGCCCATCAATATCCCAAATATGTGCTATTTTTTAGGCAAGAAAAGCTACAGCTGTTAATGTGTTAGCTGGTCAACCAGGACTGAAATTCCTGTGCTCCTTCTGAATCCTTCTCCTCAAAGTCGGTGTTACTCTAAATCTCTCTTGTCAGTTTCTGCAAACAAGAAGATGCTAATCTTCTTTGAGACCTCTATTCAGTTGAACCTGACTGTCATTGCCTGAAATATTCAAAATTCATTAGGTTACTAAGTAAATGGATTGCCAGCACTTTTGTGTAAGGAAACGAGGAAGATCTGTTTCAGTCAGATTGTCTGCAGTATTTCATCAGTGAAAATGATTGTGTTGTATGCAACTTGTACATAACATTTCAGTATGTCTAATTTTACATACAGTGTATGTCAAAGTACTGTAACATCTACCAAGTGGGTACTGAGAAGTCTGAATGTGGATTCTTATCCTTATGTATTTTTTTTTTTTTTGCTATTAGAGAGACTGGTTGTGGCTGCTGAACACTGTGAAAATAGTCTGGAAGATTTGCTACGAGATGGAAAACCAGTCAGGTAAGGTGTCAAGTTAAGCTCAAAGCCACTTTCTGAAGTTTGACATATCTGGCAAATTCCTAGCCTCTTTTCTTTCTTTAAACTTTTGCTGGTTTACATAAATTGTATTCTGTTAAAGCTTAACATGTAATCATTGTTTATCAGATGAACGCATGCCTGGTGTACATACTTCTGTACAATTCAAGAAGCTAGAGGAGTTGTGGGGAATTTATTTGCAACTTGAAATACTTTGTAATTCAGTCTTGACTGTCTTGTAATAGTAGTTCTGGATTTTCTTATTTAAAACGTATCTTCCTAAGAATTAATTTGAAGTTTTTATGTCTACCCAGTGATGAAATACTGCTTTCACTAGAAGGGAAAGAATTTGATGCGTGCAAATGTCTCTTAACTTATTAACTAGAGACTGGACAGGATATAAGGTAGCTATGGCAGGCTGCTAATAAGCGTTTGAATTTGGGTTAATGTAGTCACTTCAGCAAGACTTTGGTCAAAAGCAAGTCCAAGGGCTAGATGTCAAAAACGCTAGCTTTCATGTTAGAATGTATAGGATAGTTGAGCTTTATCTTTAAAGAGACAAATTTAAAACAAATTTTAAATGTGAAGCACCTATCAGTATTGGCTTTGGAGGAAAAAAGACCCTTCTGAAAAAAACACAGGAAGCATGAAGAGTGGAGGAAAGAAAAGTGATGTCTTGCTATCCCAAATGTGTTGGCTGATTATTTCTAGAACACAAAAATATATGAACGTAACATGCTTAGAAAAATCCAGTCTCTTCAATCTAGTTTCTCTAAGGTTTATACCATGCATTAGATCTCACACCTTTGACATTCATGTAAGTTTAATGAATATATTGTTTAGGAAAAATGTCTGATGTGTTGTTTTTTTTTGTGTCCTCCCAGTTGACTGCAGTGAGCATTAGGCATCTTAAGTGAACCATGTTTGATGAAATAATATCCAGGTACAATTTCTGTGGTTCATCACTAGATTGCAAAGAAGGGTAATACTGACTACGAAGCCTTTTTAGCCCTGGCCCCTAAATAGAATGCTAACAATGTTGTGAGGCAGAGGTAAATCTAAATACAGAATACTCTGTTGCCTATGTTAGCTTTTTATGAACTTCAGCTTGTACGTCATTCTTTGTTGCAGAGGACTGTGTCCTGAGGAATGTTAGGCAAATATGGCTTCCATTTTCTTTTCAGATTGAGAGGTATTTAAAGATGATGCGTAAAGGGCTTCTCACGTGTGATATAAATTACAGCCCTTCACACAGTTTTGCATGAGGTTCATATTGTCTAGAGTTCCAGAAATAGTGAAAGCTCTACTCTTCCCTGTTCTCACACTGATTTTTGAGCATGTATATCTCGGTGTCAGATGAGAAGCTGCCCAATCTGTCTGCTGTCTCTTCACTGTTTTTGAAAAAAACATGCATGTATCTATTTCAGTTTGCTTTGAATTGCTTGATACAATTCATACGTATGTTTTGTTGCTATGGGAGGGGTAAAAATTATCTTGAAATTCTGTAAATGAATCTTCATCACATAACCGCTGTGGTCTTTATGCACATCTGTCATGTCCCTGTATATCAGTGTGTGTTTTGTGGCCTCCGGAAAGATTTTTGAGATGTTTTTAGATTGTTTGCTGAGGTACACAGCTTTGTTGTTTTGGCACGCTAAGGTAATGTATTTAGTTTGTTACATTTACCTTGGATATTTTGGCTGCTTCTCTGTTGAGAAGGTACATAAACCTTGGTGTTACTTCTTCCTTTAGGCTTGATATAGTAGAGTAGTTTACATCAGTAAAGACTCTCTGATCTTTGTTTCTATGAGCCAACTGGGACTTTTTCAGAAAGTTGTGACATTTGAGACATGGGCTAATATGTAGCCCATAAGTATGTTCCTAACTTTAAAAGACATTTGTGATTCATCTACTGTAAATAACATCTTTTGTGATAGCCCTTGAGAGATAAATTGTTTTGACTAAAAAATGAAATTTCTTGCAAGACTGCCATTTGCCCCCTCCCTGGAAGCATTCAAGTCCGGGCTGGATCAGGCTTTGTGCAACCTGGTCTAATGGGAGGTGTCCCTGCCTGTAGCTGGGAGGTTGAAACTGGATGATCTTGAAGGTCCCTTCCAACCTAAACTGTTCTATGATTCTGTGGTTTTCCCTCTATCTTTTCTTTTAATCCTTAAATTAAAACAGACCTTTTTTGTTTCTTTTATGAGTCCAATGAATTTCTGGAAACATCTTGAAAGGACTAATTCCTGGTTACTGGTTATCTGAACCGTCTGTATTAATTACCTTTGAGGGAAGCATGTAACTTTTTCTATATATTATGATTGCATTTGTCAATGATAGCAAAGCTGGTTACACATCCAGACTTGATATGTATGCTATTGCAATTAATTTTATAAGCTGTTTATGGAATGTGAAAAGCTGCTTTTCTGGTCTCTAGATTAATTCTCCTTATGCTTGCCAGTAACCTAAGTCCTTTGCACCTGTACCACAAGCTGGTGTAAAATCAGCAGGAAATCTTCTATTATGCTTGTGCTGAAATCCAAGACATAACATAATGGACTGTCCATCTTTCCATACGTTCTGGAAATCAGGCCATACAGCTGTCTGGTAGTTATTTGCAGTTAATCTCATCTGAAGTCATGCATCAAGTGTAGCACACATTCCCTAATATGTGAATTATGGTTTAAAAAAGAAATACAGCTGAGTAATTAACCTCAGAGTTTCATCAGCTTTTCTAATTCTAATGAATCACTTGCATGTAGGGGCCAAATACTGGAAATCACAGCTCTAACCATCAACCTAACTTGCTCTGTCACAGGGTAGTAAGTCATATTTCTGAGTATGCCACCAAAAGTTTCTAGAATCTGGATTTGTGATGTATTCAGGAATTTGGTCTTAATACTATGCCAGTAGTGGTAAGATTCATAGATTCATAGATACATTAGGTTGGAAAGGACCTACAAGATCATCTAGTCCAACCATCCTCCTATCACCACCCCTACCCACTAAGCTACTAAACTAAATCCCTTAGCACCTCATCTAAATGATGATGGTTAGAATAGATGAATTCTATTATATAGAATTCATCTATTCTATGTTCCTCTGAATCGATGATTGCAATTGTCCTTAAAATTCACGTGCTCAACTTCACTTGTGATATTTAGTGCTAGTGAGTGTTTAGTAACTCATAGCTGGATGATTTTCTTCTGTGAGTGATGTATATTTGAGATCCTAAAAGTAGCAAGTGCCATGGTTGCAACTATCATACAAATTTCAGTGACTCCCCAGTGGATGAAATGAGTAGACTTCTTGCAATTCTTCTTATATCAAACCAGATGCAGAAGAGACATTTAGCAGTTCTTCAATGTCTTCCATGGTTGTTGTTTTTTTCCAGAGGGTAGCCATACAGATATTATTTCCTTTTTGTTTGTTCTTAATTTATTGTGTTTGTTTTCATTGTGTCTCAGAGAAAGTAAGTACCTAAAAACAGTCATATTTTTAAAAATCAGCTCTCAGACATGTTGAGAAGCCATAATTTCTTAAAGGGCTAGGAACTCATGGACATAGCATGATAGAAAATACCAATTTAAGCACGTAGTAGTTTAGTACTGTTCAGAGATTTGAAAATGTGTCTTAAAGTCTGGCTGACTTCCTCTGTGTCTCCTTGTGCATGCAAGGATTTATTGTAAATGAATTGAACATAAGTCACAAAAAGTCATGGAGGATCAAACTATTGTACTTCAGAAATCTCACTAGGGGTAGTTTTCATGTTTGTGGTAGCCGAAATTTTACTCGATTTGCTAAGTTACTAGCTCTTTTAGTGCTGGTGACACCACAAACCAAAATGTAGCATGTGAATTTATTTTTAAGATTCTCCATCTTTTAAACACATTTAAAACTGTTCTTGTGGGATACCTTTGCCAGACAGTGTTAAAGGAGTTATTTTCACTGCTTCTGTGCTGTTAGAAGACTTGGGAGCTTTTCCTTTTCTGTCACACTTGAAGTGTGTTCTTTCTTTCAAGAAGCTGGTCTGCACTTGTATTCATAATAAAAATGCCAGCAAATAGTAACATTCAGCAGACTTTTGGCACCTACCGTAGAGTTTCTGAATTGATTTTCAATTTGTGGCTTGGACAGCCTACACTTATTCCATTCTTCAATAAAATATAGTCACACGTATTGAAAGTTAGGATTTTCAGAAATGACTAGTGAACCATCAGAGATGCAAGGTATAGTTTGTTATGCATGCAACATTTCATGGGATGCAGGCTGTGTCAACAGCTGTTTACTAGTTTGGAGAAAACATGAGCTGACTGATTTGGATGACTACGTTTTATTTGACTGTATTAAACAGTTGTGTGCACATTGATCAGATTTTGTTACGCTGTCTTTGCCGTTAACGTATTTTTGGCAAACTTGAAGTGAGGCTATGCAATAGAAGATAGTAGTAGATGCAGGGCAGGGCAGGGGGAAGGCAGTTTTTGAGTAGCCAGGGATTCCTCAAAAATTTTGTAAGTCAGGTGCAAATCGTCAAAAGGCTGATGGTTTTACATGATTTGACTTGAAGAGCTGCATATGAGCAGAACTTCAAGGGCAGAATGCATTCTGCTTTGAATCAAGTCTGTGCTGAAATTTCACATGAGAAATCCATATGTCATAATAAGGTTGTATTTAGCAAGGATAAATGATCGAGTAGTAAAATGAAGTGGCATTAATAAATAAATTTGTTTTTTTCTGAAGCATGTGTGAAGATCTGTATTTTAGGTGTTCAATGGCTGTAGTTTGCCTTTTGTTTCTGGCAGATGGTTTGTTTCCAAAGCTATGATGAAACATTAGACATTAGTAGTGACTTGTCAGTATGTTATACAGTGCTGCTTTTTTAAACATGAGAATATTTTGATTTCTGCAAGTAAGAACATTGCTCTGAAAGTAATGCCTTCCATTTTATGTTGCTGGCCTGTGACTTTAGAGGAAGATGTTCGTGATACAGCAGTAGAGGTTGAACCTTCCCGCCAATATTCCATTACATTTTGTTGCTGCATGACAGATGACAGCAGAAGGGTGGTGTGACACAATGGTGTCTGACATGGAAGTGTGTATGGAGCAAAGGTGTGGGATTTAATTCCTCTATATGGAGAAAATCGCACCCGTGGACATTCATCCATGCTTGCTGAAAATTTATGGAGATGAAACAGTGGATGTGAGCTCAGCAAGGGGATGGGTGGTGCATTTCAGTAGTGGCAATAGTGATGTGAAAGATAAGCCACCTTCTGGATGGCCATGCAGATATTTATGAGTGCAGTGTGCATGCTCTTGTTCATCACATGTGCAAAAATGCACAGCTAATGGTGGTGTCTACATTGTAAAAGTGTCTTGTAGCTGAGAAATTACACTCTGAATTGGAGTTATTGTGTGTGTTTACAGACTGCTTTGTCCTTCTGTCTGACAGCTTTCTGTTAAACGGATTTCTTCTACATGCAGCTGGATCAGTCTCTATTTGTCCCTTTGACATTTATTATGTCAGTTAAAAGGCAGTTTGATATTAATTGTATGTCAATTAGTACATTTATTGTCTTTAGATACAGACATCTGCTTTGGCTTCATGCAAGTTTATTGTTACCTCTCTATAGGTGTTTCCTGCCTGTTGCAGTGACACAGACTGGAGTATAGATCAAAGTGATGCACTTCTAATGCCTTCAGGAATATTAGTTGTTAAGCATGAAATTCCTGACGGCACCGTTGCTTATTGGCCTAGTTGCAAAGTCCCTTTGATCACCTGCATTTGCAGACTGTTCTTCACTTGGAACTTTCCATTCTGTTTCACTTTTGCATAGCATCTGTACCATTGATGTAAGGATCCAGACTTTCTTGAGCTAACTACTATAATGTATCTAGGTGTGACTTCTGACCTTTACATATGTAGATTTAAAAACAAAAAACAAGAACAAAAATTAAGCAGTTAGGAAAACACTTAAAAATCTACTGGTTTACAGGAAGTGCTTGCCTTTAAGAGGAGACCTGTGCACCGCTGCCGTTTTTGGTCGTAGATTTAAAAATTCGGTTGCACCTTTATAAAATGTTTATCTGCATATGCTTTCTTTTTTTCAAATTAGGAGTGTGTTTTGTTGCTAGTACTTGATCTCATCATGCAAAGAAAGCTGAAGTGCAGGTTGAGAAATTTGTAGAGATTGCTTTCATGCAGTTTTAGAAAGATTGGGTACCTTTCCTGTTATCCAGAAACTCCTGAAAATAAAGCGTGTTCATTTAATGTTGTATAGTATTGATACTTTCTGGAGTTAGTAGTTATATGTGTTACTTTGAAATTACTAGTGCTTCTTACACTGTATTATGTGTTGAAGAGGACTGTTTTGTTCAGGGAAGCTGAATTCTTTAAGAGAAATCAATTCTTCAGTTGTTAGGCTTTTGAAAAAGAAGGATGCTTGTTTGTTTTTGTCTTGAGTATTTTGAGATTGTTCTTTTGGCTTTTCATGCACTGAGCAGTTATTTTGGACTTGTTTAATCTCAAAACAATCTTGGACTTCTTCAAAAACAGAAAAGATAGTTTTGAGAATCCCATTGCTGCTAACATTTTCTCTTACTGTATAGTATAATCAAGGCCACTTTAATCACTTTAATTCATTATACATGATCTCTGAATTCAAGCAATGTTTTAATGGCACCCTGCTTTGTGTGCCGGAGAGCGAAAGCTGTATTTTCAGGAGCTCATCTGTTCTGTTCTCTTCCAGCATAGTGAAGAATGCAGTATCTGTCCAAGCTGGGAAGATAAGGAAAACATTGGATTGTGCAGTACTTTGCTTGCTCTGTGATTAATTTATCTTTGGCTGCCAGACATGACTGAAATTTGTGCAATTTTATGATGAAAATATAAAGGCAGACTTGAATTTTTTCCTGTCTGCTATCAGAAATATTTTGTAGTCATTCAGGTTTAAAATGTGTGAAAGGAAATCTTCAGAGACCTGCATATGATGACAGTAAAAAAATAAGATGAGCACTGGAGACATCTATCTTTATTTAGGGTATGGTTAGCTATTTGGTTCCTTTTAGTGCAAAATTTTCATCAAATCCTAAACAAAAAATCACTTTATTTTCTGGTGAATTTTTCTGCCCTTAAAATTTGATCAAATGTGATAAATAGATATGAGTCAGCTTCTGCTGTTTTACTTGGAGCACATTTGAAGTGATAAAATATTGATTTTGCTTTACTTTATGGAAAAAGTATGACAATCTTGCATTAAACACCATTCAGCCAACAACATTTCCTGTTTTTTTGGCTCTGAACTTCTGTTACATTCAACAAATTATTTGTGAACTGACAAATTATTTCTTCAAACACCTAAAAGCTTCCTTAAATATCCCTGTTTAGTGTCAGCTGCCTTACTAAAACTGAGAAGGACGTTTAGCAGTGTAAAATAAGTGTTACAGTCCCCAGTGTATGTTGTGCATACGTATGTTGTTACAAGCAGAGAAGCTGACTTCCAAGCAAGTTTGCTCAAGGGGAAGGCTTTTGTGTTGCTGAGGGTTTTTTTTGTTTTGTTTTGTTTTGCTTTACTTTTTAAATACGAAATGCTTCAAGTAGATTTAGGATTGTGTGCCTCTTCCTCACTTAATTCAGCCTGTACATTTTCTCTAACCCATGATTGTACATGTAATATAAAAATGAAAGCCCCTGGTCAAAGTCTCAACTGAAAGTACTATTTCTTTTTATTTTTTGTGAAGAATGTCACTAAGCAAATGAATTCTTAGAAAGCTCCCTCTTAGTAATTATATCTCAAAATAATTCCTTTGCTCACAGCTGAAAGTCTGACAAGACTTACAGTCTTTTAATAATGTGTTTGCAGAGTTTTTCCTACCAGCAAATGTAGATGATGACCCACTCCTTTTCAGAATAAAAACTTCTGCAGAAATTCCGCTGTGACATTAATCTTCATGGCAGGTAATCTTCACAGCCCTAATAAAACCACAGTTATCTTTATAGGGTGAATATAGACTTATGGATGCTGGTTTATGAGAGTTGGCTTCTGCCTGGATAGAGACAGAGGAGACAGGAGAAGACTCTTCTGCCATCCTGTTGAGCTAAGCCTCAATGGCATAGAAGAACAGGGTGAAACAAGGCTGTTTTAGTATTTGAAAGAAGCTTACCTCAAATACATTAACTTGTTTTATTAAAACAGTGCTTCATACATAACATCTAAAGTGACCTGCTGATACTGTTCTTTCACATACACGTGGCTGTGCCTTTTCATTAAGACTGTTTTCCTTCTGGCCTTGTTCTACAGAAGGAAGCTACACTAAGTTAACTGTAGCATAGAATGGCAGATCTGGTTATATTCTGCCGTCCACCCTGCTTCCCTTCCTGGCAAAGACGATACTAGCTAACTGTGCAATGTTTTCTGTTACTGGAGGAAAGCATGAAGCAGTGATTGAGTTAATCTGCTGTATCCTTGTAACAAACCTTTGAAAAGCACTGATTTTGAGTGACTAATGCAAATAGTACGGAGACTTAAGTGACTTTACAGAACTGCAATTGTACAAGTGACGTGGTAGTTTGTGTTCTAAGAGTATCACTGGAATCTCTGAATAATTTTTGGACAGTAATTGAGTGGACTAACAACAGAGGATGGGCTGTTCTAGTTAATTATTATGCATTGCAATAGCACCAGAGATTCAGTTATAAATTTACTCCTGATTGGTCTTTAGTTTTGTTTCTTAGTAGAGATTCAGCAATCACTAAGAATATCATTTGACTGGAAATAGGGAGAGTGGAAGTTCATATATTCTTAAAAAGCTTACAGTGTGTGATTGTGGTGACTATAAAAATAATTTTATGCCCTTCCTTTTGTAGGAGCACTTTAAACGTACAGCATAGTGTTGCCATAATTGTCATTATATAGTCATTAAGTTGTGTGACATAGTGTAAGCGTTTTTAAAAAAAATTTTTATTAAATCATTAAAATATTTTGGAAAAGGAGAAATCTAGGAGAATGGTTTTCCTTAAATTTCATCTCACTGAATATACCATTTTTCTATTAGAAGAGTCTTCAAAGTTCACTAGAAATGGAAGATAATAGTAGTCCAAATTTTCTTCTTTTGGGTGGGTGCACTACTAATGTGGGTCAAGATCAACAGCTCAGAACTGGATTTTTGCATGGAGCGTGTATTCACTGCTGCCTGAATTTGGTAACCTAACATGCTAGCTTCAGCTATTGAAAAGTATGTCTTCGTAGACATAGGAGAGCTTCCTCCTTTGATTGTTGATTTAAGAGGGGATTGCAAACCATGATTTTGTTTCACCCTCTGCTCGCAAAACAGAGAGTGTTTGTGTAATCTTTGCTTGCTCTTTTTCAGTCATCTGTTCTCTACTGAAACATGCGATTTAAGGTATTTAAGTGTGAAAAGATTGTTAGTATGTAATGCAACAGGGTGATTAAGACAGAATTGGGTAAAGTTTGAGCTACAGCTCTTACTTTCTGACTTTCTGAACTTATCTGTCTTCAAAAGTGTAGATGTCTGAACCAGACACTGGTCTGCTAGCATTTGATATTTCAAGATGCAATTAGCAATTGGCTTTCAGTACATCCTTCACTTTAGCATAGAGAAAGGTAGGGAAATAGCAGGTGCCAGCAGTGTGACTGTTCGTCCTGCATCTTTGGAAGTCATTTTTCCTTCAATGATTGTGTGCCTTAAGGCTCTAGTGGCACTGCTAATTTTATCTTTTAATTTACAGTAGATGTTTAATAGACAAATGTCAAGTTCTCTATACTTTAGAGAGTTGAAGCTTAACATACTCTGTGCCTAAAAGTTTAGATACTGATGGTTTCAGGTACAAATGGGTGATTATCCTTGCCTAGGACATTGGGTTTAATTTCAAATTTGAAACTGTCATGAGAAGATGTTTCTGAGAAGCTGAAGGTCTAATTGTTGCCTTTAATTTCTTAAAGGAAGATATCCTGACTACACTTAATTCTTTATTTGCTTTTTATATGTTCTCAGATTGGTTTTCTACGCCTGTCAGACTGTGATAGACCTTGCCAGGATTATTGATCACAAAGCATGTGACCCTTCAGAGGTGCATGTATTTGTTTAGGGGATCCCAAAAAGATTTTTTATTATTTGACTTAAGTTGATCTTAATTATATGCCTGCAATTTGTCAACTTTTTGGAGGAGAGGAAAGCGTGAGCCATGTCATTCCATTAAACGAAATGTTGGCAATATGATGTGTATAATCTTACTTAAGTTCTAAATTATATAGTTAGGGGTCATTCTGTTAGGTTGATTTTTGTTGTTGTTTGTTTTCTTTATTGTCGTTTTGTTTGGTTTTGTGCAAAATAGGAAAGTAAGCTCATTCCACTAGTTCTTGTATTTTTATTGTCATCTGTGCATCTAGTTCTACTCTGCTATATGTCTAAGAATGTGTAGTCTATGATCAGGTTTCAAATGAGGGCTGTTTTACCTTATCTTAGCATGTGGTGACTGAAACTTTCTTAGTGCTTTTTGGTCAAATTAGAAGTGTCATTATTCTATCTTTTACACCTGAGCCAAATTGAGGCCTGAGGTACAAAAAATTATTTCTTACAAATTAATCAGTGGCAAGATCAAAATCTGGGAATTTGAATACATCTTTCTTGTTCTGTACATTTAAGCAGACAGTGCTACAGGTTTCATTAACATGGTGCTTTATGAGACGTGCTTATTGTTTTCAAAAGATCTTTGTTCATTTGCCCCCCCGCATATAGGATGAGTGCTGTCTTAAAATTTTTGCTTTATGATGAGGAGATACATTGAGATCATTCAAAGTGATAACAATCTGAAAAATTGTCTAAGCATTTTTGCATGCAATATGCTGTATATATGAAGTTCTTCCTTTTTTATCTATGCTTTCATCTACTATTTTATGGATTTTTTTATTGGACATTACAAGTTGAGACCTTCATAAAAATGTAACATCACTTGTGTTGCTTTTAAAGTCATGCTTCCAGGTTAAAACTTTAAAAGAGGAATGAAAGGGCTTTCTGAGTTTCCTCAGATGAGCGATGCAGACTTGTTGAAGATATCCTGTGTGAAATACCTCTGTGCGTGAGTTAGAGACTTCCTGAGGATTTTGTCTATAAAATTAATTTTTTCTGTCTTGTACTCTCAGCTTGTTGCATTCCCTTCCAGTTCATTTCATTCTGGTAATGTGAGTGCATTTCCAAGTAAATTGGCAGTGTTTACAATCTCAATCCCTAGTGCCATTTTTTAATCAAACATGTAATAAAGTGCTAAATAAACCATTCCCACCTGCATCAAACTCTGTATGTTCTGTATAAGGTATTTTGTAATTTATTTACCCAGGAAGACCCAGTTCATCTGCACATCTGTTTTTCAACCAGTCCTGTTTTTTATCCAGTTTTCCAGCTGGTCGTTTGAGGCATAAGGAGGTCAGATGGCTTTTTTGAGGTCAGAGTAGTGGTTGTCTCAGCTGGGATTATACCCAAACTTCATTCTTTGCTGTAACCACTTGGCCCCTCCACTCCTAACCAGTATATCTGCATCATTTGCTGTAATAGAACTAACTCCAAATGTTATTTTCTTTGGTTTGTAGTTTTGATTGTATTAAAGTATTGTAATTTTTACGAGTTCGGAAACATTACATCTGTTCACAACCTGGTTCTGTTCCACTTTGAACAGACGCAGTTTGCTGGGATGAGTCTCCTTCCTGAATTCCAAGCGCTTGTTTGTCTCGCAAGGTCTGGGGTAGTGATTGATGACTTTGCTGGTTTGTGTCACTCTAGTGTATTTCCTCAGGGCAGACCCTGTCTGACCTTCCTCTTTGGAAGAGGAATCTGTCTTTATGCTCCTGTATACCAGTGTCATGAACCTCTTAAGACTCCTGCTTTCTGAGATGTTCTTCCTCCAGTTTTTACTTTTTCAGCAATAATTTAGTGTTAGAGCAAGATACACAGATTGGAGAAAGGGCTTCTTAAGTATGCAGTCCTGTGTATGTGCCCTTATGTTTGAAGTTGAAGGAAACAGAAATGCTTGAACATGGTATAATCAGCAAACCTTACTCCTGTTGTTCTTGTTGTGCCTTCCTGAGGGCAGTCAAAATTGTTCTAGTTCCAGTTGTTTAAAATTTCCTCTTGCCTTGAGTTGCCACTACAATGAAGAAACATGACTACTAACACTAGTTGACATGTATGTCTCCAGTAGATACAAAAAATTACAGGGCTCTCTACAGTTCTCTAAATAATTAGGCTTGTTTGTGGTGCCAATCCTTTGTCAAATTCCATTCATTTCACTGTACAGAACGCTCTTTTTTTCAAAATAGTGTGCTAAGCTTTGTAGATAGATTAAAAACCCCAAAACTGCAATCACCAATTGAAAATATCACAAATGCATTTGTGACAACCAGAAGTATTTCTCCTGCACACAAAGTTATGCTACTGCATCCATTTTGCCTGAAACCCCAAATAGCTCTGATCCTCAATTGCTGTCCCGGTGCAACTGTGAGTTCCGGTTAACCACCCTGAAATAGCTACAGCTGCTTATGTAGAAGTCACCAGAAAAAAGTTTGCTTTATTTAGCAGAAAGTGTAACTGGGATCTGTAAACCTGCAGGAAGATCTCATGTGCTACTTGATTGCTCTTTCATGTTGAACTGGTTCTTGTAGCAATAAAGAAATATGGAGAAGATATCTTTCCAGTTAATGTTATGAATGCGCTTCTGTTAAAGATGAATACAGCGAATTCATGTGTAGATGAGCATTGACTTTGCATTCAACTGAAGGAAAGGAAACCTGAATTAATCTAACTTTTATGATATTTAAACGAATGTGACTTTTTGCCTCTTCTTTTCCTTCTTTCTTTTCTCTCTTTGGAATTCTCTTATTCCAACAGTTTAATAGGTCAAATGTCCTGACTCCATCCACCTCTGATTTCCAATTGTACAATCTGCAGTCCTTCAGTCCTCTTTTTTAAGTTTCTAAGACAGTAAAGTAGTTTTTATTTTCCCCTCAGCAATCTGCGGTATGCACAGGGACTACTGCTGCTGGCTGTCAAATGCATTTTTCCAAAACCTACTTTCCCATTCTGCAGTTTGGCAATCATTTTCTTTGCTTAAAGCTGAAATTTCAAATTATTCATCTGGAATTTAGAGCAACAGAACACTGTGAAGAGAGAGCCCCTTGATGACATAGCAAGGAGTTCTTACATAATACTTTGTGACTGTGAATTTTCTCAGTAACTGTCAGGTCCTCTCCTGTGAATGTGGATGAAAGACTTTGAATATTAGGTAGTCTCTTAGAAAATCTGTCAAGGCTTGTAGGAGTTCAGGCATTATCGGATATGATACTCAGAGAAACTTATTTGTTGTGTTTTTGGTGGTTTTTTTTTCTGTATGTGGTGTGGGTTTTGCTTTTTTTGGTGTTCTTTGTTTGCTTTTTGTGTTCTGTTTGGAAGCCAGGAAGTATCAGGGAACATTTCATATACGCTTGTTCTGTACCCACCCTCCAATCCTTTCCTGTGAATCTGCCTATCATCCTTTTAGGAAAAAGGATACTGGACTCAAATAAATTAGTTTGGGGTCTGACCTGTTATGTCAAAGTTTAAGGTTTCAAAGGCCACTGATTTATTTTGCCTAAAATGGCAATAATCCATTGCAGTAGTTTGTTTCTGGAGCATTATATCTTGGAGATTCTGATCCAGCTTCTTACGTGGTTGTTGTAGATTGGTGTGGTTTTGTTTGTTTGTTTGTTTTAAGAATTCAGAATCCTTTGTGAACGTTTGTTCACAGGTAGTACTCTGTCACTGTTGAATGAGTACACTCACTCAGCTCTCTTTTAGTCACTGATAAATCTCTCTTCTCCACTCTAATTGTTAATAACTCATCCTTTGAAGAAAGGCAAGGATGTCAGTATGCCACTTACTACCAGTACACATTTTCCCTTTCATCCTGGCCCAGGTGCTTTTCTCAGTCATGAGGAAGAGTGCAGTGTGTGAAAGAATGTTCACAAGAAGAATCTGATTTCCTTTTTCCTCTGTCTGGATCCAAAAAGTGACACAAGTGTCCTAAGAAATCAGATAATCAAATCAGTGAGTTTGCAGCACCACAAGAATTTGAAACTTTGCTGGAACATCTGTTTCCTGTGACAGATGAGGTTGGTTGAAGCAAACTTTGAGAAAACAGCTATATCACCCTAGTAGTAAGAATTCAACAGACCGGAGTTCAGGCTGCCTGCTAAATGGAAAAGTTTATTTCTTTTTGTAAAGGCACAATACAGCCACCTGTGTACTATTAGTGTGTGGAAATTAGTCATTTGTCTGGTATAACTTTTGGTCTGACAAATTCCTGGAGGTAATAAAACAGTCCTCATTTTTGTGGGTTTTTTAAGTATTCTCTTCTGTCTTCCCCCACAAATGCCATGCACATGCCTCTCTAAACCATGCTGTTTTTGTGCTGTTGGCTGAATTTGCTTGTATCAACTTCTAGAGATATTCTTTTCCTACTTACCAAAGGAATTTCTGAGGAAGGAGTTGAGTTATCCTTTTTGCTTCCTTTCTTGTGCGTCTGTACCTTCAAGTTCCAATCTAAACCCAGGATTGGATTAATCCTTATATTCTTTCAATTCTTCGTTTCTAGAGTGGAGGAATACAGGTTGCCCCCTTTTGTGGCTACTTACTTTCTTCGAACCAGGAATAAAATAGCAATGATTAAATCAACAAGTTTGATTTTATATTAGTGTGCAGTCCTCTCCGTTGAAGATAATCCTTTCTTAGAAGTCTGATTGAGAAGTTTATAACTGAGTAGCTTTGTTGGTATGCAAACTAAGAAAAAAGGAAGAGAATTAAAAATGAAGCTTATTCCTTGAAAAAGTACCATTAGATGTAAAGATACTAGATAAAGATATGTAAAGGTGTTTCTTTTGCAGATAAATTCCTGCTGCTTCTGTTATTCCTGTCGGTGGAGAGAAGAAGCTTAAAACTATTTTTAGGAAAAGTCAAAGCTGAAGGTGATTGATATCTCTTCAGGTCACTTTGAAGTGAATGTCAGACTTTGTGCTTTTACTGAATGCCTCCTAGTGTATCTGCCTTGAGCAATGGAATAATTTGCTTCACCACAGTTTAAAGTTGCCGTCATGACCGCGCTGAGATGGACAAAATGTTTCATACCACACAACTTGGATGTAGGCCCTTGTTAGTATAGCAGCTGTTGGTATCAAACCTACTATGCCTCTGTTTTCCTCTTTTTTTTTTTCCCCTAATTTTTTTTTCCTTCTTCTTTTTTTTTTTTTAATCAAATTATTTTCTTCTTTCTTTTCTTCCGGCCTCCTATTAGAGGATGCTGAAGCCTCTCCACTTTAAGAGCTTCTATCATAGTTTGGACACTAGCTAGTCTATTGAAGAACAGGTTTCTAGGTAATGAGTAAAAACTTTCAGAATCAATTCAGACTCCCTTTATTTTGTGACCTAAATGTCCTTCTTGTGTAGGATTGTTTTTTATTTTTATTTATTTATTTATTTGTTGGTTGGTATTGGTTTTTTTCCTTAAAGGATCGACATACCTGATGTCTACAGGCAAGTTCAAAACTGCACCTTCTGCTCTTCTAGAAATTTGCCTCAGGGCTTACAGTGGCCATAGAAACTGTGAATCTAGGTGGTAGCGTAGCCTCCCGTGAGGCAGGGGACCTCATTTGAGCTTAGTTTTTCTTAGGAGGAGAGTTTGCAGCAGGAAGATGGATCTCTTGTGCTCAGAAATAGCAACTCAAGTTTTTAGCTGTCAGACCCTTGGCAATTAAATGCAGAACTCCTGGGTAATAGGCACAAACAGTGTGTTCTACTTAATAAATGAAACTAGAACTAGTTAATGGAAAATAGCACTATAAAGAGCTTGTTATATGGAATTATTTTTCTTTTGGGGAGGTGTACTTGCTTCAGCTTGATGTGATATACTTGACTAAACACTTTTCCCTGAGAGTGTAAGACTGAGAAACCTACATAACAAAAAGTATTTATCGTTTGTGTGTTGATTGTCAGGGCAGTGCCATGCAGGATTTACTTTTGATAATGAAGAATCCAAAAGCAGTATTTCCACGTGTTTGCCTAGTTTTGTATTTCTATGAATTGTAACAGAATGTGGAGAATAAATAGGTAGCTGACGCCTCCTAGTGCCGACAGTGGATACTGCACCTGTGAGGCACAGAGCTGCATTCTTTTTTTTTTTTAAATGCACTTACAAATAAACTTTTGAAGCTGACATATCACTTCAAGTGCTACTTGTTCGCATGCAATGGTTCCTTACCGAAAATCTGAGTTCATCATCAGTTACTTTTTGCAGCAGCAGTTTTACAAAGTTGTGCAGAAGTAAAAAAAATAAAAAAAAAAATAAATTAAAAAAAAAGGATTTGATTTGCAACCATTATTGGTAATGTACATGGTACAAACAAAATGACAGAAAAACTGAAAGCCTGCGGTATAGATTTTTACTACAGTTATGTCTTTGCCTAAAAATGACTGTGGGAAACCTACCTACCTAGCTAACAGCTTCTAGTACTGTCATGTATTGTGTAAATTGAGATTAGGAGTGATGGGGAGGAAAAAATGCCAGCAGGGAAGGTGTGAGGTGGCTGTGGGGTTTTGTTTTGTTTTTGTTATCAATAGCGATGTGATTTTGGTTGAATTTCTAAGACCTTGAGAATCACTTCCAAATGCTGTGATCCAAGTAACAGTAGTGTGGATATATGTTAGGAGAGCTTTCTCTTGTTCTTATAATTTATCTGAGAAGTATGTGTTTACAGCTAGTGAGAGATAGTACAGAGTTTTTCTTCTAGAAAAGGGGTAAGGACCAGAGAATAACTCCGTGTAAGCTAACTGAAGGATCTTAATACACTATTTTTAACATAGATCTTCTCAGTATTTTTGTGTTGTAGTAGCCTGTGAGCATTTCTTGAACTTGAAGCTTCTTTCAAAAACACAGCTATTTGCTCTAATGATAAAACTTCAGCTTTCTGACAGCAGTGAATAGTGAATAATAAAATTTCAATTCATGTTGGTCTTAGATTAACTAGGTTAGCTTCCCACTACCTCCACTCTGTAATGCACCTCTTCATTTTACTGTTGTATACGTTTTTTATGTTCTTCTGTTTTGTTCTCAGTTGCTCAAGGATTTTATGCATTGCGTATGAGGTTTTGCAAGGTTTACAATATATGAACAAACATGGAATGGTCCATCGAGCACTCTCCCCTCGCAACATTCTTTTGGATCGAAAGGTACAACTACCTACAAAACCTGTGTTTTGTTTTTTCTTCTTACTGACTACAAATAGCATGCTGTGTCATATTTGGAGACTCAGCTGTGTCAGACCTTCTGCTAGGAGTGAGTGGGGCAATTGTATGTATTGGAAAAGTGTAGGGTTTTTGGTTTTTTTTACTAGTTTTCCACTTTTTCCTATATTTCAGGTGTACTTCAGAGTTGTCTCTGCCCACTTTTTTCTATCACAAACCACATTTTTCATCCTTCTTAAAGCAGAAGTTGAAGTCTCCTTGATTGTCAGCATTATAGTTTACAAGGTCTTCCTAATTTTTTTTTTCAAGTTTGTTCACTGTTTGCTGTTACTTCTCTATGTTTCATAGTGATCTGTAGCATCACTGTCAAATATCAACATACTTCTTCGTTCATGTTAAATTATTAAAATTACAGTCTGTCAATTCTGTCGTAGATTGTTTGGTTGGCAGTGAAGAATAAAGGTAAAAGGTGAGAAAACTAATAGTTACTGTTTTATTCAGAGCCATCACTGTATCTGAACTGACAGTTCAATGCTTAGCCTTTGTGAACAGCCCCTCTCTCCTTCTCTTTACTTGCTTTAAATAGAGTAGTTAGATCATCACCTTGGAAGGCAGAAAGAAGAGAAAGGAAGTTAGGAAAATGTAAAATGGTCTTGTATAATTTACTTGAAAGCAAAAGAAAATCATAATAATACACTAATAAACAAAAGTACTTACGGTTTTAAGAAAGTCCTGAAATCAGTAAAAGAACAAAAGGGGTCATGAGACCATGAAATTCCAAGCTTTTTCCTTGCAGAATTGACACAGTCTTTACTGTTGCACCATCTGCAGGCAAGCTGAGCATAGTTCAAAATGCAGCAGAATCATATCAGATTAAATTCTGTGCCATTTTTAATATTTTGGTTTTGATGTTACTTTTCTGCCTTCACAGAATAAAATCAAACACCTGCAAAATGTGTTTGGCTAAAGTATGTGTGGATACACTTAAGGAGAATGAGACTATAATGGACTGATGATAAAGACTGGTGGAGGAACCAGGCTAGATAAATAGAAGAAGTGAGAGAATAGTCAGGCTGCTTAAGGAATTCTGGGATTCAAACGGGATTGCAGAAAGATTTCAAACAGAAATCATGTTCAGTAGAATATTTAAATTTATCGAGAATATATTATAATTTTCAAAATTCTGACTTGCTTGTGTGCTCCAGAGTGATTACTTAGTGTTCATAGAAAGTAAAAGCATTGGAAATAAACACCTTACTAACTTGCAGTGGAGTTCTACGTAAAATATGAAACAAAATCTTAAAGGACTGACCTTTAAGAGTGTCTGTCTCAACAGCTAATGCAGTTCGCATGGAAATGGTTCTTTAAAAAAACTTAAATATGTATTCTTATTATGTCTCTTGATTTATTTATTTATTTAGAGTTTTTTGTTTGTTTGTATGTTTACTTTTAATTATTATTCTCCTTTACAGGGCCACGTCAAGTTGGCTAAATTTGGACTTTACCATATGACTGCTCAAGGTGTTGATGTTGATTTTCCTATAGGGTAAGAATGTAACTGCATAATATAAACATATTAGGGATGTAGTTGTTTGGATACACAAAAGTAGTAGTGATGTTTCCCTTTGAATCTTGTTTTCAGATTTTATTTTCTGTTTTTTAGTGTATTCTCATGAATGGTTGAATGATATTTTGGATTGATTTAGCAGCAGGTAGAATGTGTAACTTTTAGGCTTGAGGTTTGTTTGTTTGTTTTTTTTTTTGCTAATTCACAAATTATTTGATGAGAATTATGATAATGGAGGAGAACAATGGATCTAGGATGCGTTTATTTAAAGTACTCGTGCTGAAATTCAATATACATTTACTTTGAGATATATAGATACACTACTTTGAAAGTTGTTGATACTTCTTATGAAAGATTTAGTAATTAAAATTTAACCTTTTACGTGCTAGACACTCATGCAGTTGGGAGTGGAAGGGCTTCAGTGTTTCTTTTGACTAAATAGAACAGTTTGCGATTGGGTATGAATTCTAGTCTCTCATAATGCAAAATGATTTTGATTACTGTATCTGAATGGTGGATTTTTGGACAAATCAATTATTATTTAATGTTACTGCATCTTTCTAGGTACCCATCTTATTTGGCACCTGAAGTTATTGCACAGGGAATAGTCAAACCAAATGATCATACTCAGTGTGAGAAACCCCTGCCTTCTGGCCCCAAATCTGATCTCTGGTCTCTTGGCATAATACTATTTGAGCTTTGTGTGGTAATGTATTTTCTTCACTGTGACCAGTTAGGTTAGCATGATTGTACTTTGCCTGTCACTTGACTCCAAATGTCAGACTACGTTAATGTTTCTACATGATCAATATCAGTGGTAGTGGTTCAAGTTACTGCATACGTGTTGGGTTGGTACAGGTGTTACAGTGCAGGGCTGCTGTTTGTTAAGCCACAATAATGCAATTGCAAGGTCTAATTCTTAGCGAGTAGTAGCTTCTAAACCAGGAAACCTTTCTAGATATTTTTTTAGTTATTTCAATTATACATTGAAGTGTGAGGTAACGGTTGGCATCATGCTCTCATTCTCTTTGAAAAGAATGAGAAATTAATAATGTTTCTGTACTATGAGAGTAGTACATCTAAATTACCAGTGCCTAAAGAGCTGCAGTAGGGAATTAAAGGCTTATTTGGAAAATGGTTATTTGGCTTTAGAAGTTGGAATAAATTAAGCCAACATAATCTTTAGCAATTCTACATGTTAAATTGCACTTTTTTAGTCAAGAACATTCTACACAGAAACAAAATCTAGCAAATACCTTAGTACTAATATTTAGTTTCATTATATAATCAAATCATCTGACAATTTAAACAATCAAGAACATTTTGTATGTAGTGAATGCATCAGGATGTTGGAAAAGGGCACTTGTATATTCTGTGCTTTTGTAAATTCTCACCAAGATCGTAGATCGTTTGTTTTTACTACTTTAAAAAGCACATTTTCTTTAAATCCAATAAGGACATTTCTGAAACATTTTAGAAACAAAGTCTAGAGTATTTTTCATGAGTACTGTGCCATATAAGCTGTGACTTTTACCATGTGATGAGCATGAATATCACCTTTGTTTATGATCGTGCTGGGAAAAATAGTTTTTGAAAGCCTGTTGCTGAATTAATAGTCCACTTGCAGGTTTGCTAAGGCAACCTGGGACTTTGTCTTGCTCATTTCTTGTTTGGTTCACATTTGTTCCAGGTAAAAGACATTATAAATTATGTTTTTTCTCTTTATGATGACATGAAACTGTGTCTGGTATGTTTGATGTAAGTTGTGTTTTATGTTCTAATAAATAGTTTCCCGAAGCCTTCGAAATTTTGTTTTAGAAGCTTACTTCATTCTCTGTGTATAGAGATGGATGTGCATGCCATCTAAATATTTTAATGTAATAACACTGCATTTTTTATTTGATTGTGTTATTCATTTAGGGGAGAAAATTGTTTCAGACTTTGGATATAGCAGAAAGATTAAAATTTGTAATTACGTTAGGTAAGTAGCACAAAACTAATATTTGTTTTGGTTTTTCTTTTCGGGAAGTGCTGTAACTAAAGCTATGCAAATTAGTCAGCTTGTGATGTTGAGACCTAAGGTACTTTACCTTTTATGTGCTTTCATCTCTGGAATTTAAAATACATTTGAAGAATAGTTGCTTGCCTAGAGAAGGAGCAGAAATGGATGCCAGCTAAGATAACTGCAGAAGAGCCATGAGTATGTTTAAGTATGGGCAAGATATGCAAAAGCATGCTCATGTAAATTTATTGGTTACTTGCTGTTTTATGTTCCAGGCATCTCTGAAAGGAGTTAGGAATTGTGTAACAATAAAGAACACTGTCCCTGTGGTATCAGTGATTGTGATTCCAAGCAGGGAAAATCAGAAAGATATAAAATAAAATAAAAATAAAAATAAAATAAAAATAAAATAAAAATAAAAATAAAATAAAAT